>CAJQUW010001705.1:0-496325 GCA_907163375.1 Prostheceraeus crozeri
ATGTCTGTGATGTTTAAATTAAGGTAGAGGGGGAGGTTTATAAGAGGATGGGATAACATCATCGGATAAGTGCGGGTACTAACCGGCGAATCCATCATCACTACTACCACTTACTTACTACTCAAAGTCGCGGGCCATACCCGTATCTACATTTCCTTTCCCTACCCTCTCATCACCTTCCATCTTCCATTCAACCCCTGACCACCAATCCCTCCCCCCCCCCCCCCCCCCCCCCCCCCCCCCCCCCCCCCCCCCACCCCACACACACCCCCCCACCCCCCCCCCTCCCCCTCCCCCTTCACTCGACCGTCTATGTATGTTCTTTACTTATCCGCCATCATTAATCCTTACAATTTCCAAACTTCTACCAGAACCTCACATCACCATTAACAATGCTTCCTTATCACCTACATCTTCTATCCTTCCTCCACCTCTTCATAAACCTTCCACCTTCTTCATCTCTACTCTTTCATAGCACCTTTTACTTAACACTTTCTCTTCCCATCCTCTAAACTTCATTTTACTATACTGTAGCCCATTTCTAACTCTCTCACTTTCGCTCGCTCTCTCAACTTCCCCTCTAACACTCAACTCCTAACCATCTACCCCAACTTACTTGTTTCCTTCTTTTACATTCCAGCCACTCCCCTTTTTTCATAACCTCATAAACTTCTACCCACTCACTTCCTCAAACTCTCCCTCCCTTCCTACTCCCCTTACATCTCCCCACTCCCACCCCCTCTAACACTCCTACCCTATTTCTTCACTTACCCCACCTCCATATACCCACCCACCTTTCTCCCCATACTTCCTCACCTATCTTTCACTTACCCAATCTTTTAAACACACACTACACCCTTACCTTTCACTCTTCCCCATCACACTACACAAAACTACCTCTACCACCTTAACTACTTTTCTCTATCTTTTACACCCTACCCCCTCTCCTACTCCTTACCCCCCCCCACTCCTTACTTATCCTGCCTCTGCCCTTATCCACCCTCCTTCCATACCATTTTTCTTCTCCCACCCTCCATCCTCCGTACAACCCCTTCCTTACCCCTAACTACTCAATCCCCCTAAACACTCCACCAACCACCTGCTCCCCTCTCACTCACCGAACACCTCTCCTTACTTATATTCCCAATTTCTTGCTCTTCCCGTCCATAAGTCGCGTTTACCCCTCTCTCCCTTTCACTACCCCCATATATCCCCCCGCTCCTCCCTTGTCTAAACTTCCAGTCTCTACCATCCCGATCTTTTAAAACGTTTACTCTCGACATTCTCACAACTCCTATAACCCCAAATCTCTCCGTGCTTATAATCTATTCGCAACCCACTCTAACCCCTTACCCCCACCCCCCCCCCCCCCCCCCCCCCCCCCCCCCCCCCCCCCCCCCCCCCCCCACCCCTTCCTTACTAACCCATTCTTTCCTTCTCATCACTTTCCCTTTTCCACCCTTTGTCTTCCACGTTTCTTCCTTTCCCTTTATCCCCCTCTGGCACTTTTCTAATCACTCCTTCCTCTCAGTAACTTATCTCCTCCACACCACACGCTTCCCCTCTCCCCAAACTTCTTTTTACTCTCTTTCCCCCCCTCATTACACTTTTTTCATAACAAAATACCTTCTTCCACACTACAGCCTCTTGCTTTCTAAATTACCACTTCACTTATACTCGCATCCTCTCCCTCCTCTCCTTACTTCCTTTACACCTTCTCTCTTCATACTCCCTCCTCCTCACCTCAAATTTCATCCCGTACTATTTCTCCCCATTCTTACAACCATGCTTTCTCTCTGAATACTCTAAAATCTGTTCCCCTCTTTTTCTCCAATTTTTGTTTCCACGACACTCTCCATCTTGTTTTCATGCTCCTTCCCCCTCTTCTATCCCACCCTCACTCTTACTTATCGCTCCCCTCTTACTCACTTTTTCTCACTTGCCTTTATCCCTAACCTTTACTCTTTTTTCAACTCTTTTCTCACTTTTCTCTCTCATCCCACCACTCTCTCTCCTTTCCTTCTCCCCTCTCTCTAACACCCCTCCCAACACTCTAACCCTCCCCTCCCCCTCCCTCACCGGTCCCTTGCATCCGCATCTAACTTTGTCTCTACCCACGAACTAACCTTCCTTACCTCTTATTTTTTTATTCAGATGGCCGAAATATTAATTTGATGCTTTTTGTTTTTCTAAGCAATTTTCAATGAATGACATTTGATTAAAGATTTACTCTCGCAAACTGATAAATGTTGGATTTAATAGCATATTCCTAAGTCATGAAAGTTTCTTTTTGGTGTTTAGATGGATTTGAGTGGTCTCCGTGGCACAGTGGTTAAGTGCTTGTCCTAGCGATCCTTTGGTCCAGAGGTCGAGCCCCGAAAGTGTCATTGTAGGTCATCAGGAAGGGCATCCGGACTAAAAGATCGCAACTGTCCAGATTTAAAGTCTGACTGTGTCAGCACCATCCAAGCCCCCAGGAAGGCGGAGTAAGGACGTCAGACTATCATTTATCAGTAGTAGAATATCTATGCGATGCTGCTAAGTACCTAATACAGTGTTCGTACTGGGGCGCGAATTCGCGCCCGGGCGCGAATGCGCGAAAAATGAAGGCGGGCGCGAAAATTCCGAAAATATTTTCGCGCCCCAATATTGTCCCATATATTTTCGCTCCCCAAAAAATATTTGACTATAATATATCACTGGGAACTGTTAGATGTGTCTACGACTATGTATCAGATTGATGACAGTAATAGAATTGAATATTTTCCTTCTTATTCCAGAAAATGCCTTCCTGCACTATAACACTAACCAAATAGGAATAGTGTGTAAACCTACTACGACCATGCCGTATCAATCCATGCGTATTCTACATTTTTTTAAGGGGACCTATTTTCTATCATCACTGCGTATTACATTTTTGACAAGGGTTGAAGCGATTCTTCAGGAAGGGAACTGAAAAGCTCCTCATGTACTTACCGTGTTGAAAATGATGTGCTTCAATCGTGCCAATTTCTTTAACCCACATCATTCGAACGATGCTGATCTGGAGAACTGGGCGAAGACTACTCTTGGCGAAGTGCTTTCCCCCAAATATGTTCCTCAAAACGAGATTTCTACTCTTTGAAGTTGAAGCTCAGACTCCTTCAAGGTACAACAGAGAAGCCAATGGACATTGGAGAATACTTGGCAGATAAATGTCCTCAAAGGATGCCAGTTCTGAGCTCGTCATGGCTCGAGCGTCCACGATGGACAATCTTACCACCACGGAAACGCAAGAAGTGGAGAGGGTGTTCAGTTTGCTGCTGATCTAGTGACAAAGAACACGGAGCAACCTGTTCCGCGGACTTTACCAAATGAATGCGATCGTTCGTTATTGAGAGGCGCCATGGCATCGAATAATATCCTCATCGCCGAAACTTATTTTTTGTTTCGAAGTGACACAGGCACATTTGGAGAAAAACGTTAGTTTGCCCCAAAAGCCAAACAAGCATTATAGAAAGCTGCGTTTGAAGAGTCGAGACAGGAGGAAGAGGCAGCAAGGAAGAAGAAAGGGCAGCAGAGAAGGATATATTAACAACTTTCGAAAATCAGAAGGAAAAATGATTCACAAGCTGAATGAGTTAGAGTCCCGGTCTCAAAAACAACGAAAAGCGAATCCAGCGATTATCATGAAAACGGAAAGAGAAGCCTCGTGATTAAAATGCAGGAGGAGGCATTCAACGGTCCATTAAAGGAAGGAAGGAGGACCCACCTAAAAAGCTCTGCTTGATGAGAGAAGGAGAAGATGGAGAGATAAGAAGAAACGACAGCTGAGAAGCTCATGACTAGTACTTTGAAGCGAAAAAGCACATGTGAAGAACTGAAAGTTATAATTCTCCCAAAGAAATTGAAGTGATATTTTCTTTATCAGGTGCCCTAGACGCTTTTAGACAGGCATTTTGATTCAACATAGCTCGATCATCATTGTACCTGATTGAATGAAACTACTTACATGGTTGTACTTTCATTTCTGATCTTTTCTTCATTTAAATCACAAGGAAAAATAGAGGCCATAAACTCCTACGGTGGTATTAATGAAACTTATTATGTTACATTTTCAGTACCAGATGGAAAGTGTAGCGACGTTATTTTAACGAAGACGTTGACTACACCGAGAAAATGTCAGGTATGACAGGCCCTAACACCCCGATTTTAGTCTTTGGTTCGGTTCCATTTGGCCCAGATTTGGTTGTAGTGATTTCGGGCATTTTTCTAAGGCCCCACAACCAAATCCTAGCCAATTGGAACTGGAAAAGGCATTTTCGGGGATCCTTAGGCTCATTTGATTCAACGTTGCGGAAATGTTATAGTAGCGAATTAGAATGAGTACATTATAACGTACTTATATGTTCGTATATGATCTCATTAATATCATATGGTTGTCTGCTCCATGCAGGGCCATCCATTAATCAATTAAGTTTTCATCTACTCCATCTAAGGTATCTAATAAATGCTGTAAATCGTCATAGACCTGTGAAATTGACCCGTAAATATGCCTATATGAATTCCATATATGTTTGAAAAATGTATGTATTGACTCGTGCATGCATTTATCTTAGACCAATTAGTTGGGGGCGCGAATCGCAGGGCGGGGCGCGAAAAATGCGAAATCGGCCAGTACGAACACTGCTAATATAAGCCTATACATTGGTGTGAAGCACGGTTACCGCGTGTTGTGCTTCATTAAATTAGATCAAGCTTTTAATATGAATTGTACTGCTAAATTGACACATACAAACGAAGTTTTAATGTAAAGTCTTAATTGAATCTATATTTGGTCTATATCTAAACTTGGTTTCAAAACATTGTTTTGGATATTGTTTCGAAACCTTTATTTTGTAAACTGTTTTTTACTTAACTTAAGATCCCAGTGATTGATCAGCATGAATTCATAGACACATTGATCTTTTATTCAACTCGAAAGCAGATAAACAAGTGAACCAACATTGGTTCATGGTTTGACTGAGAGGCGAATACAAAGCTCTAGTATGCTCTTATGAAATTTAGTGTTTGTCAGCTAATAAGTTACAAGTATGTTATGTATGTTCTCGACCTTTCAGGTGCTATATTTCACACATCAAAACGTCTTATGAGGTTGCCGACACTTATAATACCGGTATGTTGCTCAATTGAAGGAAGATTGGAAATAAAAAGCAATTGAACAAAAAAGATCTTAAGAACAAAATGCATAATTTTTGTTTCAAAACATTCCGGAAAATCGTTCTCTTAGACCCTAGCAAGATGTGAAAGACTCATGTGTCACACACTAAATAAGCACACGCTTTTTCGATTGATAAATTTATTGTGAATGAACAAAGCTGAAAGGCAAGGTTGCAACTAGAGCTACGCGTTGTCATTTCACGTACGTGAAGTTATACATCAAAACACACAAAGATGCTAACAAGTCCGATAAGATCCTCCCCAGTCTAAACGGGTCGGTCGGAGAATACATGGCGTTTGTTTAGACGTTTAAAATGTAAAGCACTACCACTTTCGGCCAGGGGGGTTGTAGTCCATCAGACGACGGAGGGCAAGTGGAGGTTTCGGGCGGGATGCATTGGCGGGACCAGCAGGAGGTGAAGTGTGCGGATTGTTCACGGTTTGTTGACGATCCAGTTTGTTCCCTATCATTGAGGTTTCTCGTTCAGGGCTCGTGGGTGCAGGAAGATCGTTGGCTTCTTCGGAGATTGAGTGGTCTGGTGTTGGCGGAGCTGTGTTAGATGGCGGTATCGTAGATGCTGGCTTGAGGATTCTGAGTTCGGGGTCGAAGTTCAATGTTGGAAGGAACTTCAAATCATCGGTAATACGGCGTGTCGGTGTCGGAGGATGAGCTGGTAAATACTTCCTTAAGAATTTGCGATTGCGGAGCGTTATACGTCCAGAGCCATCCACCCGGACTACGTATTGGTCAAACTGCCTCACCTCAATTATCTTTCCAGTGCGGTCCCATTTTGTCGGATGTGGGCCAGTCTGGTTCTGAAAGCGTACGTGATCTCCGACAGCTAAGGGTGGCAGACGTTTTTTGTGTGTTCGCTTAGACGTTCCAGCGCTTTTTGGTGTCGGTTTCGTAATGCTTCTTCGCGAGCATTGAGGATGTCAATCCAAGTTGGGTGAGGTTGATATCGTCCTGGCAGGATGGGGATGAAAGTCTTTAATCGGTCGACCAAATAGGCACATGGCTGGGGATAATTTAGTGTCGGGATCCGGAGTGTTGCGATACTGTAGGACGACTCTCTGAAATGTATCCGTGTCTAGTTCGCCATTAGGGCCCGTGTTGGAAGCAATGAGACGCTTCGCCGTTTTGACACCAATTTCCGCTCTTGTGTTGGAGTGTGGGTGCGCGACAGATGACAGACGATGGTGTACACCCCAATTTTTTAGGAACGTGGATGCGGATGACGAAGTGAATTCAGGACCGCCGTCGGATGCACATTTATCAGGGATAACATATGTGACGAAAATTCTGCGTAGACTGTTTATAAGGCCTTGGGTACCGTTGTGTGCACGTTCAATAATGAGCCAGTTGGAATATCGGTCGACTATGACGAGGTAGTTGTGTCCCTTATATTTGAAGTAGTCTGCGCATATACATTGGAAGGGGTACGACGGTAACATCAATTCAGTAGATGGGGCGCTAGGCTGAGAAGGAGCGTTGCGATTGCAGTCGCTGCAGTGGTTCCGTTGTGCGCTGACGTCTGTTGTGATGCCAGGCCAGAACACAGTGGGAGTCTGCGCGGGCTAACATAGAAGTGACTCCTTGGTGAGCAGAGTGAAGCGTTGAGAGGACATTTTGTTGGAGCGATTTTGGTATCACTATGCGATCCGTATAGAGGATGACACCGTCGACAGAGGAAAGGTGATGCTTGAAACGGTGGAATTCACGTACAGCTGGCGGTAAAGCATTGTACGGTTCGGGGAAACCATCTTCAATCAAGCGTAGAAGCTGTTGCATGTCTGGATCGCTGGTGGTTGCTAGTCGGACCTTATTCCAAGTGATAGCGTTAGGTTGCAACGAGTCAAGGACTGATGCGGCGGCGAAGACGAGATCGTCGTCGGAGATTGACGGTGAATGTTCTTCAGAGCGAATGAGGGACGTGAATGGAAAGAGGTGCGATTCGTTGCTGTATGCCACGTCGTCTGGTAGCGGCATGAGTTCCGGTTCAGTGGGGCCAGATGGGAAGCGAGAGAGGGTGTCAGCGGTTTTGTGCTTCACACCAGGTATGTGGACCATTGTAAATCTGCAGCGAAGGGTCTTTTCCTTCAGGTTCCTAAGTCGGTTGTTAGGGATATCGTCTAGAGAGCGGTCGCCAAAAACTTTGAGGAGTGGCTTGTGGTCAACGGCGATAGTGAGGTGGTGGCAACCAAGAACGAAAAAACGCGTTTTCTCGAGGGCATCTGCAACAGCGAGTGCCTCGCCTTCGATCGGGGCATATCGGGATTCAGCGCTGTGAGTGAATCGACTGCCCACTAGAGTCGTCTTCCAACCAACTGGGCAACAGAAGGGTGTGGTACGGTCACAGGAGCAGTGCTTTTGAAAGAGCCAGAAGCCGATGCCTGATTTCGACCAATCGGTGGCTAAGCAAGTAGGTTTGCTTTTGTCGAAGATACGTACACCTTCTTCAATTTCACGCAGGATAATGGCCTTTGACTCCTCGAACAGCAGATTCAGTTCATCGCTCCATTGGAAGGGTGTGTTGGGTTTTAGCAGATGGCGGAAAGGAAGCATACGTTCAGTGGATGCGAAAGCGTAGGCGACTTGGTTGATGAGGCCGAACCAGGAGCGGATGTCCGAAACATTTCTCGGTTTTGGGAAATTTTGAATGGCGTCAAGGAATCGGCGACAAGGACGAACGCTGTCTGTGGAGATTTCGAATCCGGCAAATGTGACGGTGTGAGACGCGAAGACGAATTTGTCGGGATTGAGTGTTATTCCGTGGCGTCCGCAAGTGTCTAGCCACTCAACAGCTTGAAAAAAGCTTTCTTCAATGATATCCGACCATAAAAGTGTGTCGTCGATGCACTTCGTTTTATTTGGGATGTCGGTGACAATTTCGTCGAATCTTCTCGAGTAGCCATCACCGGATGCGATGTATCCTTGAGGTGCGACACGATAGCGAAATCGTCCCCATGGTGTGATGAAAGTCGTAAGGTGACGGTCGTTTTCATGAAGTGGAACACTGTGATAACCATTCCAGCAGTCAGACACCGTTTTCACCTTGTTTGGAGTCATGGAGCGGGCCTGATGATACGGCGATTGTGTATGATGAGTTTCGCGAGTGGCAAATGAATTAAGAGGTTGGAAATCTACGGTGCGTCGTGGTTGACCGTTTTTCTTTGCACAGATAACCATGCGATGACAACAGGTGACAGGTTCACCGACCGGCACTGGTTCTATAACACCAAGACGTGTGTCCTGGAGTAGACCAGCTTTAACGTCATCTTGCCAATGAAGGGGGACCGGAATAGGTGTGTGAAACGCGACAGGTTCCGCATTTGGATCGATCATGATTCGTAAAGGTGGTCCCTCCATCATTGGAAGCGGTTGGCGATCGCAAACGTTGAACGTGCTTGACTTGTAGTGTTGTAGCAGCCATGTTTGAAGACGTTCGCGGTTCTCTGCAGTGCTGGGAAAGGTAGGGTCGTCGGTTTCTCAGGCGGAGGGTTGCGGCGTGGGCATTGGCATTGAGCTGTGATGGCTGAGTCCGACGTACTGCTGGCAGTGGCTGCAGGGGACGCTGGCTGGCTCGAGGCAGCTTCTCCGATTGTCGGAAAAGTGTCCGATATTAGGCCGAGTTTGGTGCAAGCTTCTCGACTGATAAACAGTTTGTCTGAGTCGTCAGTCACATAGGTTATTACGCGAGTTTCGTAGGTTTGTCCGCTCGAGGATTTGCCGGAAAGTCGGAGAATGACAGCACCAAGGATGCCAATACTGTGTTCATTAACCGCTCGCATTTGCATCCTGACCGGAACTAGTTGAGAGTTCGACATTCCGAGTCGTCGAGTAAGGTTGGTTCCGATGAGCAGCTTTGGCAACCAGTATCAGCGATGGCATTAAGTCGGATAGATGCTGGTGGTACGGAGAGTTGTAATCCAAGGGTATGGTAGCCTTCAGTGTGGGTTGACGCGTTGATTTCGACAACTGGTTGTTCTTTCGAAGGCCCTCGCTTCCAGCGATCATTGAGTTCACAGTAGAGATGATGGTCTAAAGCGATGCTGCAGTTAGATGTGTCCTGGGCTGAGGCACAGAGAGTGTCGAAGATCGCAGCTTCCTCGGGGACAGGGGGTTTCGTCCTGTCTTTGCTGCGACACATCTTACCGACGTGATGGAGACGACTGCATGAGTCACACTGCTGATTATAAGCAGGGCAGTGATTTTTTCTGTAGGCAGGTGGAGCTTTCTGTCCATGTTCTCGACGACCACAGTAAGAGCAGATATCTGCACCGTTGATTTTGGCTTCACGAAGATCTTTCGTTTGTTGACGACGATATTGACTGCGGGCCATGGCTGCTGTTGCTCCCTGCGTCTCAAGAAGCGTGTTTGCGGAACGTTTTCCAGCTTCTTTTGCTTCGATGAACTGAAACACTGCTTCTAGGGACATGTTTTGGTTTGTGTGGCCAAGCAGTTCCAGTTGAATCTCCGAATTAGCCACACCACGGATAAGGACGTCGCGAAGAATTTGGTTTTTGTGTAGTTTACGCTCGATTTACAGCTAGTGCATTCCATTGCGTACTTGCATACACCAGCTTGTCCGCGGATGCGGGCGCCGAATGATCGAATTGTTTCATCGCGATCCTGTCGCATTTCGTAGAGGGCAACTCGGGCAACCATAGTGTTTTCCTCTCTGACGGCCAGAGTCTTCATCGCCACTAACACATTTTTTTCGGATAGATTAATTAGGCTGCCGCCCACCGAACGTGTGAGATCTTTTCGAAGGTCTTCTTCACAACATTTTAATAGCTGTATGATGACATCCTTCCCAATGAGTTTGGTGGCATCCTTATAGTCCTGCCAGCGGGTGAGGAAGTATGACCAGTCTTCGCTTGAACCGGCCGATGAGACAGTTGGACGGCATACCCGATCCATCTTTGCTGTAGCGCTGGATGTCGTGGATGATGTTGGCGAGCTGACGTGTGTTCCAGAGGCGTGTATTTGCAGTAGTGTAGCTGCCAATGTGTCGGATACGTCAGAAGTTTGGTATCCACAGAGCGGGAACGCACAGTCGTAGATTGGCATCGTGCTTTGTTCATAAATAAGCACACGCTTTTTCGATTGATAAATTTATTGTGAATGAACAAAGCTGAAAGGCAAGGTTGCAACTAGAGCTACGCGTTGTCATTTCACGTACGTGAAGTTATACATCAAAACACACATAAAGATGCTAACAAGTCCGATGAGATATTGTCTACACACCTACTTTATTTTGTATAGGCTGGTACACCACTGCTTCCTAGCATATATCTCGATTATTCTAAGTATCTGAAAGGACTAGAAAGTGAACCGCATTTACCGGATTTTCAAAGAAAGCCGGCCGACTTTACTGGATTTGGAGATAAAGCAAGTCTACATTACATCATGTAAATTGTTTTTTCCTTAATAGTGCAGTGCATCTATAGTAGGTAACTGAATTGAACTTCTAAAAGCCACATTTGAAAGCATGGATGGGATTGTATAAATAAGACAGAGATTTGCATTTTGTCACTAAATTTCTCTGTGAGAACATAATTACCTAGATATCACGTCATTTGATGTAGGCGTGTCGATAATAACAAAATTCGAAGGGAATACATGAGACGTGACAAAAATTCATTCAATTAATCTTCCTGAAGTGACAGTCCATATACATTCATTTCACAACGTAGCGCAACATACGTTTCAGTCATTTCCAGTGTGATATTGCAGTTCTTTGCATTTTTATTAGTTCATTTAAAAAGTGCTTCTTGCATTGTCAATCTATGTATTGAGTGTATTGAGATATCATTGCAGTTCCTCGCACAAGTGCAAGGACTCAATATCATGCGGGAAATATAATGCCACATAACCTATCGTGTTTCATCCTGTAATTGAAACCACTCAGAACTTAATGCCATTCGGTAAGAAATCGGGTTTTGGTCACCAGATGAATGATAAACTGAATGTAGCCCACGTACAACAATGATATGTCCATTCTATATAGCCTACATGTAAATTCATATGTAGATTGCACGGTGTTCATTGATGAAACAATGCATGAAGTATTTCATACTTTATATTGGAAATTATATGAAAAACATTAATAAGAAAATAAAAAATATATCCTATTACAGAGCTCCTTAGGAGAGCGATAAATAGCAGCAACAGGTAGAATACCAGCGTTTCAGATGCTGGATTTGGAAAAAAATCATTTTTATTTGAAAAAGTGTCAAATCCGGCCGAATTTGAAATCCGGTGCATCCCTAGAAAGGACCCTCTCTGGTAATTAAATCCGCGTATTTTAGTCATTGTAATGGCATGCAGGCAACGTGCCGATTTATATGCGGTATGTAGTCTATTCTCATTAATCCGGTCCTCTTTAGTTCGGTTCTCGCGATAGTCCTGTCGGTTCCCTGGGGACGGATCTGGTTTCAATGCTTTGGCGCCTGATTTGTTGATCCGGTTTTGTCATCGATCCGTCCAGTGGTCAGGTAATGGAGACGGCCGAATTAATGTGACTCGACTGTATTATAATCATTGAGTATGAAATTGATAGAGTGGAAACAGTAAAACCAACTTCTTTATTAGAATCCTTTTACTTGTGAAGTATACATCAAAGGTCATCATTATTACATCATTTTTGAATAAATAACAGTCAGTTAAGTCATTTTGGTAAAATATATATTGCTCAAAGTTCAAAAGCTTGTTGGATTCGAAATCGTCTGCCATCTTATTCCGACAACTAATCCACGTGTTTTTGTTGAGCTTGTGTTGTTAATTAAACAACCAATCAGAAAGCAGCATTCTATGGCCAATGTCTTGAAATTCTTACAGAGTGATGGACAGTGTTTCCTTGCAATACAACTTCTGTGGAGTCAGCTTGTATTGCGTAACCGCACCCCCCCCCATCTCAACATAGATTCGATCATTTTAAGTAGACCTCATAGTTCCCTATCACGATGATAGCAGCCGGACGCGAAACTGTCAAAATTATTCACGTTCGCGTCCAGTGGAATAAATGAAATTTCTATATTTGAGATAATCAGATTCTCACCTAAATTATTTGAGTGTTAAAGTCACAAGCTAGAAATATGATGCTGATTTCCTCGTTTTAGAATTTAAAAACTGATCATTCGTTCGCCGAACATAATGATGTTCACTGTACTGTCTGTAGTGGTCGTTAAGTTTTCGATTATACAAAACGTAATGCTTTATGCACGCCTTAGCAAAATTTCAGTTCCGTGAAATAACTTTAAAGACATGAGACAATTTGCTATCTTCAAATGACTAAAATGCTGACACATCATGTATCATCTGGGAGACTGTGATCTGATAGATCTCAAGATACACCGTGATTAATGGTTGTGTCTGAATATCTACCCATCACATGCAATCTAGCATTGCTACATGCCTTTTGTCAACCAAAGCATTTGAAGTCAAAATGATGGTTAGAGAAATCAAATTCACTGCAAAATGTATGCGAATATAAATGCTTCAAATGAATTTGCACTTATGAGTAGGATGTGAATCCTAGAAGTTTGACTTGATGTCAAGATTAATGTTACATCGTTCATTTGTTTCAAAGAATCAATGTAGCAGCAACATGATATTCTTAATTATGAGCATCATGATTATCGCTTATGCATGGATAATTGCACCCTGTGGTGAACATAAATAGTGATTATCAGGGTGTCTACAAAGTCGTAAAAGTCCTGAAGTTCTAAAACTCGAAAAACGGGTCTAAAAATTCCAAAAAGTCCTGTATATCATCAAAAGTCCTAAAAATGCCTTTTTTGAATGTGAGATCTTGGCATCGTCTTTCGTAAAATCTAAAAACAAGATGCTTCAAAGTGCTTGATTCGTATGGCGTTTGTATGGATGTGGTAATTGTGAATATAGAAGCTGCTGGAAATGTTTGGTATCAGAATAGCACTTTTAAAACAGTTACTTATGTCATAGATTCATTCCAACACGAGACAGCTTCTTCAATCAATGAGTTTGGCCGTGCGATCTGCAGTATAGAATAGGACCGACGCATCCTTGTGTGTCGTAGATGGAGAATATAAAAAGTGCGACTACTACAGAGATGCAGTGAGTCCTAAGCTGGAATTGATCGGCATCTGAATCTCTTAAGTGTGGTGCGAGTAATGCTGGACCGAGGATCTGAGGTATTACTAGTTAGGTCCTGCTATAATCACAAGAGACCTTTTCTAGGGATGCCCTAACTTCCCGCATAGATGGATAGGTGGTTTTTACAGACACCCTCCGTTTTCCAAATCGGGTAAATGCAGTCACTAATGCACAGTAAGTCGGTAACTCTAAAGATTTGATGTTTCCAACTGCTCAAGTTCCAGCTCTAATGTGAGCAACTATTCATCAGCATCTTCAGTCAGACTTTGAAGCCTAAAACTTTCATGTTGAATGAAAGTGATATTCGTAGTTTGTCCTTGTTTTACTCGACCCTTCTGGGATTTGTACCCAATCACATGTTTTGTATAGTTGAGCTCTGTAAATTGCCGTAATTAATTCGTTGCGATACGTTAGTTTTTCTAACGTTGGTTCCAACATTAGTCTGGCTGTTTGTAATAGAGATATTCTGATTTTTCTTTATCTGGACTATCTAGTTTCTAGCTTAGCTAAGTTCCTAAATTAGCGACTCGATAGATGTGCTTGAACATTAACTAATTATATTTATATTCTTTTATGAAATCGATAGAGCTGTGAGCGATGTCGATGTAGCTATTTGCGCAGATAGGAACCAAAGTTTTTCAGTTGGCCTCCTTCTGCCTATGATGCTTGAAGTTTTTTTTGTTGTCATGCTCTTAAAACGAAACTGGTATTCAAAAGCAAAATAATTTCATTTTCCTCTTGCTTAACTCTTACACGCTCACTTTTCACGATCACCAGATCCATTGATGTGCTTCATGCAGGATATACTTCAAGGATGCATCGGCCTGAATATTAGCATTTTTTCTAAATCTGGTAAGAGTTGTTTTTCTCCATGTCCGGCAAAAATCATGTTAAATTTTGAGTGCTTGAAAGTGATTCTATAGAGGCTTTTCATGCAATGCCATACTTGAGTACAGTAATATTACTAGAGGCTAAATAGAACCATCATAGATTAGCGATTTAGCATAAAAATTCATTTCACCACTCATATTATTATACTCACTGTAGAAATAAAACAGATGTCAGATCAAATTTTTCTTCATCTCATGGCACAGTTCGATGTTTCTATCAAAGGCAGTTGATTCCTGATCGACCCTTTTACCAAGTTGCTGATTATTAATCAATGATTATTTGATCTCAAGTCGCCGAAAGAGTGAAATTAGAAATTTCTCATGAAATTTACATCATGAACATCACCGCTTCGTCAAATGACTCAATAGTTACAAATACAACATGGTTTGGCTTTATAACATAAGTACTTTCACAAGAGGATACATGCACTGAGTAATGATTGCTAGGTTTAATGTTGCCCGTTCTGAGGGATGGCATCATGTACTGTATGATAAAGGGCTTAAATTTAGATGCGTGTGTAGTGCAGTTTCTCATTATCGATTTCTCTACGGCTGATAGGCACGCTATAATTAATAATTATTTTTAGAAATTTGCCTTGTGTTTAATTAAAATCGTTTTTAAAAAGATTGACGACGTAAAACAAAATGAGAAATAAGTCGCACAATAAAAAAGTAAAAGTAAGATGATGAATTGCCCAATATTTTAAAATAAGCTCAATCGGTAAGTTAAGTTGCTAAAGACGTTGAATGAATGTTCTAAATATTGGTCTCAAAAAGTCCTAAATTAGGTCCCAGGCTTATTGTAGACACCCCGGATTATATATGTACGAGTGTATTCCTACCTATCTCAACATCGACTTCGAAGAATTATTTCTTTTCATGAGGGTTCTTCCCCTCCAGCAACATAATCGAAACAGTCATGCTTTACAGATGTATTGACATTATGCTGAGTTTTTATTGAGATTGCATTTCTAAAAGTTAATTTAAGACAACTTTCCATTGACAAGTCTGCTAAGATTCATATATCTTATGTGAAGAGTGTACAAGTGGCACGCGTTATGGAAAGGAAGAAATCATCATTCAAGAGCATGATTTTCTTGTGAGACTTGAAAGAATTGAAAGAGCTTTTAGACGAAGGTGACAGTAATAATAATATGCTATGCACGCAAGATTGTGTTACTCATTGAGACTAAAAATTGCCGACATCCTACCAAATCTTGCCACTGCATTCGGAACACAGTAATTGCTAGTTGGGAATGGATTTTTTACCATATTTAAAGCTCGACGAGGAGAAAAGTTGCCACAGGTAGTTAGTTGTGTTTACGAACTTGCACGATGATATCTTTTGGGCCTCAAATCCACAATTAAAAATGATTTCTTTCACAATGCAATAGAGGTTTTTTATGCAACTGACTAATTAGACTTGTATGTTTCTTACACGCTAAAAAGTGTGGTATTCCAGTATTCCTTATTGCTCATAGGAATCAAAATGCCTTGATTTTTCACTCAAAACCTCACTGATTTCAGTACGCAGGTCATAATTATAATAGGGCCTTAATAATAATTCTGCGGTAGTCTACATTTTCATCTGTTAGATCATGTTGATTACGTTAGTGATGTCGCTTAGAAAAAACAGGTATAAATTCAAGATTACCAGAGGTGAACCCTTTCTAGTCATGCATTTTGTTGTTTTATATTGGCTAATTATTACTAGTTCGGTAGGCTAGTTCTTCAAGGTTTTACATAGGAAGTGTAGCGGAATTCGGGTTTATTAAGTCTTCTGAATAGTCTAGCAGAGTCTAGCCTAATTTGACGATGTTCAAATGCGTTGTGATAAACTCGTGCTTCTACAATCACCTATCAGTCATCTGCGAAAAAAGTCGTGGCCTACGCTTACCTGATTCATTACGATTTCATCATGGGTGGGCAGTCTTCCCATGATTTACGTTTCATTAATCACTCCTCAAGATTGCTCGGGAGGGCTTGTTACGCTAGTGTTTGGTAGACGTTTTAGAATCTGATTTTTTTGTATCCATTCGCAGATATCTATATACGTTCTATTTTGAACTTTGAATACAAGAACGATTCAGGTGTATTTGATATTGGATTCATTCATTTGCAGACGGGAAAAAGAAGCAATATGAGAGATGAATGGTGATATAAGTCGCATACCGATTCAATCTTTAGCTGGAATCATCAGCTTGACAGATGGTAAGCTATTTTTAATATGTTCTTATCATAAAGTAGAGTTATTGTCATCGTACCTGGTTGAAGCATGTGTGAGGGGGAATTTCCTCTTCCGCACCAAATTCGAGCAGATTTCGTTACTACTTTCATTATCTTTTCAGCAACATAATGATTCTGATTTTTTCCAAGTGTTATTAGAAATAATCGTACTTTGTATTTTGCTGCGTAAAGCCGCATGGAAGATAACCCGCACTTTAGAGACTTTCGCAAAGCATACATAAATTCATTTTTATCTGCGTAAATCCCTACATTGTTACTAATCCTTTTTACCGGACTGAGCAATTTAAGAGATTCTTTCATAGAACAGTATTGTTGTGGAATAAGCTTCCTGTAGAGGTATTTCGAACACCAGTTAGTGTTGAAGCCACAGAGATGGATTCGGCTTTCGCGGTTACTCCAACACAAACAAAGCAATTTATCTCTGTGGATGAAGTACTCAAGAGGGCCGTCAATGAGCTTCCACTAAGCTCTATGGAAATTTGATAATTTGAAAGTTTGCTGTCTAATGCATTTCTGTTTTGTTATTTTGGATTTTAATACCATCTTCTTCGCTCCATTTTTACCTCTACGAGTTATGCAGTTCTTACATGTAGTTCTTGCTTAGTTATTATATATTTTGCATTCCCAGGCGCTTGACGAAGTGTGACACTTATGTCAATCGACATGTGACGTTCATGTCCATCAGTTTGTGACAAAATGTGATGATTCTCGAACATCAAAATGTGTCGCAGATTGATATGTGGCGGCTTACCCCTGAAATTGTTCATCCATCAGGTCACTTCTTAGTGAAATACAACAAATCACTGTCAAGTTTAATCATTTTCATTCTTTACTTTCTTGGATTCAGTCACTATATCTTAGCCATGATCTAATCTTCGACCAATCATTGCGATCTGGTCTTAGATATCAGGATGACTAATCTTTATATCAAAGAAGAAAGTCAAATGTGACACATGGTGATTGGAAATTTTCTGTTTTCGGAGCAATGGTATGGAATAAGTTGACGCATGATATTCGCTCAGTATCCTCAACTGTAACTTTTAAAAAGGATTTGAAAACTTTCTTTTGTAATAGGCCTAAGTCCATTGATTGTATTAATGTTTTATGATGCTATAATGATAATAAGAGTTTTATTATGTGTATAATAGTCATATATAATACTAGTTTATATTGTATGAATGTTTTGCGTTGCAGTTCTTCCTGAGCTTCCACTTCCAACTCCCACGCCATCTTCGCTAAGCAGTCAGTCACTTTTGTATGACACACGTCTTTCTGAAGAAGCATATCAATGGTTGAATTGCAAGGACGAATGGCTTACTCATGCTCTAAGTTTGGCCTTAGGATCAACGAATACGGATAACATAGAATTGAAGGAAACATCATCTCATGAAGCTGTAGATGTCAACGCTGTGCCTCCATTGCTGCAGGCGGTTGTATCTCTGAATCCTAGTCTGTATCAAGTAAAACGAGGATTCAAACCATTGGTTGACGGACTTTCAGAGCCGAATCCTATAGCCGCAGTTCAAAGTTCTCATGTCGGCGGAGTAACGTCTGGTGGTGAAGATTCATCACCGTCAAAGAAACATAAAAAGAAGAAAAAGAAAAAGCATCATAAGGAAAAGAAAGAGAAAAAGAAGAAACATCATCAGTCAGAGGATGAGGCTGAAGCAGACAGAGCTTATAGTATTGTTCAAATGGATAGTTCACCAACGAAAATATCAATGAAGATTTCATTGAAACCAAAACCAGAGGAAACCAAGATAGTAACTCCTCCGATAACAGAGCCTCATAAGGACAAGAAGGAAAAGAAGAAGAAGAAGAAGGAGAAAAAGCATAAAGATAAAGAGAAAAATAAAAATCCTGCACTTACCAGTGAACTTGAAAATGAATTAAAGTCTTCTCCATTAAAAAGTGAAATATTGAATTTCGATGACAGCGTTCCAGCCAACTTTTCTGGCTTTAGCGGTAATAATGCTGCGAATGCAAGTAAGGCACCAGGATCAATGTTGAGAGCATCTTTAGAGGGCAATCGAACAAGTATAGAAGGCAGTAACTTCTCTACGGCGAATTTGCGGTCTATGCAAATGCAGTCAGCAGCAAATTCTGAAGAAGTTTCCACATCTGATCCGTTATCTACTGTACATCAGCCATCTCAATTACAAAATGAAGGTTTACAGCAGCAATCTTCCATTGATTCAGAGCGTTCTATGTCGGTTAATCCTCAGTCCAATAACATTCTGAGTCAGCTCCTTGCCTCCATGGATGAAGTTTCGCCAGCCTCTTACCAGGGTCGTCAACAATTTCCGTCCATATCCACATCATGTTCTTTTTCACATTCAACTCAACAAACTCAATCACAGTCCCTGATTCAAGATCAATCAACCTCCCAATCATTTCCTCCATTATCAAATTCTGGTTCCACTCAATCCACTAATGTATGGATGCCTCGACAACCACTTGCTCCTCATCAAGCGTCAGCTAATGCAGCACCTACCCCTGGTAAGTTAATTTTCGCATTTTTTTAACCAAAATGTTAGATGCTACCGGATGTCAGAATTTGCAGTACAGCTGATATCAGTTTCCATTATAAGTGTAAGATATTTGTGATTATGTTCTAAAGCGGGCTTTGATGCTCAAATGCTGATACATAACTTATCATTCAGATTTTCGGCATTTTTGCCTTTTTCATCAGCTTAAAATTCGTGATAGAGGCATAGGTGGATACAAAGTTAACCAATGAGAAAGTGTGGGAAAAAGGAGTTACTTTTAGAAGGAAATCTGGAAAAGATAAATATATCCGAACTTAAGTACTTTTATGCATGATTGTTATATGCATGTTAGGCAAAAATGCGTTAGAAGCTGGACTCGATTCGAATACGACTTAACTTTTTAGAAAACACATCGTCTCACGGCATTCGAGAAGGGGCCGTGTTCATCCCTAATGCGCTGGTGTACGGAATTGAGTAATCTACTCACATCTCAACCAGATTGTGCAGTGGGCCACGTAACATGTAATATTCATTTGATTATGGAAATAATTTGACATGTAACAGGTTTATATCCATGTTTTTCTTGCTGCCGATGTTTTCGTTATTTGGTAGAAATGACCGTGAAAATAGTTGCCATCAAAACGTACATGCTGATTTTTAATAGTAGAAAGCTATTAAATGCACTGCATAAACAAGCGTATATCTCATTTCAATCGAAGTCATTTGACACAATGATGGAATACCAAGGTTAATATTTTTCAGAAGTTATTCGATAGTTGTAGCTAAATAAATGAAATTCGCTCATGCCTGAAGGCTGATAAGTTTTCCGCTTAATGATTAATCCAAGATAGGCCCCTCATTCCTATCAAATTTCCTTATTGAGACTTCTTTTCACCAGTTATGCGAAATCAATTATTATCTCAGACTATCGCTCAATTAAAATCAGAAGTTGTTTATATGCTTTCCAATCCTTATACTACAGTTTGTGATATCATAGCTTTCATAACTTTGTAATCATATGCACGATTCCACGGATAATCGACACGGAGGACAAATTTTCAAACTCATTATTTTCTCTCAGTGACTTGCGTTTTCTTGAAAGGATATCCCAAGTCATTATGATTCGCGAAATTATCGTTTAGACATACTTCTTCGATTAATAAATCGAATTTTGGAATATCTTAGTATTTTTAAGATAATAAAAATTCAATTCCTCTGAATTTTTGCAATAAAGTAGGCAGCTTTGGAAATGAAGGTGCATGTCGATTCTGCATTATATTATTGCTGATACTCCTTGGTCGAATCTCATGCAATATATTTTTCAGGGCTCAATTTCTTCCGATTATTCAATACGGGCATGAATCTTGATATAAATGTTCGTTCGTGACCAAATTTTTGCTATTTTTCTATCTCCTACTGCATCAATTATCTTCAGCTTGAATTTATTCTTGTGTAAATGATGCCTTAGGTCACCGTCACCTTTGACTTAAATTTGATTATGAGGGTTTAATATCTACGACCGTCGGAAGCAGAGAGATGACTGAGGTATTATGTTCGTTCATGACATGACTATAATCTCATAATTACCCTACCCAGTAATCCTGAACTAGGAATATTCTAGGAATTTCACTATTATGCTCATTGTTCAGGTTTTAATTCATTCGATATTTTACTGTAGCTTATCTTTCAAACTAAATAATGAAATTCACATGGTTCCGATGATGTTATAAAAACTATGATATCACAGACTATTAATAAGATGCAGTAAAATACATTTAAGGCCTGATGACTGTATTAAAAACTTTCTTGCAATGGAAGTTTCGAGATATAATGTTACCGCTACGATATGAGAATGGCATGAATTTATCGGCCTATATGAAAACATTTTTCTTTTCGACAAAAATATCTGTGAATAAGCGGGAAAGCGTTTTTTGCCAAAACGGAAGGATTGATGGGAACATGTAGTAAATTTGTCGTACAACATCGTCTTCTTTGGTTTTCAGGAAACGCAGCTGCGTCTCCATTGTCCATGGGTAGCTCTTATCCACCCACTCCTTCTCCAGTTGTCACCACATCGCAATCCCATCCACAACAACAGCAGCAGCAGCAGCCCCAAGCGCAATTATCACAAGTCCCTATTTCTACCGACCAAAAACTTCCTGCTAATTCTCCTGCCAATCAGACTGTCCCATTGCCTCAGTCGACTCAATCATTCGCCCACTCCAGTCCAGCATCTCGATATGACTTCCACCAAGGTAGCCCATATGCTCCAGGTGCATATCATCATAGAGGTGGACCTGGTGGTTCTGGTTGTAAGCCAGATATCTACAGCTCTCCTGCTGGTACTCCGAAGACTACCAGAGCTCGGCCTGCAACCCCAATTTCTAAAGGAAAACCAGATAATTATACTGGGCATGTGGCGGCTGCAGACGATACTCCTATCAAAAAGAAAGTGAAAGCGAAGACAGAAGTGAATGTCACTCCGACCAAGGTGGAGCCCGCTAGTGAAGCAAAAACACCGAGGAGAAGAGGTAAGTGACTGAGATTCTACAATATTTTTGCTTAATGCGCTGATGTTTTTCTTGCCTCAAATTTATCTATACTTAATGAAAATGCATGCGCATGCCTGTTGAAGGGTCTTCGAGACACGTGATTTTCTGATCATGTGAGCTGCAACATTTTCCCGAATAGAACCTGTGCACTATAAGAACTAAACTGACTCGTGATAAGTCGCCACATCCAATACGTGATGGGGCACTTCTAAACGCTTTATTTTTTATGACAGGATTAGTGATAACAATTTCATGGTGCCTTTTGATGAAGGGACAATAATGAGGATTCTTTGCTTTATTGAGCACAGTTTCTGGAGGGAACTAACCTACGTTCTTCATTTTGCATACCTAATAAGGCAATTCGCTCTATCGGCAGAATGTAAGTTATATCATCAGCATACTGAATGTGAATGATATATGTTCGGCTGCTTTCCAAATCAATGGATTTATCGGTGGGGATTTCATAATTGATGTAATGGTCGTTCACGTAAGTACAATAGGTTTTCTAACTCAATGAAGATGAAATTCCTGTCACTTTCTACATGATACAGTGGACTCCATTGTAATGCCGTAGTTGGCATTATTGTTACCCACTCTATGTGTAGATATCCTTATTGCAATAATTACGGAACATTATTTAGGACCAGAAAGTGAAGATAGGCATAGTGCGAGCTCCAAAGTGCCAAATGACTGACTCCAAAGTGCGAGCTTAATGATGAGGGAGATTGACTCCAGAAACCATAGAAATAGATTGTTGTTTATCTGAAACTGACTAGAATGGAAATTGACTCAAGGTCGCGGCACATCCGGGGGAACTAAGTTGGGGCATGAACCACCAATGAAAAGCTTAGAATCGCATATGTGACTGAATCTAACCCAATCATACAGCCGTTGACAAGTGTATCGAAGTCAAAATGCGTGCGATTTTTGTGCCACTATTGTGTATTGCATGAAGCTTTACTTTCATTCTAGAGGTTTTATTGTTATCAATTTCTATGCCAGAAACGGAGAGAGATCTGATGGACTCCAGTAGTCATCTATTCTTTATTGATCGGAGATGATATGATATTGACGCTTAATACATAGAAAAGGGTGATATTGCGTTCTACATGTGAAAAATGATTCCTATTCAGATGAGTGTTGCTATGCCTTTCATCTTTTTTATGAGTACAAGAATGGATACTTTTTCAATTTCCTCAATTAAGCGGTCATTAAACCTCATTTACTCTTCTGCTGCCATTCATGTAATATGCAGAGACAAAAACTGTAATTCAATAGCCAACTTGCAGTTTCTACACCAGAATTAATCGCATCCAATCAGATTGTCTCTATTTTAACTTTTTTCAACTTCTGCGTTTTGACAGCTACATTAGCATTTCATAATAGTCAACGTCATTTCATCGTATCACATGTTCATATACGTGTTTAACTGCTACCTCTTCCGGTCGATATTTCATCATAGATCATCATCATCATCATCGTTTAGCGTCCTTATTTTCCCATTATCTTGGTGTTGGACGTGCGATAATGGCTCTTCTCCAACTGCTTCTGTTTTGAGTTGGCTCTTCCCTGATTTCCAGCTTTGCCATATCTTCTTCCACACACATTCTTCACATCTTCTTCGGTCTTCCTCTGTCTCCTTACATCCACCTCCATGCTTTCTACTTCCTTCACAAGGCAACCTTCTTCCACTCTATTAACATGGCCGAATCACCGGAGTCTTCTCTGCCTGATTTTCTCAGCTAGATTCACTGTACGGCACTTCTCTGCTACATGAATTTCATCATAGATACGAATATTTTATTGGCCATCTATCTATGATTTGAATACTCAACTCGCAACACGTAGGTTATGTGATGCGACCATGATCATTTCAATGCTAATACTCGTTCATCGACATCTGTGGTCCATATCAAGTTTTATCCATGATAGACCTGGCATGAATATACATTATAGCTAACGAGGAGTAAGTAAGTAAGTAAGAGTAAGCTATCTGTCATCGGGCATAAATTGGAAGATATCCTTGAGCCCTGCAGCAATTTTTCATCTCATGGCAACAAATTTAAAACCGAGCCTTCGGGTACCCGCTCGAAAGAGGTATTCATGATAGAGGTAGTTGTGATGATCCTTGGTGATGGAAGGCTTTCGGCAGGCGACTGTGGGAGAGGGAATTATTACGATGCCAAAACACCGGTTTCGCACCCTAGAATACCAAGACGAAGGACATCAAAACACCGGTGGTGCTGTAGAAGATGCTGTAGCGTTCACAATATCAAGATTTTATATAAAAACTACATTCGTTTTCCATTCTTGTCAAAGAAAATTTATGCCTATTTGACCATCTAGCTTTCTTAAATACCTCTTTCATCTATTACAACCTTTATCTGATGATGAATATTGTAATATGACGTTTGTTTTATTTTACAGTGAAGCGACGTCGAAATGAATTAGAGGAATTGGCGACATGGCATGTGAAAGATTCTGCATACATGAAGCCAGAACACGCCATAAAAGCTGCTCATGACAGTGCGTCGGTTTGGGATAATAAGCTGGGTAGTTTCACTCAAGCTCTTGGTGAGAGAGTAAAGCGGCGAAAGAGGCAAGCTCGGGATGGTGTTCGGCAAACCATCAATTCCTTCATGGATGAGGAAGATGAGGACGATGACTCCCATTCACTAACCGGTGAACCAACGGAATTTAAAGGCAGCTTTGGAGAGGGCGGTCCTCTCGAGAAGAGACGGAAAAAGAAAGATGATGACGAACCATTCGAAAGTGAGAGTAATTTTCTTTGTTACTACAACGATCATATTCTTAGCGTCTTTCAACAGAAGCCATAATCCACATGGTTCATACCTAACATGGAAGACCTTGAGATCTCATGTGATGTTAAGTAAATTTATGTATATGCGCCATTCTGTTAATTTTAGTTAAACTTTGGAAAATCGTTCCGAAAATCATTCGAATTGTGAATAAAAGCATTCTCCAGGCGGATTGATGGAAAGTCGCAATTTCTAATTTTGAGTATTTATTTCAATTTTGCTGCTGATGGCGAATCAAGCACAAATCAATCAATAATTTAGAGCTCGATCGAATAATCGTTTGTTATGAATGCATACCATTTTGCCAATAATTCAGAACGAAGATATTTCATGTCATTTTTAGTATCGAAAGACACATTCAACACAATTCTTTTGTGACAGACTCAATCAGGCACAGATAGCACCTTAGCTTTTCTTGATCGCATTCAGCACAAGAAAGTTAATCTCATCGATGGTGTTGGTCTCAATTCAAATATGACATCACTTGGATACCGTATTGCGAGGGTGTCCGTGACTTGGAAAAACTCACATCAACTCTCCACAAAAACAAAACTCTCACTCTACACACCGGATCCCCACGAACACAGTACAAACCTATCACTCATCATTGACAACAGTTAACACTCCACTCACAACTCTTAACAACAATCGAATCCTGGGCATCAACCTAGATACTCAACGTACATATACATCACACATCAACAGTACTTGCGAAATAGTAAAAACACATTCTCAGCTTTCTCACATGCCTCACTTCCATCAATTGGGGACAACAACAAGAGACCATCGTGGCCACGTACAAGGCCATCACACGTCCCCTCTTGGAATACACATCCCACAGTCTGGTCACCAATCATATCACAAACAAACCGACAAACTACAAGCAATGCAGAACAAAGTGCTCAGGATCGCCACGGGATGCACACGCGACACAAATACACAGCATTTAATAGATGATGCAGCACACGTCCTCACCATTGCTGAACACCTCACACTAAACACAATACAGTCTTTAAACAAAGCAACATCTCAACACCAACCTCTTCATCTCACGCAAAAACCACCACCTCTCAGACAACAAAAGCCTACGATTTTCAACACAAGGAAGTACAATTCACCCCCATCACAGTCATCCAACGCGACAACGAAACAGCTACTCAAGCAAGCACACACCCAATACGTCGGCACATACCTAGCGAACAGACAAAACAATAAAGTCATAAGCTCAATCCCCCACAGTTCACAAATCAGAACAAACACTCGACACAGACCCACACGCAGAACCTGGCACAACTCCGTATCAACAAATCACCCTTCTTAAAAGAATACTTACACAATATAAACACCCATCTGTCCAGTCTTCACCTTTGGTTATGAGCCCTATGGAAGAAACCCGTACAGAAAAAACTGGTATGAATCATAGTATGAAACATACGTATGAAACAGTGTATGAATCATATGTATGAGTCATAGTATGAAGCATAGTATGAAAGGGTATGAAAATGTAACGCTGTATGTACATACATACCCCTTCATACGTATGAATCATACCCTAGCTATCCATACTATGAAACAGGGTATGAACCATCAGGGTATGTATTAACAGACTATGAAACATACTATGAAACAGGGCATGAATTAACAGGGTATGTATAAACAGTCTATGAATCATAGTATGAAACCGTGTATGAATCATATGCATGATTCATAGTATGAAAGGGTATGAAAATGTAACGCTGTATGTACATACATACCCCTTCATATGTATGAATCATACCATAGCCATGCATACCATGAAGCAGTGTACGTGCAAATAGACTATGAGACATTGTATGAATGAGTACCGGCATGTAGGTTCTGCTCATGTACACGGCTCAGGCTCTCATAGTATAAAGCATGGTATGAATCATAGTATACCGGATTATCATTCACACCATGTTCGCATGAAAAGGTATGAAAATGTAACGATCTATACCAATACTTTGATAACATGAAATATCCTAACTTGAAGGAAAAAGTCTCTACAAAAGTGAGAATATAGTCTGCTGAGATAAGAAATGAGATACGTGTAATTACTTTTTGTCATAACACATCAGACGTACCCACTCGTAAAAAAATTGCTTAGCTTATACAATGAACCGTAGGAACAAAAAATTATCTGAAAATAAACAATGCAGACATTCAATTCAGCATGAGATGTTTAATGAAATTGGCATGCACTTTATAGAGGATATGTTTTTGACCAAGTGAAATCCTAAGAAATTGCCACCATATTGATATTATTGCAACCAAAATTTGTTTCACAGTTTGATATGAAATTAACAACAAAGAAATAAAACAGAGAACGTTTTATAAAATTTCGTATGTATTTTAGTACTAAGTGAAAGACAATATCTCAGGTCAAAAATTGATAATAATACAGTTTACTTTTAGATTCTTGCTAAATGTCATTGTCAGTGTTAGTCCGTTCTTTCTCAAAATATATTCCGAGTTTCCGACAATATGTGTGATGTTGAAAAAAAGGACATGTCAATACATAATGTATACAAGTACGTAAGCTTCAATGCATAATTCAGTAGGCTTCACAAATGATTATTTACTTAAGGGTAGTTCACGAAAAATGGTACTTTTATCGGGTCAACATTCAGTAATATTACAATATTTGTCGGGCTTCATTTATAGATAAAGTCTCTCAAAAAAGTTTCGGAAAGAGCCAAAACGATAAGTGTCAAAGAAGTTTTAGTAATTTCAGAAAATCTTACTTTGCCATCGATTCTTCTATCCTAATATATAACCATATTCCTACATCTGCTCTATTTTTTAATATCTATCATAACCCATCCAAAACGCAAACTAGTGCCGCATGAAAAATAGCAGAGTGCATTAACAGTTAATTTTTAAGTGTGTTTCATGAAGTTTGACTTATTGTTTGATCAATATCACCAATCGTTTTGTCTCTTTCCAAAACTTACTTAAATCAGGAATGATAGGTACATTTCATTTGAAATCAAGATAATGCGATTTGCGACTTGATTATGACAAAAAGTGCAATAAGCATAAGGACTTTTTGGACTATGTCAAAAAACACTCAAGAAAAAGTCGAAACTTGATTTAACGAACTAATTTATGGATTCTTAATCTAATCCGCACGACAGAAATTCGAAAATATCTTATAGATATAATCAACCTCTCAAAATGCACTCTTATGTAAATCTCAAATTATCTAAAACGAAATATAAAGCAGAAAATAATGGATAGCTGTTGAAAGGAGTATCACATAATGTAAATTAAATCTCAAAAACGTCATTCAAAATGTATGACTACCAGAAACAGGCTACACTACTTGCTAAAAACTGCTTTCGATTTAGTCGGTTGATAATATCGTCGCAAGTAGGTCTAACGGTATTATATTTCTTTGTATGGACAACTCGCCTTCGGCTCGTTAAATATCACGTCCTAGCCGTCTATAAAAAGCAACATAAACTCTTGAGCTATCTATAGCTGTATAAAGTAATGTACTGAACGTAGTTAGGGGTTTGCTGTGTACATGAAGTTACAATAAAAAGCATTAATTGTGCTACATTCTATTGGCATGCAGTCTCTAAAAATTAGTGTACTAGCAAAAGTACAAAAGTCTATCTCAAATTGAGACATTAAATTTCCTGACACAAAGATCAAAAATATAATCAGGGACTATATAAATGTTCAAAATTGCGTGTCTTACCGATGTATAACAATAATATGCAAGAATATACTCATCGAAAACTGTAAAACAATTCATGATGATTAAACCAGCTAGGATTACTAACAATAAAATATCAAAAATTGCATGAAAAATCGAAAAATGAAATACAATATTGATATAGGAATTGAGAACGGGACTGAATATATGAGGAAGCTATCAAACTGAAATCTCGACAACATGCGTTAAAAATTACTCTTGAGCCAACTTAAACACTCTTCGTTTAGTCTTTATGGAAGCAAGGTTCTACAAGTCTGGTTAAGGAATCACTGTCTCAAGTTTGTCCATCCATATCACAATCCTTTTGTTCTACTTCCATTTGGGATGAAGCTTCACCTTGACCAACACACGTTGTCTTCTTCATTCCCTTCTTTCTCTTTTGCCGCCGTGCTTCAATACATAGCTGTCGTGAGATGCCATTTATTTCTGATTTTTCAACCTCAGTGTCGAGGTTCAACGCTAGCTTCGCCATTTCTGAAAATGAAAAGTAAACAATTGTTTTAGTAGACATAAGTAAAAGCCTCTCCAAAGAAAATCATGAGGAAAAGTTGATTATTTTCATCATTTATGGTGACAAGCAGGCGCGTACCATGTGACGCTCTCCATCGAGCAAGCTTCGTATCACTGCATCATCTCTAAGTCTTGTCGACCGCAACTGTTCATCTGTCAAGTGAGGGAATCGGTTGAGCAGATCTTCAAGTTGACTGGCTATGTTAAATTCAACAAAAGTACCATCGAGATTTTGTTCACTGCTTGGGAGGTTCTGATTGCATTCATCACACGACCGAACATGCCTAACACTCTCCAGATTGCCAATATATTTGAAGCATGAGGGGCAGAATCTATGATATGTGACGAAGTCCTGCTGTCTTAGTAGTTTGAACAAATTGTACTTTGAACTAATAACACGGCTACCACTAGGACAGAGTAATCTAATCAAATTTAGAAGTGAATCAACGCTTTCTTTCTTTGTTTCAGATTCCATTATATAATATAATATGAGAACAGCACTCTCCATTTCTGAAATACTACTTCCTTCATATAAAGGCAAGTCTAGAGGAGCTGATGTTGGTGGCCTACCACTTCTAGGTAGAAGATTGACAGCCACTCGATTATCGACCAGTTCATCCGTTGTAGCGACATCTTCATACCCAGACCCCACATGACCTCGTCCAACCTCATCATCCGTTGCTTGCATATCATCGTTTTCTTCATACCCAGACCCCACATGACCTCGTCCAACCTCATCATCCGTTGCTTGCATATCGTTTTCTTCATACCCAGACCCAACATGACCTCGCTCAACCTCATCATCCGTTGCTTGCATATCATCGTTTTCTTCATACCCAGACCCAACATGACCTCGTCCAACCTCACTGTCCGTTGCTTGACTTTCCTCATCATGCCCTCGTTCAACTTCATGACCTACTTCCAAATTCCTGCCAACTTCCTCTCCAGAACCCTGTCTCTCTATACCTTCGTTAAGTACTTGTAGAACCATACTCCGCCATCTTTGTCTTTCTCGGTGTCGTCTTACTCTATCTCTAACCAATAAGCGTTGACGTTCTTTTTTTTCCATGTAGATGCTGTCAATATCTGTAATGCAAATAGAATGGCATTATCATCGCATACTAGTGTGTATTTACTATCTACTATGTGAATTTTCAAATTTTCTTCAGATTTCTTATATAATATTCAGGGAAAGTGAAAGCGAGGTGTGAGAGTCGATGATACAGAACAATTTTGAAAACATGTATCAGATCAATTTTATCGTAATAATGATTTTACAATAAAAATACAATGTTCATACAGTGATGTCTCCGAGATTATGTTGTGTGCAATATTTATAATATGGTGGCAATTTCAGAATAATCATACGTTAATTACATTACTGATTAATAACATCGAAATGGAAAAAATGAAATTGTATCATGTTTACTAATGTAGTATATAATTCTGAATTCATCATATGACATCACTTTATAGCATCCACATGTCTTTGTTGACATCGCCCGTTTGAATAGCTCAGTCTCAATCAAAGACTGTTCCAGAGGAAAATTCTGAAAAAGATAAAGCATTAGCAAACTGGGGATTCATTGGCTCCCCCTTCCTGTAATGGTAGAGGCATAATGAATTGGACAATCGATAAGAAAATTGATTCATAGAATATTCACAAAAAAGGTGGAATCGAAGGTTGGTCTGGTGAGCAATGTGAAAACATTGCACGTCAGACAGAATGGATTTTTAAAAAATCAAACATGAATAATAAATGTCATTAACACGAAAGAAATTACAAATGGGTACGTCATCGTTAAGACGTAAAACGACACATTAACTGGGCAAAGTGTCGATTTAACCTAGTTATATTAATGTAACCCTGATGTCTAGATAACTGATTGATCACCAGCATCATTGGATCTGGGTAGAGAGTCGCATCATAATGGAAAATCTGATATGCTTTTCTTAAAACCAGGTTAGGAAATAATGTTCGTAAAAATACAACTGCAAGCTAAGCAGATCACATGATAAAAATTCTAATGATAATAATAACACTGAAAATGACCAGAGCGACATGGTATACATGAATATTTGACAATTATCTATCTGTACCATGCGTCATAAAAACATGATGTACTCCATATCATATGAATGAAACAGATGGCTACATACTATGTTTCACAGTATGTCTTATCATACGCATGAACAAGTCAGATGGCAACATACTATGTTCCATAGTATGTCTTATCATACGCATGAACAAGTCAGATGGCAACATACTATATTCCATAGTATGTCTTATCATACGCATGAACAAGTCAGATGGCAACATACTATGTTCCATAGTATGTCTTATCATACGCATGAACAAGTCAGATGGCAACATACTATGTTCCATAGTATGTCTGATCATACGTATGTGCAAGTCAGATGGCAACATACTCTGTTTCATAGTATGTCTGATCGCACGTATGAACATTCAGATGGTTTCATACTATGTTTCATACCAATTTATTTCTGTACGGGAAAGTACTCCTGGAAAATTTTGCTCAAGTCTGGAAGCACCATCCAAATCCTCAGTAGTGGGAGTAGTAACATTTATGCACCCCAATAAAATGGCTGAAAAATTGTCGCAGTATCTTGTTAAAACACATCGGTCAGTTTTAACCTTTATAGAGAAATAAAGCAACTAAACTCATTTTGATAAAATTAAAAACTAATTCTGACAGATTGCCGCTCTTCTCCACATCAAATGTAATTTATCAATTTCATTGTACCTGCGGAAGCAAGTACGTTGGGAAGACGGTTAGATGTCCGAATGAGAGAGTTTCTGAACACCTTCCAAAGTGGTTAGCCAACCATTTAAAGTGTCCACCAAGGTCCACTGCAATTCTAGCTAGCAGTATCACAAGAAATTTGCAAGTCTATAACAACGAGAGACAAACTGCTGTGAACAATCTTAGGATTAATTATCACATCAACAACAAACACACATTAGGAATCACAGAGTCTCTCGTTATTTTGCGCGAGAATCGCTACTTATGTTCGTAAAAAGACATAATTTCCACCCTTTACTTACCCTGGTAGCTTTAGTCTCTGTTTTGCTTCTTCTAATATCTAGGTTATTTGCTCAAATGTTATTAGTACATATCTCTTAAGTCTACGAGATCATAGGTTTGCATGTTCTCAATTTTGTTCATAGATTTATTGCTGTAGCAGTATATGATTTCAGATTTTGTGTTTTACATTCAGTCCATGTTTGCACTTGAATAAGACTGGATGAAATGCATTGTGCAAGAATTAGTTTTTAATATCATCAAAATGAATGTAGTGTCTTTATTTATTGTAAACTAAGTAAAGGAGACTCATTTTTCAATTTTGACCGTCATACGCGAGTGAATGTGTGATTGAAATTCATCCTCATAATCACTTAGTAATATAATGTATGTCGACCACTCCACTGCGACAAACATGATATGAATTCTTGATGGCAATGATCTTTAAATTGCAGTTCGACTAAAGGATAGTGGAGAGTCCAAGTATGCTTCACAAGTCATTAAGAAGTCGAATCCATCGTCTGAAATTCGTCGGCGTGAACGAGTATCTTGTGGGTTGAGTGTCAATCTAAGTCTGATGACAACAGAGGACTTAGTTGAGACTGGAACCTTTAAAAGATTTGTCAAATTGGTGGACAAAGTGCTCGATGCTGTAGAAGACCTTGACCTGAAAAGCATCAAACTAGGTGAGATAATGTATTGATCTTTGCATGTACTATGATGGCCTTCAAATTTGATCTATCGATATCAAGATATAATTCTGAAGCGGCAATTATTATTCATGCTTAAAGTGTCCACTAATGTAGTTATTCAGTGCATTGTGCATGATCGATTTTGCCTTTTGTATGTTGCTAACATGATTTAATATTGTAAAAATTGTAATTATGTGTTTCAATCATTTAATTACAAAATATCCAAATTAATCCAATTTTCATGATTTCTTAACTGTTGGTCAAATGGTATGCATCGTCATATTACTATGAAAGAGATCAGTAATGATGAAATTTTTATCAACATTTTAAGTGAGAATTCAAGAAAAAATCATGAATTGCTTGGATGGCAGGGGATTGAGTCGGTGCAATTCTGTTTTGTGATCGATCGATTTTAGAGTTGTGCACATGCATGAGTACAATCGAGTTTCAATTCTTATCATGCAAGCAACCATGCAACTAATCTAGTCAAAATTAGATGCTTCAAGTTTGACAAGTGGTATGACAAGTTTCCAATATAAGAATATATTGCGTACGTGTTATATCAGTGGTGGTCCAGCGCGTGACTCGTCACCGCTTCTCATATGAAAAGTGGTCCCTGGACATTCTTTGAAACGATAATGTGAAAGTGGTCCGCTCCGACTTTGGCCTTTTATTATAGGCTTTGATTATTTTCTTCTAAGGTTAATGGATCTTCTTTAGAATTTACAAATCAATAACTAGCACCTAAATGAGCAATATGATAGCGTAAAAATCACATGCTAAGTTCAAACTAAGGATATGCCGATATATCGGTCGATTATCGTTATTGCCGATAATCGACAACTTTTGAAGCATATCGGTTATCGGCCGATATCCTACAGAAATGCCGAGCGATATTAATGATTTTGAAATGTTTTTAAAAAATGAAAATTTTGAAAGTAACACTAACTTCGTAATTTTTATTTCATGTATTTACTGCTTGCCAACATATGAATGAATATAGAATAAAGTAGTGCAGTAACTTTTATATACAATCATGCTTGTAATGTACATGGTACATTCCAAAATAAATGTGACTAGCATTATGACAATGCTGGTTTGGTTGTGGATCAAAAGACTGGTCTATCTGATTTTATCAAGGAAAATAAGCCGGAAACCTTTCGAATTCTTGACAAAATAGTGTAACACTACTTATATCTTGTAGGACAACTGATTCTTTATTTCCTGACATGAAGGTATAATTTGCTAGTCCTTGTTCATATGGAGATTGTAGAACCTGCAGCTGTTCAGCAAAAACAGTGATAGTGTCACTTCCCCACGAAGGGGAGGAACCGTCGATTGTCCTATGTGACATTTGAAGGGCTTGGGCGAATAAGGCGATAAGTCACAATTTCGCAATTTAAAGGTTTTGAAATATTATCGTGCAAAAGCTATGTACGCTAGTCCCCTGAAATTCAGAGGTTGCGAGCCAATACATATGAATTATTGGCTTATCAAGCAGCGAAGCTAAAGACGCATGTGATTAACTCATACGGGAAGCCTAATGAAATATGTAACCCAATTTATGTGGCATGTCCCCTTTTACTTTATCATACTTAAAACTGTCGTATATGAAAGCATCTTTATCAAAGCTCTCCCATTTCTGTCAGAAATACAGCTGAATACAGTAATACTTTTGTACGCTTACAGGTGTGGAAAAAAGAAATTTTGAACACTTTTCAACCTTTTCAAATTGGTGCCCCGCGATCACTCTATCCCTTCTTGGTTGGCTACCATTGTTCTATATGTTCGTAGTTGTTTTACATGTATGTACGATACATTCGGTTTTACAAAATAAAGTTATTTATTCTGAGTTCTTTTAGTATATGGATAATAGTTGCATTCATATAAAACTTACATGTCTTGTCTACACGACGTAAATTCAAAACACTAATCATGATTCACTAATGAGAGTCTTTTACTGTGTGCAGATGATGAACATTTCGAGCTCCCGACCGAAGCACGTGTTTCACGTCAATACTTGTCAGATTTGTGCAATGAATCTGCAAAATTGAAGTCAGTCGGTGTAATGAGCGAAGTCCCAACTGATAAACTCATTCGTCTTATGACTGTTTTGTTACTTAATGTTCGAGATGGATCGAAATTGAGTGCCACAATACCTGGGTCCTCCAATAAGGATGAAGATGAAGACGAACAAAGATTATGGAGAGAACTGGTTATGGATAAGGTGAGTCTTCTACGTAATTCCACCCAAACTTATGTATCTTACCATTCTTGTCTTAGTTAATGCCTGATGTCATTCAATAGCACTAAAATACATTTTCGAGTGCAAGTAACATGATTTTCTAATTTTTCATTGAATAAGTCCAATCTTCAATCATAGGTCTGCTATGCCAAGGTTGAAAATTCGTTTTAAAAAGTGAAATTCGTGTACTTTTATTTTACTTTTGCAGACTTGCCTATAATCAACTAAATATTTGCTGTAATTTTATTTACAGGTGATGCGAAGTATTGAAGCTGGATTGGCCGCTTTGAACATCATGACCTCTGCGGATATGCCCAAGGAAGTGTATGTGGAGGACGTGATAGAACAAACAATACAAGTAGCCAAGTTTCAGCTAAATAATTGTATATATCCTGAGTATGACCCAGCTTATCGGGTGATGGACAAAGCCAAAGGTAATTGTCTTGTTTAGCAAATATTTTCTTGCAATCTGAGATCGAAATCTAGCTTTTGTCAGAAGTAGATTGAGCCTAGAGCCATACTATGTTGATAGGATATATTTTCCTAAATTTTCGCCTACGTAGGCCGCGCATCTTAAAATTGTCGGTAACGTTATACGAGTATGCTGCAACAGCTTCCTCTTGTTTTTCTTATAACCAACGCTAATGCAACTTATCATTTTTCAATCTAGTAAATTTTACAGGTTTGTATGAATTGCTGTATAAGACTTTTAAAGCGCGTTTGCTTACCTAAGAGGTGCCCAATGAGCATGGGATTGGAAACTCAAACTGTTATTGCAAACCAATTTTTGAAAATGTCAATGTCTAAAAAATCAATAACGACCAAAATATTAACTCATCTGAAAAATTTATGTATATATCACATTTACATCAAGTCCTACCACAAAATCAAATGAGACACAAGTTTTAATACCTAGGAGTTATTGATCATATTTATCATCATCTATGCAATCATGAAATCAATTCTAATCATACGAGAAAACTTCAACCCGAGCCGGCCTCTGAATCGGCACCGGGCAGCCGCATCAACACTGTCAGTGCCTACCCAGCGATAACCGGTCCATAAAGTATCAAAAATTATCAAACGAGATCATCAGCTAATTTATTCAGTCCAATTATAAAGATATTTTCAAGCATGATAGTAAGTTCGTTTCGATTATCATCATTCAACCTATTCCATTTTGTTTTTCAGAAACCCATGGAAGTATAAAGTCGAAGCGATCTCGGGAACGAGATCATGCAAAACCTCGACTAGTTGTACAGCTGTATAATCGTTTGGTTGATGTTTTGGGTAGCTTATCCCAATTATGTAATATACAACAATTAACGGATACACTTATTCTGCAACTCTCCAGTATGGGTGTATCTCTATTCTTCGTGGAGAACATATCAGAAGTTCAACTTAATGGTCTGAAGCTACTTACAAGTATTTTTTCGCAGTATGAGAAGCATCGGCAGTTGATATTAGAGGATATCTTAGCTTCACTTGCTCGTCTTCCATCAAGTAAAAAGAATTTGCGCAGTTATCGGCTCAATTCTGAAGATTCGATTCAAATGCTTACGTCTTTGATACTTCTGCTCATTCAGTCAGTGGTTCAACTACCGCGAGTTGTTCCTTCAGAATCGAACGATCAATCTCACACAAATGGAACTTCAGGTCAAGCCAACCCTGAGGAACCTGACGATGAAGTGATGGTTGTCAAATCTTATCAAGTGGCGATGCGAACCGCTCATACGTTCTTATCAGTATTCTTAAGGAAGTGAGTTTAAAATATTTCATGATTTTATCTTTATCATTGTACTATGTCTGTTCTACGCTGTGCTGATTGACATGAATATTCACATGAGAAAGGGATTTTCACACTTAGGCCGATGATTTTGGGCATGGACCGAAGTTTACGACTAAGCCTCTGTATTGAACCATATTAAGTGTCATGTCAGCTTATTTGGCTTTCGCTAGTTTGGAGTGTACAAACTCTAGCCAGGAGTAATTATTTCTTATTGTCACTTTTTAACACAATTGTGATAATTGTTTAACTTCCTTAAGACACAGCATTATTTTCGGTAAGTTGTCTCCATGACACATTGACCTGGCTATCTTTTCGTACAGAGGTCGAATCCCGAAAGTTTCATTGAAAATCGGCAGGAAGGGCATCCGGACTGAAAGTGCCACAACCACAGAATTAAATATTTTGTTTATCTGCTTCGGTTTGCTAGAATTGTGATTATTACGAAATTGCCGGCACATCGAGGAACCTATTAAGTGGGCAAAAAGGAATTCCTAATACCTTACAGAGATAGGAAAAAAAGTCGTGCGTCGGTTGCGGATTAAAGTGAGTTGCAGCAAAGTGCTTCGATTGCCAAAATTCCTTCAGATTCGAAGAATTCAGATCATAGCGCACAAGTTTTCTCCATAATGTTGGCCCTTCCGATCATTTTTAAAGAAAGTAGCAGGCGTACGAAAATTAGTTCACTTGATGTTTTCACATCCTCTCCTCGGCATTGCTCACTGTATAGTGCATACGCAGATCGAATGTTAGCCAGGCGATGTGTGTTTTGGTGTGTGCGAAGTGATATCACCAGAGACAATAGAGTCTCTTGTCTCTGGATATCACAGCACGCACGCATCTCTCACTGGCTCTGGTGTCCTCTGCTGACAGCTTATTGTTTGCCATTTCCAATAGTAAGCGATGCACAAATTATCCATTCGAGAAGGAGCAAGTTGTCTAATCCTGTGATGTGCCATTTCGATATTAAGGTTGCATACAATTCTTCCTTTCTAGGAAATCGAAGCGCGCGCAGATGAATCTAATTCTGTGGCCACAACACTCCCAAGAGTCTGGCTATTTCAGCACAGTCCAAGCTCCCCGGTTTGGCGAAGCAGTGAGGTCAAAGCTGCCACATCATTCAAAATATGTCTCCTCTACCACTGCGGTACTTGTTGTAGTAAAAAATTGAATTTATGTCACATATGCTCAAATGAAGGTGCCAGTAATTTGTGAAAGATAATGGCGCAACTAAACTTAGATTTGTTTAATTTATGTAATTGCAATTAGTATGTTTTCATGTTGCTTTTCATTTATCTACTACCTAAAGTTGGTGCTAATTGAACAGTGAAAGTTTTATAAGTTACACACCTAATAACTGGCTGGTAGACAACATGCCCTCACTTCATAGTGGAGTGGTTAGGAAAAATTTCTAATAGTGTCGCGTGCTCAGCATCTCCAATACGTGGCATCAATTCATTCTCAGCACCACTGAAGTTACAAAGATTTCACCAAGCCCTTACGAGTATTTGCATATTAGAAAAGGCTGGCTGGATTTGTGTCCACTATTGCGAAAATCAATCTAAATAAACTGTCAACGCCATCTTGCGATTTCCAATTTCAAAGTTCAATTGTGTGCTCTACCAAACCTCGCATACCTCAATGAATTCAACAAGTGCTTTTAGAGAATTGACGATTATGTTGTCTAGTTTACATCGCTGGAACTTCATTGGCACGTGTAAGTAATTGCAACTGACGCTAGATTGCTGACATTTTTCGAAGTTGCTGCAACCGAGCATCGGTGAAAACATTACAAGTGTAAATGGGTCATGTATCGAACGAGACACCACATTCGCCGACACTTTTACTGACACTCGCACGATAATATACTACCGTGATCGCTACGCAGCAGCCTCGCTTGGATACTGGATTTTCTCTTGATGATCTTGAGAACAACGCATTTTTTTCTTCATTACCAATCATTGAATTCCTATTGTCTGAATGAGGCATGAAGCACAAATATTGAAAACGTTTTTTTCTCCCCGCAATGACTGCAATATTGTTCACCACCCAACAATTTTGTCCATTCCTCATTTGGCATATTCTGAACCAATGAAATTCCACGTGTAAACGCATCTTAAGACACAGATTTTGAGAAAGCAGTAGCCAGGACGGATCAAAAGCGAGAAGAAAAAGAAAATAAATAATCACAATCAACAGAACGGGTTTAACTTTAATTTCAGCACTTCTCAGGAGCTGTGGAGGTAGAATGTGAGCAAAGCTGATTCCCAAGCTCACGTTTTATAGATGCCCCTTCCAAAATATTTGCCTTGAAAAATATTGAAGCTTCTTGTATCAATATTTAGGCAGCTTTTCATTTGCTCATGACGTTTTTCATCACATTTAGTTCTGAGCTAAAATTCTTAATCTGCGAGTAATAACACCATGCAGTATTCATTCATGTAATCACTCAAGGTGAACATCGTTGTGAGAAATTGAAACTTTTGAGTGAAATTTATATTAAATGAAGCTAGGTTAAAATTCAAGAATAGAATAATCGAGTGCATGCAATTGTTTTCTCCCTGAAGAAGCAGCAATAGCAGGAACTTCATGGAAATATCCCTATTCACGATTCACACTGGCTTCTTAGGATTTCGGTTGAGGATGCATCCCCTACATCTAATCTCTTGCATACGCCACTGGTTGCTGATCGTCATCAACCCAGTGTGTCCGGGCAACGAAATCGCCAAGATGCCGAACCCTGAATGTGAGAAGTAGTGGAAAAACATTTAGTATAGCGGAACAAATCCTTTTTTCTGGGGCAGGTCATGGAGGGACCGCAATTTTATTTTTTCCCTGTAATGCCTTCGTATGATTCCCATTGAAAGCATCATTTCTACACTTTTGCGTCTCCCGTTGAAAACATGTAAAAAATCCGTTTTTTTTTAAAGTGATCTTATCCGCTCTCTGTATTGCAAATACATTGACAATGTTAATATAACCATCTAATTGAATTTCAGGTGTACAGTCAAAGGGGAGGAGGATTATCGTCATGTATTTGACAATTTTGTCAATGATCTGTTATTGACAGTGAACAAACCTGAATGGCCTGCTGCTGAGGTTTTTCTCAGTCTTTTGGGCTCTCTGTTGGTACAACAGTTCAGTAATAAATCAGTTGATCAGTCACTACGTGTTGCAAGTCTTGATTATCTGGGTACAGTCGCATCGAGACTTCGTCGTGACGCAGTCAACAGCCAGCTCAGTGAGAAAGATATCGACGAAATCATCAAAGATCTAAATTCTGAAACCTCAAATGGTTGGGGCATGGAGGAAGGAAGTGCAGACGAAGATGCTGACAAAGACAAGAGTGAAGTCAAAAGCGAACCTGAAGACGAAGAAGAAGATGAAGATGATTCTGAGAATGAAGAGAGTAAGTTATATCATAATCAATGTACGGTTCTATAGTGCTTGTTTCACATAGCAATTTAGAGCAGGATTTATTCAAATTTCTGTGCAAGGTCCGGCTCACTAATTAAAGGATATTAAGAACTTGGTTGTCTCTCAATATTTAAATAATCCGACTTCATATCCTCTCGGCAAAGGAAGATGATATGATATTGCCAAGCATCTTACTTGTGTCTAATTCGTTTTCCCTGACCTTGATTTTATAAAAATATTGTGTTGTCTCATTGAGTGTGGCATCGAGAGCTTTTGTATGTGCGCTGCGGCACCAAGCAGGCGAAGCATACTCCGCTGAGCTGCATATTAATGCGAAGGCTGCTGTCCGTAGTGTTGACGTGCGCTCTCCCCTGCTAGAACCCTCTAGGTATTGAAGGAGGCCATTTCTCGCGATTTTTGGATCGCCTAAATCGCCTATTTTGGATCTTCAATAACTTCCTGGGGGTGCTGCATATATGCAGCACGATGCTGTATATACATGCAACGAAGAGATTTCTATCTTTATTTCCCCAGAGCGAGGACTTCATGTGAGTGGCGCTGTAACAGACTTTCATGGAATAGACATGACATGAAATGCTAAAATTCATTCAAGGTTGGGTTGCATTGGCTTATGGTAGAATGGGTAGAGTTGACATGATGTGATTGGGAAAGTTGGAATACTTCTTGAAAAATACTTATCTAAGTATCTAAGAAATTTTTATAGGGCTCCTGCTATGCATGAGTAGAGACCATGTTTAGGTCATTTGAATGCCATTATGAGGTCACTAGGTGAACTGATAAATAATTCATACCTTTGTTTATAAATCATTTTCCATCTGAAAACGGAAAGAACAATTCTGAAGGATACATTATGTGGAAGCTTCTGTTATCAAGCTTATATGATGATGACGGTTTAACGTCAAGACTCCCCCATGTTGCGTGCTGGGAAGGTGCTGACATAGTCAGACTTAACTCTCGAGGTTGTGATCGTTAAATCCGGATGCCCTTCCTGGCGACTTCCAATGACTTGTTCTTGGTTCGACCCCTGGATCGAAATCGCTAAATTAAGCACTTAACCACTGTGCAAACGAGACCACAAACGCTTTCATGACCAGAATCGGTATTGATGCTCTCGTCCGTATGTTCCCAAACTTGGGATTAGACGATCTGTAACTTAAAAATAAATTCTTTTCCATTACACCTGTATTGTATGCTTTCATAGGATGTGTTGATAAAAAAGATCACATCAAGCATCTCCCCTTCAATGTTGCTGTGCAGGCAAAGCAACATATTTGTTTTGGATCATGCTTTGCTTCCACGCTTTCACCAGCCAAACTAGCGACCGGATAGATACCTATTCCGTCGCTATAGCGATGGCTATGAAAGCCGTTGAACTTAGTGGGGCGCACAGTTCTCATTGTTCTTTCAACAATTCAAGTATTGACAGCACCTAGGTATCGCCCATTTATTATACTGACTGAAAACACCTATACCAACTCTGAAGATGTTTAGCATGTGCATTCTATTAACTACCTAAGAATGAAGCTTTGAGGAATGGTTGACTAAATGACATAAATGATCCCAATATCAGCACTTTGTATTCATTTAATGAGAAGTGACGGTGCTTTTACAATGCATATGCCAACTCTCCCCCACATCATTTTGTACTGTTTTATCATTCACTATAAACATTAAATCGTTTTCTCTGTGATGATTTAAGCCTATTTCATATTGACGTAGTTACGATGCAATTTTTTCTACAGGCTCGGCAGTAAAAGAAGTTGGCAAGGAGGACGACGATGGTGATAGTGAAAATGAGAAGTTATCTGTGTCGAAAAAGAAGAAGAAAGGAAAGCGGCGAAAGGCCAGTCCCAAGAAGAAAAAGAAGGAAGAACCTAAGCCAGCGAAGCGCACGAAGGTGAAAGCACCAAGAACCTTAGACGAGAAGATAAAATTTTTGAGGGATGCTATCATTGGTTATCTGATGGCTGAGCAGACTGATCCTTGTGTTATGGTGAGTTGATTTTCATTCATGATCAAAGAACACAGTGATCACTTTGTTGGGAAACTTCAGTATTCCGAAAGGAATACGCGTTGCAAGCATGACTGAAATCCTCTCCTGAAAAATGATGTGATAGAATTTGAATCCAAAAATGCTGAATGGATTCCATTCCAACTTTTTCAATATGGCGTCATGATATTCTCTTCGCCATTACTAATACCAGGAATCTAACATGTAAAATTCAAAATTCAGAAATCTGTTGTCGGAGGATCAAAATAAATTTCGAAATTTCATGATAATGATGTGTCAAATTGTTCTTAATTATTATGCACATTCCCAGAATTTTGCACATTCTTATGTACAGCGACGGCTATGTGAGCAATCGTAATGCGTGCATCCCAAAATCGAAATTTTGATCACTTTTATCAAATATAGCACTATTGAGACCAGCCGACAGAGCAGAAAAGTGCAGCTGAAGTTTCCTGATCTGATCTCTGTAGACGGCAATATTTTGATGCTTGACGTGTTCAGAGATTTGAATTAAATGCGCTTTCATTTTCAGTATGCCAGAAGGTTTTATCTTGCTCAGTGGCTGTCCGATATCAGTCAGGAAGTGGATCGGGAGAAGAAAAAGTGTGAATCAGAGAAAGCGATTCAAGAAGAAAAGGCAGAGGAAGCCGACGAAGATATAGAAGATGTGAAGGAATCTTCTTCTAGAGCGCGGCGTGCACAGGAGCGTCGAGTAGCGAAGAAGTCCAAGAACGAGAAAAATTTCTTCATTGTCGCCGATACAAAAAAGAAAGAATTGATGGTAAGCCTCAGTTTCCCTTTACATCTTACTTATCGGCTGTTTTTCACGTTTTCTGTACATGGATTTCCATAAACAAGATGTTATGTAATCCCATATCTGTGACCCTTGCATTTGTGGTCACTGGTCATCATTGCATTTGAAATAGGAAACTACATTTCAAACAGTCAGGAACGAATTATATTTGAGTGACATTTCGCATGTTTACACGTCTCAAGGCCACTGTACAAAATTTCATCAAAATTATAATAATAAAAGTATTTAAGTAAAAAGCATTTAGTACAAAAATTACGTATAACAGGATTTTAAGAAATGCTGCTTAATTGATTTCTTAAAAATATGCGGTTCAGAAATGTTCGTTATATGCGGTGGTAATGAGTTCCATGTACGAGAGGCTTGCACACAAAATGAACGTCCCCCGATAGTTGGGCATTTTACCCGAGGAACAATTAGTGATTGTGTTGTTGAGGATCGAAGACCAGGGCGTCTTGAAGAAGTGTATTTGAAGTCGTGGGCCAGGTAAGAAGGAGCTTTTCTATGAAAACATGCATGTGTCAACGCAGCCAGCCTATAAAGCGGACGGATGTCCGCAGGAAGCCAACCCAGATCTCGAAGTAGAGGACTTACAGATGAAAAGCGTGAAGTTCCAAAAATCAAACGTGCACTAGCATGTAACACGGATTGAAACTTGTTAGAGAGTTTACGTGGAATACCGGCCAGGATAGAATTACAAAAGTCGAGGAGAGGCAAGACCAATGATTCTATTAGTTTGATAAGGAGAGGCCGAGACAGAGAGCGGCCGATGGAACGTATCTGTCGCAAGACACCAAAACACAAGGATGCAACATGAGTCACATGAGCACGAAAAGAGACCTCCGAGTCTATGATAACACCAAGACAGCGAACAGACGAAGATGGTTTCACCATATGATTTCCAACACGAATGGAGTCATTAGGAAGGGATGAAGCACGACGGGAAGATGAACACCACATTATTTCGCATTTGCTTGCATTTAATAGTAGACGATTCGATGAGCACCACGCAATAACCTGATCTACACACTTAACCATGCGAGAGACCAAGTCACTTGAGTCGTCAGGATGACAGTGACCATACACCTGTACATCGTCGGCATACATTTGTAGGGACAGGTCAAACTGTGGTATGATTCTGGAGAGTTCGGATGTATAGAGAGCAAACAGTGGCGGTCCAATCACGGAGCCCTGTGGAACACCAGCTATCACAGGACTGAAAGCAGATAGTGTAGAATTAAAAGCTACACGACTTGATCGTCCACGTATGAATGATTCAATCCACAGCAAGCGCGCAGTACCACTAAAGCCAAAATTTGATTGTAAACGGGCCAGAAGGATGTGATGATCGATCGTGTCAAATGCGGCTGACAGATCAAGGAAGGTAAGGAGACTTAAGCTACCGTTGTCTGCAGCAAGAAGAACGTTGGAGGTTATACGAAGAATGGCAGTCTCACACGAGTGATGCGGTCGATATGCAGACTGAGTCGCAGGAATTAAGTTGTTTGCATGCAGGTATGAACGAAGTTCCGCGGATACCAGGCGCTCAAAAAGTTTGGAGACGACAGTAAGGTTAGAGATAGGACGGTAAGATGTCGCGGCATTCGGATCACTGCAGCCCTTCTTAACCACAGGGGTAATCATAATTCGCTTCCAACGGGACGGGAAAATACCTGAAGACAACGACGTATTGAACAGATGACTCAGAAAAGTCAGCAGAGATGGAATGAGTTCTTTCAAAAGAGTCGTGGGAATTACATCACTAGCTGATGATTTGTTGGGTAAGTTATGTACAGCATTTAGGATGTCTTCATCTGTAATTGTTTGGAAACACTCAAAACTTGAATCGGATACACTGTGAGAGAAGTGCGGAGGAGAGAAATCAGTCGTAGCATCTTGGATCCCTTGTATCTTCTGAGTGAATGTCTCATGAATATCTTTAGCACTGAGGAAAAAAGGATGAGGTAGGCGACTTCGACCCATTAAGGACTTGAAAGAACGCCATAAACCCTGAGGGTTACCGACTTCAGATGTAACTTTTGAGTACCAGAAGGATTCACGTTTTTCTTTCAACAAGGAGCGATAATACCTCACAGCAGCTTTAAAAGCTTCAAGATAAGAATAATGTTGAGGATCGGATGAGTCAGTACTGTGAGTGCCACTACTTTTGTTCACCTGAACTTGCTGAAATCAGTCGTGGTTATGATCTCACGGTAATAATCATAGATCGATCTGGTCCTCCAATGGCTCCAGTCATTTTCCAGCCACGGATATGTGTATAGTTTAGTCATTTTACAGGCTTATATCCCGGTCGCGGACTCGACTTAGGTCATCTTCCAAGCACGACCTTGTTAACAGTGCTTAACGATGACACTGTTGCCTGTAGATAAGCTATAATAATTATTATGTATATAAGCTACATTATTGATCGAATGGCACGGTCAAAATGCTGATAGTTTTGTTACGTAAGCCCGGACATTGGTCAACACGTGCATACATGCTGGCACAAGTATATCGTATCATGATTGGCCTATATGAGACTGAAAGACCTTGAAGACACATTGAATAACTCGCGTTAATAGTCATCAGTTAGTGGATTCGAACATGGAAGATGCCGCTACAGGTATAAGATTACGGAAACATTGTTTAATTTTAGGAGAAAATATGCGAATTTTCTAACCAGCAAAATGATCGAAAGTGCAAAAATATTTTCAAGACTCATATTTGTCTCAATTTTTCTTTTTTTACATTATTTTGTTGTTTAAAAGTTTTGCCTACTTCTGCATGCTTTTTAGTGCTGAACCGGATAATGAGTATGCCCAAGCCTTTAGGTTTTAGACTTGATTTATGTTGGGTAATGGGTACGGGTTCAACATGTAGAGCATGCACCAATAGAAAAATTATCCAGGGAAATCTCCGGGTCTACTGGTTTTCTTCCACGGTCTATCCATTTGATTCGCTTGTTATGTGAAGTACATAATCTTTCACAACATAGATTTCAATTAAATATTTTTAATAAGTAGGACATACCGTTATAATCTACCATCTGATCAGGCATAGATTGTGTTTTATTGTTATAGCTTCTATAAGTCTGACTAGCAATCTAGTTAACTCAGAGCCCAAACTCTCCTGCAGCGCTACACCATCCATTTCCGGTCCGATTGTGTATCAAATCTGCTATTTTTGTCCAATACGGCTGTATTTCGAATCGTACTCGGGTAAGGTCGATCCGTCGTCATAAATTACATCCATAGCAGGGTGTCTATCAACCGGGGAAAACGTGGAATTCGAGCTTGCTTATTTGTTCAGCGACTAAAGGCTGACTCAGGGTCTCTTCAGTGACGCTTATAGCACAGACTGCTATTCAGCAATTGGCAGTTAATGCTCAATTTGATCGAAGAGAGACTTTTAGGGACTTGTCTTTTAGTGATGTTTTAAAGTAGGTACTGATTCCATCTTCGGCTGAATAATTCTAAATTCGGTTGTCATTAATCGAATCTCAGGAATCTTAAAGAAATCCATAACACCCTTTGCTTAAAAATAATTGAAATCTTCGTGATTTTTTGGTCTGAATTTTTCAGGAAAAAGATAAGAAATTCAAGTAAATTGTCAAAAACAAATAAAAATTAGTCGGAAAGCATCTTAAATGTCCTCATTTTGAACCATTTTGCACTACTAAGTTTATTCTCCTATTTTTGCATGCTTAGTTGCTGTGAGACCTGTTAAATAATTACTAAGATAAACCAAGACATTCTTCATTGTGGATTGTGTAATCTAGTAAGCATCTATGACAATTTGTTCGAATTGTTATACAATGTAAAATGGATCTCTCTAGTTTCAGATGTTCATTTTTCCCTGAAAAAAAAGAAGACATGTTAATTTGGTGCAAACTGTATTTTTTTACATTCTCAAATTTCACGTCTTTCAGGAAGTGATAAAAGTGCCTATCAATACAACTAAGCTACCCAATGCAGTTGCTCGTCGTCCATTCGACAATTTCTCTGCGATGGACTACGAAGATGCTTGTCTTGTTTGTCGATATTTGGCATCTCTGCGGCCCTTCTCTCAATCATTCGATGTTTACTTAGCCCAAATCTTGAAGGTTCTAAGTGAAAATTCGGTTGCTGTTCGAACGAAAGCTATGAAATGTCTGACAGCCGTCGTGGAGGCAGATCCTGCGGTCTTAGAGAGAAAAGACATCGAAAGGAGTGTCCATGCTAGATTTCTTGATCATTCAACTTCTGTTCGCGAAGCAGCCGTTGAATTGGTTGGAAAGTTTATCCTGACTCGTACTCAACTCATTCCTCAGGTAAGAAGTCATTTACTAAATTATTTTGCACGTTTCATAACACATTCATCTAAATTTAGTTAATAAATTTGACTTTTTGGGGGTAATGATTTGATATTTTTCTATGAGAAAAAATAGTTGATTCCTGAAGTTCAAGCTTAGGATTCACCCTTGAGGTTTTACCAACCCTCTATGTTGCGCTACGTTGTGAAATGAATGCAGATAGACTGTCGCTTCGACGTCTCATGCATTCCCTTCGATTTTTTTACTATCGACAGGCCTAAATCAAATGACGTGATACCTAGGTAATATGTTCTTACAGAGAAATTTTGTGTGATAAAATATAAATCAACTCTGGTCTTGTATTAATCCCATCCATGCGTGCGAGGGGGGGGGGTTTCGGCCCCATGTCGCATTTTTGCTGTGAAATTCTTAATAAAATTAAGCCGTCCAACCTACCGAGCCGGATAACATCAGCACTCAGCAGTATTAGAAAGTAGACTGTTCTGATGATGGCTGAAAATTTAGATCATTCTGAATTAATGCATCTACAATAGTCGAGCAGTCTGTCGATGTTGAGCTGCAATGGTTTCCTGGCTTGCCCCCATAGATTATAGAGAGCAATTTGCATAGCTATAACTCATTTTCTTATGAATAACAAAATAGGCAAATCAAAATATAAATGATAAAAAACGATGGTTTCGATCAAAAATTACAAAAGTCCGCAGTTGTAACAAACTGACACATTGTATGAGATATTACCTAATCAAAGATAACAAAAGAGCGAGAATATAATGCAGCAAAGTTCTTAAAGTGACCGTCAGAAATCTACTATGTATTGAACTTACAAATTTACATGTAAAGTAGATTTCTTTTGTCTCCAAAACCGTTAAATTCTGCCGATTTTTTTTTTAAATCCGGTTCCGGCCGGATTTAAAATATTCAAATCCGGTGCACCCCTATACATGATCTCCAACTATTCTCCGCAGACATTTTGTATATAATAGTAAGCTATACTTGCTTTGGCAGAGTTTCTACTTGACACTTAATTTATATTAAATTTAAGAGACAGGTCATGTTTCTTTCACCGCCTACCAAATTATATTTCAGTTTTCATCTAATTATTTAATGTGAATTTTATTTCATGAGAACTAATGTGAGCTTGGAAGTTTGATCTGGAGATTCGATTCATTTTCAGAAGGGTACCTGAAACCTTGGGCTTTCTGAATGTGAGGACTATATTTGACTATGTTTTCTAGGGTCAGGAGCGCAACATTTCGGCTTGTTAAAACGCGAAAAGAGATGTTATAATGATATGATGACAGCTATGTTTTTTGAGGGCACAAAATGGCAAAGCCGCGTTAGCGAGCGGCCCTCTAATTGGTTTTTTGCAAATTGAAAAATGTGAAAAATTCAATGTCATTATCATATGTTGCGAAATTGCGAAATATTTTCATTCCAGCCCATCATGAATTTTCCGATTTTTCTTGCGTTGGGCATTATCTTAAGATATCATCCTGATATAACATGTATATACAATGATTGTATCTTTATTTTTGTCTTTCCGATTTCAGTATTATCCTATGTTAGCCGAAAGAATATTGGACACAGGTATCAGCGTCAGAAAACGTGTAATCAAGATATTTCGTGACATCTGTTTAGAACAGCCTGACTTTTCAAAGATCCCTGAAATGTGCGTAAAAATGATCCGACGTGTCAACGATGAGGAAGGTATTAAGAAATTGGTGAATGAAGTCTTTCAGAACATGTGGTTCTCTAGCGTGAAAGAGAAGGATACAGTGAAATTACTTCAGAAAGTTATGAATATAACTGATGTTGTCGCGGCTTGTAAAGACACCGGATATGAATGGTTTGAACATCTACTATCCAACGTAAGTATATGAAATATATATCAAGGAATAATTGTTGAGTAATAATGTGTAATAATTTAACGCTGAAGCAAGAGCATGATTGATTAAATTAAACAATTGCGTAACAACTGCCAGCAAACAGCGGACTGCATCTCCATTGTAATAATTTACTTATTACTTAAAAGTAGGAAGTTGAAATAAATATTTTGCTCGTTGTCATTTTATTGATATTTTTTAGTGAAAGGCTGTGGTGCGTACCGTGAAAATAAAAAGTGTTATACTTGCTGCTTGGAGAAACCATGGGAGAAGCATCCCTATACGTGAATGATTATATGTTCAATTATACACAACTTTATCACGGCTTAGGATTATGAATGTTTTTTGACGATACTACTATTTTTCATTTAAAGAGAACATGATCAACGGACAGAATGGGACGACGGATTTGAAAAATCCGCCGCTCTTTTGTTATTTCGTAACATTCAAGCCTAGTGATTCATGTTTAATCAAAAAGTCAATACAGCTTCACTAAATTGTATTCGGAGCCTGATAAGTTGATAATTTGCTTTGCATCTTATGTGTTTTTCTTTAATGTGTGGCTCTATTTAGTTGTTAGTTGAAATAAAAATTATGATGAATTAATGCAGTCAATTTAATCGAAATAGCATGTGCAATATTAAACTGGAAAGGGATTTAATTTCCTGTATCAGTTTGTTTTCTTTTACGTGATGGACGATGTTCTCCTTTCATTACAGCTTCTTAAGAAAGAGGAAAGTGACAAAGTAAAACCTGTTGAAAAGGCTTGTAAACAGATCGTGGAATGTTTGGTGCAGAATATCATGAGATTAGAAGAGATTTCGATGGCTAATTCCAATTCAAGACTGGTGGCATGCTTGACCACTTTGCATCTGTTTACAAAAATTCGGCCTGAGCTAATGGTTCAATATGCTATCACGCTACAGCCTTATCTGAATATCAAATGTAACAGTCAATCGGACACCATGATTCTCCATTATGTTGCTCGAATATTAGAGGTAAGATATAGCAATCAGTATGAAATTCACATATTGCTCTTCATTGTGTAGATGAAAATTACATTGTAGAATTTAACTTGATGAGGTAAAATGTAATTCTTGAAGATTTCAGATATGTTATATATATTAACTGAAATCGACTCACTGCTACCTCAAAAAGATCGTAAAATTATGGTCAGGAATAATGTTTCGAGTCTCGACCTTTATTTCTCTTTCACCTTTTGATGGTTTGGAGAACTTAGTCATGCATCTGGCAAAAGAGGAAAGTCTGCTGACTCCAGGGAACTGTTCTGGTAACATGTATAACAGTTCCAATGACAGCTGGCCACAACAGGATTCTTACTGGGAGCACCTATTCCTATACTGGGCACTTGATGAATGCGCTTGGGCATCGATGGTTTAATCTAATTGCTTAATTTCAGATCTGCTTCCTGTTAAGTTCCTAGTCAAGCGATTTAGTTCATGCGTGGTGCATTGTAGGACACCATCAGTGTAACTCCACATCGCTTAGTGAGCACGTCCCTGATCGTTATCATGATTACTAACAGTTCTTTAGTTGGAAATCGAACGAATCTGCGCTAAGTAGCTTAGTGGGCCCTCCCACAAGAGCTTTTGTCACTTGAGTTTAGGGGGTTGCAGTGCTGTTGTTTGTCTGGTAAAATGGGTTGTATTAGATAATTACTACTGTTGATTCCTCCTCGCACCTTTGACTGCATCTAAAACTGACAACTTTGTCGTACATGATTACAAGGAAATATTGAGGCTCGGTTTGTCCATTACGTATGAACTTGAATTCGTGTTTCGTGGTTATATATCAAAGTAACAAATTAACTTTTCATTTCCAGGTAACGATTCCATTAATGGAGCATCCAAGCGAAAGCTTCCTATACCAAGTGGAAACCGATATGGTTAATCTAACTCTGAAGCACGGAATGATGATTATTGAATCATGTGTCTCTTGTCTTGGGGCGGTAATAAACAAGGTGTCAAAGAACTATGGATTAGCCAAAGATTGTTTTCAAAAATACTTCAAAGGCTTATCAAAGTTCCGTCGAGAATTGGAGACAATTAAATGCGTTCAGGAGCCGAGTGAGGATTCTGAGGGTACTCATCAACCCATCGCATTATCGCAAGTATCATTAGGAAATCGGGTAAGTGTGCCTCGGATGAACCGCACTTTGTTCGGCAGTACAAGTTAGACTTCTTTGACAAAGATGCATTCTCCATGTGTGTTAAGATTATGATTTATACTTTTGCTTCCGCTAAGTGCATTAGAGGAAATCGACTTTGAATCTGCTGATTCTCGTTTCATGAAATTCACTTACTAAAATTTGCATTGCTTTGACATAATCATATCAGAGAAAAAGAGCCAGATAAGAATCTAAGATATCATATCGCTCATTTCATAGTTGCGCACACAAGGATTTTGTTGTGTGCTGTGTCCTAAGTCAGTATTCCTACATTAGATTTCCGGGTTGGACCATAAGAGCTGCTGCAATAAAACCGGGTTAACTTTGAAGCAAACGGCATTTTTTGTATTCTTTCAGCCTTCGATTTTGCGTGCCCTTTTTACGGTTGGATTGTTGTGTCGGCATTTCAATTTTGATTCTTCGATGATGGGGAGCTTTACTGGCTATGGTCTTATCGGTTGTGGACCTGGCGGTGCAAAAGTACATGGTCGCGTGTTTGACACGCTGGTATTTTTTACCACGATGGTTGACGATCACGATATACGTAAGAAAGCGCTTGCTGGATTAGGTAAGAATTATGATCAATCTACATGTATCTGTACATAGCTAGTAATGAAAGATACACTTTATTTGAATGATTGGGCATTGAAAATACTTAATTATTTCAATTACATGTTGGTTTTCAGGCTATTTGTGCACTCGTCATCACGAACTTCTTCTGGGAGGTCGACTGAAATTCTACTACCATGAGATTCTGCTCGGTCCAAGAAAGGACGATCCTGATGACCAGCTGACGCCTGAATTAGAAGAATTAAAAGCTAGTGTAATTGTCATGACGGTCAAACAACACGACGACATGCGCTGCATTGTTCTGAAAAATTTGCTAATGTATTTACAGGTACGGGGAAAGTTTGCAACAGTGTCATTGTGAATTGTACTGTCTATCTGCAATTTTTATCTCAATTGATGTAGAAAAAATAGCCGATATGTATCCCAGTGTGCCTACTGTGTAAATTTATTTGACAGAAAATCATAACGTAATCATAAAGTAACGTGAAATGTTTTGTAGACGAAATTCGAATGGGCTAACGTATGTATACTCTTGTGACACTATGACTCTCTAGTGATACTATGTATACTCTTGTGACACTATTTCGTCCAACACTCGAAACACGGGGTAAATGTACGTTAAATCGTGGATTGAGTGAGTGAGCGAGGCTGCTATGTACAGTGTAGTACATATTCCAATAAAAGAAGGATAGATGTGTTTCTGCCTAAAATTGTCAATGATTCTCAAAAGCATAGTGACCGGAATGAACCATTTCCTAATTGCACAATATGAAAGAACTTGATTTTTTCTGTCATCGATGGGGTTTAAAAAAACATTGTGTGTTTTAAAACACAATGTTTTAAAACATGTTTTTTTTAAATCCAAATGTTTTAAAATATGTTTTTTTTTAAATCAGGTTTTTCAATAACAAAGTAAAATCACATTGTGTTGAGATTCAACTCTTTACAGTCTGTTTGAGTCTAATTTACAACTATAATTGATTGAGAAGAAGGTTATGATAACTGCATATGTCTTGGTACTAGGCCTATAGCAAATCGATCACATTGATGTAAAGGTACCGGGTATAAACGACCGTGGCACAAGTTACCCACCCTAGTTGACTGTAATGAAATAAAACATTACCGGTAGTATGAAATACAGTAAAATTAAAAAAAAACATTTAAAACATAAAAAAAAACATTAAAAACATCCGGAGAAAAAAACATGTTTTTTTTTACCCTAGTCATCGATTGATATAGCGAAGTATGTCGTGAAATATTTTTCTACGAGTAAAGTGAATATCACATATTTACCATAAAATTCAGAAATTCATTCAAATTATTAACGTTTGTTCGTCGATTTGATGCAACGACCCAACAGGTTACTCATAAGGAAAATTTCAAGCATACCGGTTATACCTTTCAAGTCTTGCTACTCATGGACCTTCCATTCGTAGCTCCAACAAGGCTTAGCAGCAGGTGCTGGTGACTATCATCCTGACAGAAGCATTGTAAATCACATCACAAGATCAAGTAATTTAGTATCATATAGAGCATTGTGTTAATGGAATGTCAATTTTTTCGACAGTCTGAAGAACAACGCATGATTGAAGCGGACGCAGAATGGAAAAAGCAAGAGAAACAGGAGAGTCTAAAGGAGATGGGAGATGTTGCGAGTGGCATGGGGTCCGCTGTTGCACAAGCTTATCTCGAGGCAATTCTTGAATCATTTTATCACGCGGAGACTCATGTCAGGTTAACTGCCGTTACTGTTATCACTACAATTTTGCGACAGGGTCTTATCCATCCTGTGAAAACGCTCCCGTACTTGATAGGCGCTCAAACAGATTTTGACTCCGCCATCAGGATAAAAGCGGACCAAATGCTGCAAGAGATCGACAAGAAATATCCTGGTTTTATCAACGTAAGTATTATTCACTACCTTTGCGTATTCATTTTTATGAATCTGTGCTGTGATGTCTCTCAATTCTCAGCTGACTGTCATGTCTCTTCAGATGCGTGCGCTTCAAGGAGTTCGATCATCTTTCCGTGTTCAACAAGTTCTGCAACCGATGCTAATGGAGCAGCCAACCGCCAAGACCGCGAAATCCAAGAACGCTCTTGCAATTGCATTAGCTGCTGGAGTTATAAGAGGAGTGCGAGATTCAAGTGAAGCTGTTCCGCTAGCCTTAAATCATCATTTGTATTCGATGGTCCGCTCCAATCGAGCGCATCGTCGGGCTTTGCTCAATGCATTACTAAATCTATTCGACGACACACATTCTCAGGTAAAACGATAATATCCCGTACTTGCTTGCAATCATATTGTATCATTGTATGCTACGCGGTAATTTTTGTGAGGGTTACTCACTCACAAGAATGCTGATGATAAGAATATTCACTTATAAGAATGCTGATGGATAGATCATAGCAGGCAATCGTGTTAATTTAATGATGTGTATTCTTCATGTTGAATTCCTGCATCAAAGATAACTACGAATTTGTTTTATCGCAGCCACTTAATCACGACTACTCCGAGATAATGTATAGAAAATATAGTTTTATGTGATATGAAGAAGTTGAACCAGAACCTTCAATGCTAAAAAAAACATCATTTAAAATGTGTTAATTTTTTTCTGCACTAAAGAATCTCGAACATGGGTGTGTCACATTTGTTTTCAGTGATCAATTCCCCTCCCCACAAACAGAGGCAAAGCACAAGACTTGCTGCTTTGGTGTGGCTTTCTCTTATTATCGTATTTTTCGGGTCCGTTTTTGCCAATCTTGGGTTTTGTGTCCTATGATCTTACTTTTCACTAGTAATTAGTAGTTTTCGTATTTATATGTTTTAATCTTTGGATAGGAATAAAGCCATCCACGGCAGTTGAATCAGATGATGTCATATCAGCCTTTCTATCGCTCCATTTTTGAAAACTGAAATGTTGTGTGCTTAAGAAGCAGTGCACTGTACACTGTACAGGTGTATATAGTTTGAAAATTTCCCAATAGAAAATTGAAGCACTATATGCGCCGCAGATATTGCCCTTATTTTCGCTTGCTTCAGATTTAGAACACTAAGTCCCATATTCTCATTTGGTATGTGCCGATATGTGACTTTTTGCTGATCAACTGATACTGATTATTTATATCAAAAAAATAAACTACCGGCCTATATATCTGCACTGTCAGTATGAAGTTTCATATCCTTGTACGTGTTTAATGCAGGCTACCCTTCAGACTTTTTTACTTTTCTACTTCTCACAATGAACAAAAATATTTCATTCTTTTATTTTTGATATATTAACTGCAAAATATAGCCATATAGCACCAATTTGGATATTCTAAGCTAAAAAGTAACCGCCTTTGTAAATGTTCGCGTACTGGAATGTATTGATTATGCACAAGGGATATCTTCTTGTGGACTTGTAGTGCAACTACACCTGACATTAATATATTAGCAAAGTGTTCCTGTTGAAATTTGTGTCTTTAAGAGATAGGAGACAAAGTGTTGTTGGATAAGGATGTGGAAATTTAGTTTTCTTGAGAATGATGCAGACCTATCATTCAACGAAGTCAATGATAGAAACAATCTCGCAGATTGTTCCCCTTTGTGGATCGCAATTCTGTTTCTCACGGCAGTGAGAATGTTACTGTTTTCACTGAACAGCTGTAGTAAGTTCTATAATCTCCATTTGCACTTACTATATAACTAGGCCTATATTGCACTTTCATAACATGAAATAGAGAATTAGTTATCCCACAACATGTTAATAGTGTCACACTAATTTGTGAAGAGGTTTTGTGGTTGTCTTTCATGAAATCAGATAACACAGTCACCAATCCATCATTCAGTCAATTGCTAGTCATATTTATTTTGGATTGCCCGAGTACGTGTAATTGCATAGAAATCATTGCATTTATTTCATTATATGTTGATGTATGTATCAGATAATCACTGCATACATTCAATAAAAATGAATAAAGCTATCATTTAATAATTTTCAAAAACATGCATGATTCAATATCATTAATATCTGCAAAAAATGTGGACATATCTGTAGGATGTCGGCCGATGTATCACTACATCCTTTATTTTAACGTCCTCATTCTTCCGTTTTCTAGTCATTCTTAACCTCACCCAATTCCTATCTTTCAAGTCGATCTTGCATTTATGTAATATTTGACTTCAACCTGACGATCGCCGATTCTTTTCGGGCAAATCTTAGAACTCTACATTTCTTTTATTGCACGCGTCACGAAGTGTCCCGAAAAGATTCGTAGAAAGGCTTCACAACAAATAATTGTGTATTTTTTTCGTTTTCATTACTGAGCAGAAGGAGGAAAACGGAGAGAAGACCTGATCATTTTTGTTTTCAACAAAATCAGTGAATGGTTGTTCTATAATTAATTGTTTTCTAGTAATTTTGAGAGGTATTTCCCAATTAAGGTCGATAACATTCCAAATAAAATATTTTGTTAAAATATAGGAACAACATCCGTCTCAGTGACATTTTCATGGAAATAAACTGTTCATAGAACCGTGTTGATCACTTAATATTAACAAAGCATCGCTCATTAGCGTGTGAAGGCTGATGACCTATCGCAAGATGTGATGATACCAACTCTTTCCTAGATGACTGAAAGTAAAACTACGGCATTTTGGAAAGTTGCATTCTCAACTCTCTCTCTCTAAATCGTGATCAAATTCTTCAGGTCTAAACTTTCTTAATACTAATCTCCATAAAATATCTGTGGTCTTCGTAACCTCCAGATATATTCAATTATCTTCTGTTGAATTGCGAAATCCATCTTCATGCTAGTTTAACATTTTAAACGATATCTGATATTCAGCTATACTTTTCTTGTTTTCAGAGGACTCCGTTATTGGAACTTTTGTATATAGTCGAAAATTTAGCCCATTTCCCTTATCAATGTTTAGAAGAGCCTCTTTATATTGTTCACCATATCGACTTAATCGTTTCGGTTGCGGGATCTTCAATCCTTCAAGTGATGCGCGAACTGTTGTACCCAGAATACAAAAATACTCAGGCAGATTCAAAGTTGGTCGTTGAAAATCATTCCAATGAGCCGAAATCCCCAGTCTTGGATGAAGAGGGCAACGTTGTCGGTCCCGTTGAAAATGAAGCATCGGCTGCGCTAGCAGCTACAATGACAGCTGCTCAAATAGCGGATTATGAGGATGATGACGATGTAGAGGCGTTAACAGAGCGAGCTAAAAGGGTCAACGTCGATATAAGTCGGTTATCAACATTGATTCTGATGTCGAAGGCTTGTATACTCCTCCTTAAAGTGAAGAAATACCTTCGAGAGGTGAGTGATAGCATCTGCTTTTGTATAAGGTTAGACTAATGTTGCTCAACCTATATACCACAGCATCCTTGATCGAGATCTTGTTTTCGACGACACCATTACAAAATCATCGATTTTCTTGCATTGTTTTATTTGTTCTTGCTTGCATCCTAATAATGCATTTATAAAAGCCGAAGCTAAAATATCCTCTTATGATCATCTCAATAGTATGTCTAGTTTCACATGCATGCGAACACTGCATTGAGTTCTGAGTTAGGTTGATAATAAAAAAACGAGTGATATGGATGACATACTTGAATGTCCTGACAGATAATGTGCAACACTTGGGCGCATGTAAAATTCTCGAGCAAAACTGATTGATCAGATTAGGACCAATGGAGAAATACAATTTGGTAAAAGTTTTGGAAATTTGGTTGACTGAATCAGTCAGTCTGAGAAATTATGTACTTAGATCATTCTTTCATCAACGTCTGAAATTTATGACAAACACAGCAATCAGCGGAATGAAGTATTCATCCAACGTTTTAAGACATCGTTGAGACGAAATTTTTGTTAATTGAACAGTTGTCACATCAAGATATTCGAAATTATGCCACCGCGTTGATAAATCTCACTGTGTATCAGAAATTCGCACTGTCTGAGTCGCCTTTCGGCTTCATTTTGAAACTTACATTCCCGTTAAATATTCCTTAAACTTCTCCATTGCCCTTAAATCGATCTCTACGTTTTCAACTCCAAATGCATCATCAGAGTCATTGTTGAAATGACTGTCTAAAGGCTGAGGTAATTTCCAGGCTTGTTGGGACTGGATTTCCGTCCCATTTCCCCTGAGAAAGTATTTATATTTCCAGGGGATTCCTTGCTTCCCATTCCATAAAACGAATGTTATTCCAATCCTATTTGGTTTTTACGCTATGTTTTCATGAATATCCTGTCTTTTATCATGATTGCGGTTCTATCATTTTTTTAATTTCTATTATCAGGTCTGCAGTTTTGAATCGGTGGGCACCGTTGCTTGTTAAATTGAAATTTGCAATTCCACTATTACATACTTCGTTAGCACGATACTTTCATTGCATACTGCCATCCTTAAAGTGAATTTTTATGTAATGACCACTGACTATCTCTCCCTTACATGTTCGGTTTGTATACTGTACATGCAGGCTACTTAGTAGCAATGTGCATGTCATATCCATTTTTATGATCAACAAGTCAAATCTATGCTCACAGGTCCATGCAGTTTTAATTCCCGCCCATGGTGGACTCACAAGCCAAAGCAGTTTTAATTGACGCCCATGGTAGATTAAAAAGGCACCTGAATGAATGCTGCGAACAGTATTACATCGGTGAAACGCGGAGACATGCACAAACTAAAATAACGGAACATATCAAAGGCAGACCAGCATCAGAGATATCTATGCACGTTCATCCACCCTCACGTGATTCCTTCAAAATTCTCATGCGTACTTCCAACACACGTGTCGCTGAATCTCTATTCATAAAGCAGTACATCGACAAGAAGAAGATATTGATGAACAATAACTTGCGATCGGAAGAACTCTTTTTGTTTTAAACTTCGCTCTATTTTACCTTGTATATAAACGTGTCGATATTGTACATCTTTTAGACTGTGTATGCCACTGATGATGAGCGTAAACGCTTGAAAGCGCTATGGTGAATAGAATTCGATCACCCAAAACCTTGAGGCTTTTGTCTGCAAACTGTAAAAAGGCACCCTTGAACAATCTAATTCTGCGGATAGAATTGATTTTTCATCAGTGAGAATGATGACTTTATCATGGGGGGGACTGTACTGTCCCTTTCCCATCTCATTTGCATGGTACTAAATTCTGGTAGGATTCCTAATTGCCAACAATTCTGGTAATTTCTAACGCAATCACTATTAGATTTTTGTTTGTATTTCATCTAAAATCAGTGCTTTATGAATCGATATAAGCTAGGAAAAGAAGCTCAAAGCGATTGAGCTACAACAGATTTCAGAGTCACGTCAAAAAACAGAGCTGCTAAATGTCCATTAATATTCCCGATGCGCAGCTGTACGAACGTCAATGAAATTATAGATGCACAGCATTCGCGCTGATAACAAACGTGCGTAATAGAAGCGAAATGCTATGTCATACGTACATATTTCACACCAATAATAAATATTACTCACTTTATACATGTGCATTCACTGAGTGATTTGATTCTTCTTAAGTTATTCAGCTTTATACTTCTTATGTTTACACTTCTCAATTGTTTGGTAGATGACTCTGAAAGCGCTAGAAAATTAGAAAATGTGATTATGCTTAAGATGGATCTTTAGGCAACCTGTTTCATTTATTCTTAATTAGTACACCGTAATCTTTTTTCAACTATTTTCTAGACTTCCAGGCTGCTGTGTATGCTTCCACAGCGAAAGACATTTAAAAACTTCAACCTCCGATCGATCGGCCATGGATACTACAGTGCAGTCCGAAGTGGACGCGATTTTGTAACATTGTGATTAAAGTTCCTTCTATTGTTAATATTGCCAACATATATTTCCTAAAGTCAAAATGTTCAATCGTTGTTTCGCACCACCATTTTATGTAAATTTGCATAGAAATTAGCGATAATGACAGTGCAGTAGATAAGACCCGCGTAAGCAGTTCTGTGGAGTTTCAGCGCTCCCTTTCTCTATGTGTAACGTAACATATCCATGCGTATGGTAAAATATAGATAACGGAAGTTCCATAATCTCGTTGTTATGTTTCAGTTACATGCATTATCAGATGCGAAAATTCGCGATTATTCTCCTTCTGATCCGGCTAAACAGTGGGAACGACCGCTTACTGTGCGTCGCTCAGTTCAACCGTTCGACCCCACCATCTGCGTACAGAAAGAATTGGAATTATCAGCTAAAGGATTGGAACCTGATTATGCTTTTCTGATTGGAGAGTATCTCAATTTCCGTCAAATCATGATGTCCATAGAGCCTAATGATGAAGATGATTCCGACGCTCCTGCAGCTAATAAACCTGAGGGACCTGCCAGCCAAGCAGGGCCGCCAGGTGAACCTCCATCACAAATTCATCAAAATGCTGTTGAACGTGGGACGAAGCTGCGGATACCCCTTACACGGTGTGACGATCAAGTCGCTCCAGTACCTCCAAGTCAAACGGAACCTCCACAGACTATTAATGTAGAAAGTGATGATTCTGTGCATTCGGCGCCAGGTCAGGTGAGTCAAATTATTCTCAATGTTTTGGACAAAGGTATTTTCCTCTCCTAAATGCATGATCTTGAAATCAAATGCTACTGGGTTTCATAATAGATTGAACATCTAATCAAAACCACCGGTATACAGGGTGAGTCAAATTAAATGTCCCGTTTTTATAAAGTGTTGTAGATCAGTGAAAATCCAATCAATTCTTAAATGCGGTGTATCCAGGGTTGCCATACGTCCGGATTTGTTGACAGAATCTGCTGATGTCCGGATTTTTTGTCAAAACCATCAAATTTCCGGATTTTTATCGAATCCATACCAATGTTCGTCAGTTATTTCTTTACCCGTTTAAAATCATTCAACTACTTGCTTTGGACTAAAGCTGATTCATCCGTATCATTTTTGCAAACTGCTTTTTTCACAGACTACTAGGGCCCAATTTGGGTAATTTTATAAATGCACTATGCTGTTGTCATGACAGTTTACTTCTTGGATTTGCACAAATATATTTTGACTTGTCAATGTGTTTGCAAATTGTATTGTATAGAAGAATTCATTCTACCGTAACTTCTTTAGAGGCAGCGCGGCCAGAACAATGAAGCTCGGATTTGCATGTTTGTTCACACTTTGCCTAGATGAGACGAACAATTCATCTGGGTACAAGCAACTCGATTTGACTGCTATTTTCTGGTGCTCCAATCAGCAAAGAATCCGTGTAGAATTCCTGACCTCGATTTACATGAAAATAGACCGGAAAGATGTGATTGAGGCTCTTGCAGGAAACCGAGCGCCACCCAAACTTTGTAGTGCTGAGATAATTCATGCTGAAGTAATGAATTTTCTGAAAACCGTGAACATCTCAGCCAAAAACGTACTTGCCATCAACCGCGACGGGCCGCATGTTATGACAGTCTTCATAAAACTGTTCACATCTTCTAATCCGGATGTTATAGACTTTGGTTCTTGCAAGCTACATACATTGCACAACTGCGTGGAAAAAGCTATGGGCAAACTGAAATTCAATGTGCTTCAATTTGCACTCGACATGAAGTATTTCTTCAAAGGGCAAGCTCTCAGATCCGAAGAATTCGCTGTTCTGCGAGACGAGCTGCATTTACCGAACTTGAAACTAATTGATCATAGTGGGACGAGGTTTTTGACCTTACTTCATTTTGTGAAAAGAGTTCTCACGCTCCTTGATGCGCATCGAACTTATTTCGTCCACTATTTGCCCAAAAAAGGATTGACAGATTTGGCAAAGAATTATCGGTATGAGCGACTTTGCAGCGCATTTGTATCAAAGAAGACAGGCATCTACCTCCTTTTTCTATCGGAAGCACTTCCCCTATTTCAAGAAATGCAATTATTTTTACAGAGAGACGATCCCATTGGGCCGGAGTATGTGTATAGAATTTGTGGTATGATGGCTTCTCTAGGCGGACGATTTTTGCTGCCTTCTGTCTGTGAAGACATCGTCGTGTCGAAGATTTCAACATCAAGCACGGCCCCTGAAAATCACTCATCAGACGTTGACATTGGCCACCGAACCGAACGTTTATGTCTGAAAAATTTGCAGTCTGCCGAAATGACCCATTTCAAACTCGAAGCGAAGACTTTTTATTTGGAGGCTTTCCACGCAACCATGAGCAATCTCAAACTTGATAAAAAAGAACACATGCGTTTGTGGCGAAAGTTGACATTGCTGTGTTCACAAAACCGCACGTTTCAGTCGGATAAGGACAAGACAACAAAATTGAAAAACAATGATATTCAGCCACTCAAAGAAGAACGGCTAGATGCTTATTGGAGCAAGATACGTGTATTCGAAAAGCACAAATATCCGCTGATCAAAGTTCTTGTGCAGGCATTGCTTTGTATTCAGCCACACAATGCTGCTGAGGAAAGAGGATTTAGTGTAAATGCAGCTGTAGTCACAAAAGAGAGAAATCGTCTCCAGCCCGAAACTCTGAACGGTATCCGGCGAGTGCGATCTCACTTGAAAAATATTGATGGATTACAGCATTTTTCAGTAACTCAGTCCCTTATCGACTTAGCTCGAAGCTCATCCCGGCGATACTTCCAATCATATGAGCACGATAGTGCTAGTGATGATGAAGAATCATGAACGTAAATTTTTGGACTATTTAAAGAATTGTTTTTCCCAAAGAAGAATTTTTATCGGATTGTTTTTATGGACAGATTTCAGTGAGCTAGATTGTTTATACTTGACGTGTTTTTATTGATAGTGATCATTTGTCTATCAGTGATGTATTATTATATAGACTTGTTTTCTGGTAACGCAATCACAGATGCAACGTTGTACTCTTTATAGATTTGTTGATTCATAACCCAACCATAGGCGCACTGATGTACTTTTATGAAGATTTGTTTTTTCTGGTAGCGCAATCATGGGCGCACTGATGTTTTTGTATATAGATTTGTTTTTCTGGTAGCGCAATCATAGGCGCACTGATGTATTGTTTTATATGAAAACATCGTAAACAGATAATATCGTATATGAAAACATCGTAATAATAATATCGTAATTTAAAAACATCGTAAATGAAAAATATAGAAAATAGAGTATGATAATATTACACTTGAAAAAACATAGTATCCGTCACCCCTAAACTTCGACTCTTAATTAAGTTATTTAAGTATCATTTTTAATTATACAATCATTTTAATACGCGAAATATAATCCACGCTATAATTTTATTGCAGTAAATTATATAAACAATAACAATTAAATGAAATTGATTATATTTTATTGATACTGACTTTTCGATTCCAAACCTGTAATTAGAAAATCAGGGTTGACCTAATGCCTTTTGGAGCGAGCAAACAAGTTACTAGAACTAGTCTACATGTATAACTATTTTAAATATAAAAAGTAATTCAGAAATAAAACAGAAAGCAAGCGTAAACATTATATTCAACATGATATACGTAACACAATCCAGTCTTTACATCGATAAGTTTCTCGAAACTCCATACAAAAAATCGTCTCTTCCAATGTCAGCAGAGCAATATTTGGTTACCAATTTGAAAAAGTTGTCTTCTCTTTCTCTTTGTTTCTTTGTTTCTTTGTTTTCTTCTTCCCGTCAGCGCCGTTTTCTAGATTTTTTGATACATCCATTTCAGTTTTTTGCATTTCACCTTGTAATATTTCTACCAACTCCCAGAACAACACATGACTTTTCCCAGATACTACTCTCAGTCTGTTATGATAACCCTCAAGATGATTGTTGGTTCGATCCTCTTTTCGCAATACTTGTCCATGAACATTCCATTCCTTCGGTGGAAATAATGGTGGTTTGTAAATTATTCTGTTTCGAATGACTGCTTTGGGACATCCATGCACGTAATTGTCATTGAAGTATTTGTATATTCTCTTCTCGTTCTCATCCTCAAAACTCGATTTCATATCGGAAACTGCTTCCTGCACTTCATCAATCGGTAGGAAAGCCGTTTCAACCAGGATTCTTACATTGTCCCGAAAGCTCGAATTTTCTCGATACCGAATAGCCAAACCATTTTCTTGCACTTTTCTATATACTGATTGAGAGAGATGAAAAAGGCATCGGTGAATGGTTCCTTCCGGGAAGTACAAAAGAAATGCATTTGCCGGTGCTTGTTCAAAATCCAACATGATCGATATATCCTTCGGAAATTCAATGTCATTTTCTACTCCTATTGATATGATCCATTCAAACATATTCTCGTACATATCTTGTGTGCGCCTTTCGGATAAAGCAAATATCAAGGGATACCATTAATTGTATTTTTTCCTAAAATTGTGTACAGTTGCCCTCTTCCGAAAATACGTGGCACAACATTAAACGTACCATCACCCATCCACATATCAGCCGTTGCTAGTCGATGCAGGGCATTGACATTTCCAAAAAGAATAATTCTGTTCGAACTCTCTTTGTTATCAAATAAAATGATTTTTTCATTTCCACAATTCATTCTTACATCATCCAAATCTATTTCGTCGGTTGTTTTCGGTTCCCTTGGATATAATTTCCTCTTTTTGTATTGTATTCTCTGCTTCAATGCATTTGTCGAAGGAATTTCAATGTTTTCGCTTAATTCTCCTCTCAGCTTCGAAATAATTTGCTCTGGTTTTGCGAAATGGCAAGATTTGATAATTTCGTCAATCTTTTGGGAAACAGCTTCTGTTTTGTTTACTTCGTGGTTATGTAATGGCGCGTTTTGATTCTTTTTCGATATCATAAGATCTCCATCCATAACCATGGAGAACCTGGCTTTGCATTTTGGATAATTGCAACATTTCCAGTTTTCTCCATTCACCAATTTGCGATCTAGAATGAATTTGCAATCATTTATAAGCAAGCATCGTTTTGATTTATTAGTCACGCTGTATTCAATTCGCAGTTCCATTGTAAACACTTCTCCTAGAACAGCATGTAAATCTTTGAATGATTTAGAAATCAGTTGTCAGCAGATACCAGATGCTTTTCAAAATTCATAATTGTGAAGCATCCCCAAGTCAGGGACTGCCCAAGTAATTTCCACATGAAATCCAAGATTTTGGTACAAAAATCTACATATCCGGTATCAAATGGAAAAGATATCTAATTTATGTCCATCCATAGAATCCTAAATAGATATCCGCTGGGAGTGACACTAGGCTTCAGATTACTAGGAGCCATGAGCCATGAATGAGACTAAGCCTTTGCAAGACCAATACGATGTTTTTCAAGTACATTTACGATATTTTTCATCTACGATGTTTTTCATTTAAGATGTTTTCATTTACGATAATTTTCATGTTACGATGTTTTTAATGAATACCCTGATGTATTTGTATATAGAGTTGTTTTTCTGGTAGCGCAATCATAGGCGCACTGATGTACTTTTATAAAGATTTGTTTTTCTGGCAATCATAGATACACCGCTGTATTCTTTATAGATTTGTTGATTCTTAACACAATCATAGGCGCACTAATGTATATTTTTATAGATTTGTTGATTCAATCATTTAACGAAATCATAGACGCGCTGATCAATTTTTATATAGCTTTGTACTGCCTATATTTGTTAAAAGGATTTGTGAAATATTCTCAAGGCTTCTGAGATTTATTGATGTATTCGTTAATTGAATATATTGCGGTTTCATAGAAGCTGCGATTTTTCATTCAAAATCACCTGTCATTTATGAATGACGAGGAAAAGAGATACGCATGATATTGATTACAATCTTACGCATAATGATTATTTTCCATTCTCAGTATAGAAGTCAATTAATGTTTATATTTACTCTGATGATATAACATTAGAGCGTCCGGATTTTTTTCTGGACGAGTTTGACAACCCTGTGTATCATTTCAAACCTGAGTGTGGCTAGCCATTTTGCGGATTTTAGAATCTCATAGATATGTTAACTTCTACAATATTTGATGATTTTAAATTTGAAACTTTTTCCTAGTTTTGCATGTATTGCATACATAATGTATCCCCATACTTAGCACAGTTGATTTGTAAATTTTTAATTAGAGGAAAGCTGTCTTGTTCTACATGAAGTCAATGTTAAAGTTAATTGAGGTGTTGAATATCCTTCATGGTAATTAGAGTGGCTATAACATAGCCAGGCACTTAAGATAAAGTGGACACTTTGAAATTATTGGAATTTGTTTTGACTCCATTGAAAATGTTGTTTTTGTGAGCTCTAAAAAGAAATCGCAGATGAGTCGCTGAATGAAATCACTGCCAGTCTGCTAGACTGTGTAGGCCCACTGCGAGGTTTGGCGAAATGGTTGAAAAGCTGGCAGTCGCTGTGGAATACAAGAAAGCTGTGGTCCACTCGGCCATTAGCGACATCAGTCTCAGGCACTTCTCAATCATCCGTGTGCAGGACTCATAAAGAGACAGGACCGAGAACCTATTGTTACCGAAAGACACGTCGTCTTGCTGAGCGGCATCTTCTGACTTGCATACGATTTTCAAAGCATTGGTTAGATGAAGGTGCCTCAATCCATCGAACAAGGGAAGTGCTCGAAAAAGTTGATCGACTGTTTGTTGATCGAATTCCTATCGACATTTTAATGACTATTGTCCTGTTGAAAGCGCTTGAGGAATCATTATAGAGAGGTATTGACTGACGAAGAATCTAATGACTTGACCTCATTGAAAGCAGAAATCAAAGGCATTTGACAAAGTGTCAGTCGAGGGACATGCCAAGTCCTCACTTCAAGCATCCCAAAAAGATGCAGAGAAATTGATGATAAAAATTGAGAAAGGTTGAATTAATCATGATGACTAAAGCTTGATACACTTTCTTTCTTCGACTTATCATACTTTTATTTTTACAGTTGTTTATACATAGCACAGTGGTCATACTCACACTTTTTAACTGATGACAGAATATCTTGAAATAGCATTTTGCTATAAATTTGATTTTTTTAGTCATGATTCTTTGATATTAGAAATCTGCAAAGTCGATATATCCATGAACTTCTAAAATCCACAAAATTGTTGCCCACACTCACAGGTTTAAAATAATATATCGCATTTGAAAAATTATTAGATTTTCACTGATCTACAACACTTTGAAAATAGGGACATTCAATTTGACTCACCCTGTATCATCAGAGAGAATTCCTTTTATGTCCGCACATGCATCTCTGCATACTCAGATAATGAATATAATTATGCCTGATTATAATATAATAATAGTAATAACTGTATTTGCATGAAACAACAAATACATAGCCGAGAGGAGGGCATGCAGCTAACACTTGAGAAAATATAACAAATGGAAGTGAGGGTCGGTCGTGCTTCATCTGCAGCTACCAGATATCGTTTCTAGCAACGAAGTCACCAACACACCTCTTAAACTCGGATAATGAAGAGGCACGTCTCTCTCTGGCTGACATAGAATTCCACATGTTGATGACATCACACGAAAAAAGTAGTAGCGAGTGTCACAGTGTGAAGCTTTAGGATAGATTTTCAGGTCATTATTCCTCAGATTGTCTTGATAGCAGCATGTGAAGAGGTCATTAAACTTGACACCAACAAGATTGTGCACAATTTTATATAAGTAGATCAAGTAATGACAAAAGATCAAGTTTCTTCAAGCGAAGTCTGTAGTCGAGATTTCGTAGATGTGGAAAGAATCGAGTCATTCGCCGTTGAACACTTTCCACAAGATCTATGTTCTTGACTCGGTAGGGATGCCAAATAAGACATCCAAACTCAAGATGCGGTCGAACCATGGCCTTATACAAAGTTGTAATTGCTCCAGAATCTTTATAGATAAAGCACCGGTTAATCATGCCAAGCATTCTCCCTGCTTTGTTGACACATACCGCAATATGCTCATCAAAAGACAGCTTCCCGTCAACGTGAATTCCCAAGTCCTTGACTGAGCACTTCGCATGTATAATATTCCCGGAAATAGAATAGATGATTAGGGTTTTATTGTCTGGCACTGGTGTGCATTGCTGAAAAAGATGTAAGACGAAAACATCATCGCCGACACTTCGGTCAGCTTTGTCCATTGTGTCATGAAATCATGGGATTGGCAGGTCCTGTTCCCGGGATTAGTGGGATTACAAGCTTTTTATGAAGACACGTTTTTAGTTGCTGTTATTACCTGGATTTTCCCGGGCGAATAACAATTCAGAGCCAAGCCGAGTAGCTTCCTTGTTGCATGGTGAAGCACACCTACATAATTTATTCTTTGAACGCTGTCTAGTTCAGACCTTCCTCAGTGACATATTGATTCCCGATTTGCACATGGAATTCTGAATGATTGCCAGTATACATCACTACATGTAATAATTCCTATTTTTCACATTTTCGACTGGTTATTGCATGGCGCCCTCAAAGACATAGACATCATAACTGGTGCAATTATCTAGTTTTTTTTGTGTTGCCATCTGAAGATTTTTCCCAGGCTCCCCCCTGGTCCGTCATCGCTGACAGGACTGCTTGATGTGTGGGATGTGGTATTGAATTTGACATTCTAGAATTGTAGCCATATCGACAGGGAAACCGTATATGACCGTATATGACATGCGCAAGAAGTCTGGATTATAGAAAATTCTCTGCCACCTTCGACTCAGAGTGTTATAAGAAAATATATCAAAAGTAGTGCATCGCTAAAAAAAAGGAAAAGCCATGTTTTGTATATTCACCATTGGTGAACGTTAAATCGAATAAGATGTTTAATTGATAGTTATTGCAGTCTGCAAGCATGCAACAGCTGCACTCTGCGGTCTCATTGTAAAAATAACGAACTGCAAGCGATATTTATGGATTGATATGTTTTACACAATGTGATAGACATTGTGAAATAATGCTTGGTGTTTATGCCTCACAAACTCAAGTTTATGAATTTCTAGTCTCCTAATAATTTGTTGCTTATTGCAAGAATCCATGTCCACACCATAAAACGTGCAAATGCTGTGACAATTTTTCAACAGCATATTTAAAAGAAGATAAAACAGAAGTACTTTGTCACTGACTATGTAAATGTCGCTACTTTTTTTTGATGTTGTCCATCTTTAGAGGATGAATCAACAATTGATGGCAGACTGGTAGTACTTTAAATTACCCAATATGTTGATTGGTAGCAATTAACATCAGGGATGATCACATTTTGCTTGTCAACGTCTTGCGAAACCTAACATGATTATAATCTAAACTTGGATGTGTTAGTGTCCATGTCAATGAAGCATCGTTCTCGTGTTCGCAATTTAAATTAAGATGAGAGAATTGATCCTCATGGGTCGTAGTATAAAATATATTGATTCCATCGTTTTGCAACGTATCTTTAGGTAGTTGGATTTTGTAGTTGATTCACGGTTTCTGAGTACTTTAGAATGTATTCAGTGCATTAAGCGAGTAATATCAATTAAGAGGCATTTCTGCAATGATTTTCTCTCAATATCAAAAGTCGGCTTATTTTGAAATGCAAGTCACTCAGTAACTTGCTAGTTATCTTCACTGACAACTTGACGTTTCTTAGTGATTTAATGTACCACTGCATCCCTTAAACTATTAATTTCATTTAGACCTAAATTCCTCAATAACTGGTCTCTAAAGCTGCTGTTCGGCCAGTGATTTTCTGAAACCGCATCTATGATTAATGGTAATCTAGAAATTCTCATGAATTTCATGGCGATTTTAGTTTTAAATGGAATAAATGTTTATCTGTACGTCATATTTTCAAAAACTTGCCTCAGGATGTATGGTATAGAGACTTGTCTTCGATTTCTTGTTATTTGATTATTTGCATTTTCATGATACCTGTGTAAAGTATTTTCTTACAACATTTTTGCCGACTGAAATTTTACCGAATGTCAGCGCATAGTCAAATGACCCTAATCTTCGTCTGTTCCAGAATTTTGTTAGTGGTACCAAGCGTCGCCGTGGACGCAACCATGGAAATCATGGTGGCCGCAGTCGTTACGGTCGTAGTGGAAATCCGGGACACGGTAGCAGTCGACATAAATCGCATGGTCGAAGCAGTCGATCGAACAATCGTAATTCACGTAGTGCCAAACGATCTTCCAAGCGTCGTCGCTTGCAGTATTCTTCTTCAAGTAGTGACAGTGACGATGACTCCTTTGATGACGACGGTAGTGACGTCGCTCAAATAACTGACGACGAGTCGGAGGACGATGAGGAGTGGTAGGAACCAACAGTATCCTTCCTTCTTTAGAGATATACTTACTCTATTATTCAATAATGGCATTTGAAACGGAGAGTGCTTCTTCTGTTAATCAGCCTGGTATTCCCATGCAACGATGATTTTGTTATTACAACGGAACTATAGAGTCATAACTCTGATCCCGTTCACTGGTCAATTGATGGAGGAGAACTGGGTTCAGCAATGTTCGCAAATGTATTGGCGTTCTTATCACTTCCCAGTGCCAATATGTTTGAAATTGCCTTGTTGGCAAATTGTTTTTTGTTATTCCCAGGTTCACGTTTCATCCTCCTGCTATCCAAAGGCGGCTGAGCGTTAGTTGATACTAAATATTTCGCGTTTGTGAAATTTGGCAGCATCGATAACTATTTGTTTTCCCTGTAATTCGGGATTCATTTTTGTGATATTTGCAAACACATTTCTAAATACATATACGAGGAGTTGATATATACATATGTAAGAAATTTACACAAGTTCATCTGTGTTGTTTTTGATGTTTTGATTCTGTTGTAATTTATTGAAACCAATCCCTCCCTTAATTCTTATCAAACTGTACAGTTTCACTGATTGTCACATGTAACATTGATGATTTATTGACGTACAAGAATTCCGCCTGTATTTTAGTTAAATCTTACACCATTGTTTGAACTTGTGTGTTGATTTGTACAGAATGATGCCATTTCAATGAACATTTAGTGTAAAAATCCTTTCGACACTTTTCGTATTTTTGGTCAGTTGAGTCTGATACCTTCTTTGTATAGTTATTTGATGTACTGCTTTATTGATGTTTCGATCAGGTCTTATTACGGATCCCCAACTTAACCCTTGATAATTATCTGAATTCGCAATAACTTGTCACAGTTTGCGACTGCTTCTGTCTCACAATAATGAGTTGTCAAGTAGTAACAGTCGCAACTGTGCGAGATGTTATCTGGAATTCAGGCGACGTTTCCATGTTGATGTCTTATCATTTCTTTGTGAATACTGTTCTCTGGCTTCAATAATAAACCTTTTTAGCTTTTAATGGAATTTATTTTTGTCAACTGTAAATAAATAGCCGATGTATCAAATATGCTGTGTATATTTCAGTAGTCATATACCAATTAATGACCTTTCAAACCAGACGCCTCAATATAAAATGACAGTCGAGAAGATTGATAAATAAATATTTAATAACTTCAATGAGTTGAGTTTTAAATTCGCCTGCGAGTACCATCAGAAATGAATCCTTATTGAATTCCCCAGGGAATCTTTTGATGCCGTGAGGTGCATTGAATGGCCATGGTCAATATGGTTGCAATGAAATGGTGCTTTTGTTTTGTTAGTTTCAATTGACCTGTCGATCGGGCTATAACGCTACTTTCATGGCGCAACAAGGTTCAATCATCAGTTGGGGAATTTTCGAAAAGGCTGTACAGCGCGTTTTTATGATTTTGAATTATTGGTAGGTCAATACTATCAATATCGGTTATCGGTGTGCCCTATGTGATCCGACGATCAATGCAACTGAATTCCATGGGGAAAGTAATCCATGACAAGGTCGAATCGGGTGGCTATGTCGTCTTGTACGTGTGAATGTACGTGTGTGTAGTGAGAATTTTCAAATTCTAGAAGCTCAGGGGAAGTCGATCGGTTATAATTAGTGATGAAAATTTTCCGGAAAATTTTGAATCAAAATTTTCCGTGGAAAAATTGGAAAGTTTTGATTTTTTGATAGCTGCCTTAATTTGAGCGCCTCCACTGCCGAGGCAGCTACGTACCAATAAATTGGGTATAAAACTCTTAATTTCATCATCATTTCGATTAAGGCGATCGTAGCAATGCGAGTTCCGTCCGCGGATTTTTGAACATTCCTAATTGCCACAGTAGCTATTTGTGCCATTTTGTCAGCATTTTTAATTATCACACAGACACCGTTTTGGATAACGTGAATCTTGCTTTACAATAGGGGTACAATTTCATGCTTTGTGAAAGATCTGGAGCAAAAATAATGTACTTCATTTTGGAGTTTACTTATTAGCTTGAAAGTTAAGCTTTATTATGCAGCGTTGATCAGTGAAAGAAATTCTTCATGTGTTGATGAACACAAGTGAAGTATAAGCACACAGTCCACGCAGCATTCATGAGCGACTATTTTGGAAGACGAAGACTGTAAACTCGTTAGATATTTGGTAACTAAAGATATCTGTGATGAGTAAAAGAATATCGATGATAGCCTTTAACTTCTGGCCTATTGTCCGACTCGCTGAGGATAGGATACACATCTTTTCTAGTTCAGATAGTTCCAAATCGATTTCAGATCTGCCCAAATGAATTTCAGATATGATCCACATGAATCTCCAATTAAATTCAAGATCTTTTCATCTGTGCTTCCAACTACATATCTGAAATTCAGCTAGAGGAGAAATCTGAAATCCATCTAATGTCTGAAATTCATTTGTAAAGATCTGAAATAGACATGGAAAAGGTGCAGTTGGTTACAAAAGTTGACATATAGTGGTGATAGAGAATTTTTCGGTCTTTGATAGTCTTTTCAAACGACTTAAAGTAAGTCCAAAACAAAGGAAAAAACGACAGTTGAAAAAATTGGAAAATTTTCCATTTGCATCACTATAGGTATAATACACAGAATATTCACTACCGGTATGCCCAGAAATTATATTCACCTAATGCCCCCTATAGGCCTATGTACGACGTCCACATGCTTCAGAGAATTTATCACAGCTGTTTTATTTAAAAATTTTCTGCATTTTTCGATGAAGCGAGACTGCGCAAGGCACCCATAATGAATACGCAACTTAGGCACCCAACCGCAATCTCTATAGCGGATCAAGTCAACCAGCAATCGATGTGAGATTGGATAATCATGGTATCCCTTAGCTGGAGTAAAAATTCTGCTTTTTCATGGTCGTTGATTTCATGAGTTGACGTCCATTTCCTTAGTTCTCGAGCGTTTCCATAAATGTGAAAAATTAATAAATTTAACCGATCGATGAAACAGCTGCTTGGTATAATTGACTATATACTCATTCTATGTCCCTCGTGAGCGTATGTATGTATCCCTGGAGTGGATGTATTGTAAAAGAACCAGAAGAAGACAAAGATAGGTAAGGTAACTGTGTACAAGATGGCCATGCTTGCAAGATGGCCATGTGTCTAAAAATAGCACTTACGCTAACAGTTTGACTACGGTGATTTCACACGATGATCTACTACCCCAATGAGGACAATAACACACAAAGCCACTCGTCGGCGTTCATCTTGTCATTTCGTCAGCTGCGAAAGAATTCAAGGTGGAGTTCACGCGACCAATAGTTATTTTCTGCTTAAGATTAAAGCTTTGTCTACCACAGTTATCATTCTTATAAATGATTCCACCGGCATAAATCTGTAAATGCCATCCAGCTACAATGTCGATTAGCGAGTTTCGCTAACTTTCACTGCATTTTCTATAATTGGGATTTTTATCTGGTGATCTAAATGCTGGCAACATGGCCATCTTTACATTCTACAACCAAAATCGGTAAATATGGTAATTAAGCTGCTATTATCCGTACTGCTTTGTTACCATGAGCCACAATAGCGATAATAAGTGTATACCGAGGAATGAAGTACGTTTCTATTAGGTCTATGAATCCTACTTTTAGTAATAATTACTTAAAATAGGCCTACAGTAGATCTAAGTCTTTTCAAAAAAAAGTTTTCCTTATGAAATTAAAAAGGTCTCTCCTAAAACCCCTCCTTCGATTTTTTTTTGAATCCTAGAGTCTTAAGGATTTTACCAGTCAAAATCCATTAGAAGTACCGGTATGTGCCTTTAAAGTGATCCTTTCTGCAACAAGCACCATCATACATTAAACCCTGTTTCGCTCATAGGTAGGCTAATTTCTATTAGGCTTAAGCTTACACTTATTCTATCATTCTTGGATTTGAATATACGTAAGCTTGAGTGTCTGTTCTTGCTGCTTGAAATTGATTCACTTCATAGAGAATAGTTCAGTCATTTCAATTGAATGCACGTAATTTTGTAAGCAATCGTCCTAACTGAAACTATTCTTGTGGCATAAATTTGAACCTTAAACATTTTCTTATTTTTTCAGGCTGTGTCATGGGGCAGAGATGTCGATCAAAGGGACTTCGAGGTCAATCGTGGTCAGAAGAACAGCTAGGAAATGCAATTGAGTCTGTTACCAAGGGAATGTCGGTGAAGAAGGCTGCAGAGACTTACAAAATTCCACGCCGAACGCTGAGAAATCACATCAAGAAGGGTACTAGAACCAAATCTACGGGAAGGCGAATGACATTGGATAACGATGAAGAAGAGGACTTAGTGAGAAGGATTATCCGATTCTGTGATCTCGGATTCCCTTTGAGTAAGAAGATAATTCAACTGTATGTATATCATTATGTGACGCGCAACAAGAGACATCAATTCTCGGAAAGAAAACAGATTGCCGGACGTTCTTGGGTTGATGGCTTTCTTGAAAGACACCCGGAAATCTCGACTAGGAGAGCCCAAACACTAAATCCAGCTCGAGCTCAGAAGCTGAACCCGATGATAGTGAATGACCATTTCGCCAAATTGAAAGCTTTTATGGATGAACACGAATTACACGCATTTTTGCCGCTTGACAATTCACAAGCAACAGAAAGTTCTCGCAAAGAAAGGAGCGAAGAGGGTTCATCTGATGGGTCAAGAACATGGTGAAAACGTAACGATCGTGGCTTGTGTCAGCGCTGCAGGATCTGTACCGCCGCCGATGATTATCTTCAAGGGGAAAAAAGGTCCAACCCAACGTTTGGAGACGATCTTCCACCGATGTCTATATTCGCCATGTCTGAAAAAGGTTGCATGACCAATGATATATTCATCAGGTGGTTGGAACACTTCAATGAGCACAAGCCTAAAGGAAGAGTTCTCTTGATATTTGACGGAGCTGCATGTCACTTAAGTCCGAAGATCGTCGACGTCGCTGACCTGTATGAAATCAGCTTTTATTGCTTGCCTTCAAACTAAGGATATGAAATGGAAAATTTTCTGGAAATTTTTCCGGTAATTTTTCTGGAAAAATTACCGGAAAAACATAACATTTTTCCGGAAAAATATAATATTTTTCCACTTGTAATTTTTCCGTTCAATTTCTGTATTTTGATGAATCACTTCATTAGTAATTTGAAAAAGATAGAATAACAACATTGCGGTTTGTATCATACGACTGCATATGACAGCCATAGCTTCAAAGGAAGAGAAATATTTGCTATCATAATAGCTTTCAAATCTCGAGATGGGCCAGTTTATAGTAATGAACTTTACTGGTCTATGATTGAAGATGAAACGGATCCACTACAATGGTGGAATACTTTTTGTGGCCACAGAGTGTTAGCGCCAGTCGCTAAACAACTTCTCCGTCTTCCAGCATCTGTGGCTTGTGTAGAGAGATCCAACAAAGAATATGGCATGCAAAAGACGAAAATAAGAAATCGCCTCACAAATGATCGCTCTGCAAAACTTACAAAAGTGAGTTACAATATCAAGGTGAGGCATTTTGCTAATAAACGTAAAGCTGATCAGAAATTGTAAAACTGAACCAGCAATTGTGGATGCTGACGATACAACAAATAAGGAAGATGATGAAGAGCAAGTTGTTGAATTTGACCAAGATGTCGGAAGCTGCAGTGAAGAGGATGACAATGACAATGTGGAAATGGTGGAAGAAACAATTGAAGTTGGTAATTGGGTCTGTGTAGAGTACATGATACAAAATCAACGCAGTCGCCGAGGAGTAGTACGGTTATATTACGGCTGCGTTCAATTTATTCAAGGTGACCAAATCACTGTTAAATTTCTAAAAAAGGTAAGAGACATGTAAATATATATAAGTATGATAGCCTAGATTTAACACACAGTACCTTAGCTTTATCTAGTACAATCTGGACAAACTGGCATTATGAATATCCTACTGGCCATATAAAATTGAATAATTATTATCGTAATTGATTTATTTGCCTTTAAATGATTAGAATAATTTGAAGGTAAATCAATTAATTTACTATAATTTAATTTAAATTGGCTTACTTTGAATAGCTGTCTTTCATGAATGAACGTAGTAAACTCAGCTCATATTGTATCCGCATGTAGAATTAAGTACGTACAGACTTAGGAAAAATAACAGTAAATAAAATGGAAGATATTTTCAACAAACAATTTTTTAGGTCTACGAGATTGTTTATTCACTAAATAATATGATCTAATAATATAATAGATAGATGATGATAGATAATATAATAGATAAAGATAATATAGAAGATCATTAAAGATTGAATCCATTATCAAAGTTTGAATTATTAATTGAATCCATTATTATGATTATGGATATGGATTATGATTATGGATGATATTGAATCCATTATTAATTGAATTATTGATTGAATCCATTATTAAAGTTTGAAGACATTATCATTAAAGATACTATAGATAAAGATAAATATAATAGATAATATGATAAATAATATAATATAATATGATTTTAATGAAATGCTCACAAAAAGTAAGTAGGCCTAATTATTATTCGTATAAATCCCAGAACATTTGTTAAATGTTCATATTATATCGTGTTCTTTGATATTTGTTTCACTTTCAGATTCTCGTGAGTAGCTATCAATTTCCGGAAGTGGAGGAAATCGACATAGTAAACCGTGCATTCTGCACACGCGTCAAAGAGCCGGAGCTGGCCTCTGGCTCTACCAGGAGGAGAGCTATCTATGTATTCTGCGAGTTAGAGCGTGAATCCTTATTGAGAAAGGTAGCAAAAAAGAAATAACCTCAAGAACAGTGAAAGACTTCGTATGGTATTGTTTTTCTTTATTGAAGATTTGTAAGAGTATATAATTTTGTTATCCAACTTTGTTAGCCTCCAATTGTTAGACTACTGATTTTTTTGTTTTAATCAAGAAATAGAGATTTTTGTAATTAGGTAATGTTTTCAAGTATCGGTAGATTAGGCTTATTCATGTCCAAATCAAAGTCAAAATCATAGAATCCCTTGATATCCTTCTCCCTCAAATATGCCTAATATATTCTTCTCTATTTCTTGTCGAGTAAATTTCACGATATATCCGTGTTTGTTTAATACTCCTAGTTGTGTCTTCCCGTATTTGTTTAATTTAAATTAAGCTTAATTTACCAATCTCTTAAATAAAAATTGCGCATATGTTGCTGTACCATAATAATTGTTTCATTCAAAATGAGATACCGTATCATTTACCTAATCAACACTATATTGCAAATTTACTTAGATGGAATATTTTTCGTTGACAGGATTTCTTTTTATTTTTCCATATTTTTTCCAATTTTTCCGGTAATTTTTCCGGAAAAATTACCGGAAAAATATAATTTATATTTTTCCGGTAATTTTTATATCTATACTTCAAACACAACTCATGAGTTGCAGCCGCTGGATCGATCCGTATTCAGATCCTTTGAATACCACTGGGATGAGGAAGTCTTGAAATTCTGGAGAACATTCCCTGGACGAAACATTAGGAGCGATTCAGAAAACTGTTCACACCTTGCTGGAATCAGTCGCTTACACTTGAAAACATCATGAGCGGGTTTCGCGTCACTGTGATTTATCCATTCGACAAGTCGGTTATTCCCATTGAGGCATTTTTCCCTAGTGAAGTGACCAGGATCACAGACTTGACTTCAGTCACTGCGATGGAAATTCCTCCAGAGATAAGATCACAGACAGTCACTGATACTCTGATGGATTGCGATCAGATCGAGCATCAGGCGACAACATCCCGAGAACCTACAGTGAATGAAGTGCCCCTCCATGAGGACGAACCAACGACATCAAGTGATCAGCACGCGCCATTAAGGACATCACTAGAATCTCCCAACACGAGCTTCAAAGAACTGTTGAGCTCTCCGAGACTTGAGAAGCGGAAGACCACACCAAGGCGAAAGAGTATAAATTACAAAGCTCAGCTATTGACTCAGTCACTGTTTCAAGAGAAATGCGATGACACCTCTGACAAGCCATTGAAAATAAAAAAGAAAGTCGAGATCAAACGCAAAAGGAAAGAATCAGCGAGACCGGCACCGATCAATCAGTCAAACACAGGATGGTATTGTTCGATTTGTGACGAGGACTGTGTAAAAGACATGCGGATGTGCATGTCTTGCGAAGAATATTTTCACGACGAAAGTATTGGCTTCACAAAATCCGACAATGAGACATTCATGTGCTGCGACTGTGATCCTACCTTTCACCAATAAGCTACTGTGACAGATTTTATGAGTAATATTTTTACGTAATTTTTATTGCTTGTTTATGTGTCAATTTAGACCATAAGCACTGTTTCGGCATATTTTTAGTTGTTTTTATACCTCCTGACGTTTATGTAAACAGAGAATGTTTTATAATGTCGTAGTTTTTTATTTAATTCAAATTTGGAAAGGGTGGCCATGTTGCCAGCACTTTTATTTCGGTGTATTTTTTAGCTTTTACTAAAATCACTCTAGAGGAAAAACTAGGATGTCTGAAAAAAAATTACAAGAAAGATGTGAAACTATGGGTATTTTCTGATATTTTAGCAAAAGAACGAAGAAAAAATATTCAATATTCTCGTCACAATATTGTTTTACATTAACTATGGCCATCTTGTACACAGTTACCTTATTCAATAAATATGCCAATCAATTCAATTGCAAAACGCTGCAGACATTATTGTGAACATTTCTAGGTTTATATAGGATGAATTCTTGACAAATCAACAGAGCATGAAAAGAATATTTCCATAAGTTTGACTCTCCATGGGATCCATATAGAGGTATTTAAAGCTAGATCTTGATTAATCATGCTTTCAATAAGTAAACAAGCATCGGTGAAACCACTCGATTTCACCTGGCAAGCCCCGGTCTTGTATTTCCAACACTGCCGTAACTGACAAATGACGACCGCAGTCATTCGATCCATTCATTATCCCATATTCGGCCAGTTTTCTCAATGACAGTGCATCATGACGAGTAGTGCGCGTCAGTGTGCAACTGAATTCTCTCTAGCATCATGTAGAGATTGAAGAAATTCAATCGGTTCTCGCTCGTCATCGGGGCTAAAAAGGCTGAACATGGCATTACATGACTAGAAAAGACTTGAAACTACGTGGCGGGCAAGCATTGGCGTTGTCAACATGACAGCGTTGTCAATCACTGGTAGACGCCATCGCTTGGAGACGCGTTCAGTGGTGCATTGTCAGTGTATTTTGTGAGGATTTCGAGTACTACAATTCAGTAATCTCTTTTTAAGTATGACAGCATATTGATAGCGAATTAGCCATGGCATGGCCTTGCTCAATGATCATGCAACTGTTGCATATTTCACAAATTTGATTCTTTTCAGATTCAGCAACATCACCGCTTGTCCCTGCAACTGAAAACTCCATTAATAAACAGCTATTATGAGTAAGGGTCAAAACAAAGGCACATGTCAACACCTGGCTGAAGGTAATGGAAGTAACTTATGTCTTGATGTCAATCCGAAGAGTACCTCCATCAAGCAGTTAACATTTACTTCGTCACTGTGAAGTTATTGAATTTTTTGCTCAAAAATCAACGTCAAATCCTTGACCACACAAAGCTTTTCATAAACTAGAATATGTGGAGGCTCAGCATGTAGTTCATCTTCTTAATTAGTCATATAATGTTGCAATCTATTACTTGTCATTGATTTTATGAGGTGGTTTTGCGTGGTTTTTGGCCAACGTTAACAACAAACATTTCCTTGAAGAAGCAAGTTTGCTGTTTGCCAAATTTCTAATTGTTGTTTAAAAGTGAACATTTTCAATTAGATTTTCGGTTATAACTTAGCAGTGGCAGGCTGATATAGTCTAAGAGAATGAATGGATCAGATTCCCAACAGAATGATCACCAAGCTCAAAGTGTTTTTCAGAACATGACAATGACGTCTGTAGGATTGATTCCTGAGTCATTCAAAGTCGACCTCGACCAAGATGACGAGAATTCAGATGGTAGGTCTACGAGATTTATTGTATATTGCAAAACTTTTCATTGCCAAGTTTCAGCATGTCTTATATGCCAGACCATTTCATTCTGTCGTCTATTTATGTAGCAATTGATTCAGTATTATTATATGCCAGGAAATTAGTTCATTTGGTGCACGTGAAACCCCCGGTGTTCGGTAACTACTCGTGATGCTTTCAGTAAGACGTTATATCATCATTCCTTTCAACAAAACAATTTGTACATATCATGCACTATATTAGAAGATCGTAGTCTGAGCACATTTTTAGTCTGGCCAATATGTTCAGAGGTGAAACTTCTCTTCCCAAAAGTGAGGAATCCGTCATGTTACAAGGTTATTCGCTGGTCGAATTAGCAGCTGCAGATAAACAGTAATTGCTGCTCGCTGTCGTCTACATCGGCATGGAATTTCATTGCTACATCATCCAGGATGGTTGCAATCTGTTGCTTTGTGCACAGTTATTTTCTTTTCAATTCCTATTTCAAAGCCTTTATTGGGTGAATTGGATAATGTGAGCAAGCCATGCCTTTTCTATCCACGAAATCGACGTCAACAACAAAACAATATCGTATTCTTAATTTAGTGATTTCAGGTTTGCTGTCAATATTGCGTCATAGAACTTATTCAGTCCATCATGGGGATCAAAAGTCCTGAAAACTATGAACAACCTGATTTTGTCAATTCAGAACTACCTTGTCTACCCAGTCTAGTTGAAATATGAATAACACATTACATTTGATGATGAGATGTTGAGATTTTACGAGAATATTGCGCATCACGATGGTCCGCAAACAGGGATGTGGAGTTTTGTCATCTTGATGAGAAGCCGACTCCGGGAGCAGTCTTAAGAAGAATCATGTGACAACCATGCAGGCGTACTAGGCCTGCTCCATGCGTGAAGTGCTACTGTCAATTTATTTTAAAACAATTTGGAGTAATTTTCGTGGGTTACGCAGTTAACATTAATTTTGAAAGCAAAGTGCGCATCACCAGTCGCTTTTTATTTTTAGAATTGATGTGCAAGAAAGAAATTACTTTCAGATCGGAATTATCCCGTTGTGTGTTGTATAGAATATCTGCCCGTAGGTCACTTCTGCCTGTAGTGTTCATGTCCTTGTACACGTAGAAGTATGTAAGCTACGTGTGCTGTATATTCATGTTGATTCGATGCCGCAGCGGCATGGTTTTGGTTGTAGGCCTAAGCCGGTAATCGCATGGAACGTACAATCCTAACCTGATGTTAGAGCTTTTTTAAATTATGAGTTTTGAAATGTTACTGGATTAATATTTGTGTAAATTTTAAGCTTCACGGATTGCAGAAGCAACCGATCTTCAGACACAAGTAGATGAGAAGGATCTGCAAGTAGCGAATGTAGCCAAGAAATTTGCATACGAGGATATGGATACGGTAGAGTTAAGTAAATGTCAGGTGATGCTATCTGACGGATAATTTACCTAAATCATCGTGTGCACTGTAATGTGGTTTCACTTTTTTGTTGATCAGTGTATCATCCTCTGCTGTAACTGAAATATTTTCCATCATTTAGCCTATCACAATAGCGCTTTTCATGTGAGCAAGGAATTGGGTTTGTCATGATATCACAGTGGATGTAGTTATTTGTTTCTTTCTCATGCAATTGTACTAGGATTGGTTTGCGATATCTGGTCTTGCTCCTTCACACATTCCGATGTAAATTTTTGCATTTTCATTGCATTTTGCATTTTGGACTCAGACTGCAGCCTAACACACATTCTTTGAGACATGTGACTTGAGGTGAAAGCCTCATATGCAGTCTTCAGAAGCAAATAATTTAAAATTGAATTGTTTTTCAAAAAAATTATACGCTGCATTGTTGCTATTTTATGTCATGTTTGAAAACAAGATGTGCTTTATGCTATCGATTGCAGATAAAAAATGATAGTTGTTAACGGATGCACTCAAGGCATTATTCAGTGCATGACATAAAATACTAACAAAACAATTTAGTAAATAAACAGTCACAAAATTTATTGAAATTATCTAGTGACATGATGACTCCTCACATCGAATTTCAACAGGTGCTTGCTGTGGACACAATAATCTTAAATAGAAATTTAGAAGTATATACATACAGGGTGTCTGTAAAGTCGCTTGACTTTTAAATTGAATATCCACATGAGAAAACAATAAACTTTTTTTTATCACAAACTATGTTATATTACGCAACATCAAGGAGAATTTACGAATTTAAAATTAAGAAGCCAATATTTGATGATTAAAATGTTCAAATCAATTGTTCGAAATAATTGCCATCGCAATCAATCACTGCAGTCAATCGCCGAATAATATCGAAAATACCAGTGGCAAGTTCTTCGCGTGTGACTTCATTGCGGAAGTTAGTGATCTTCTCACTCAACTGGTCTAAGCTTTGTGGCTTACCATGATGGTATATGTTCGCTTTCATCCATCCCCAGAACCAAAAGTCTAGAGGATTCAAATCAGGTGAACGTGGAGGCCACTCTCAGTCACATCCTCGACTTGTCACGCGATCATCAAATGTTTGGACGAGGAAGTTTCTTACCTTAGTTGCAAAGTGGAATTGGGCACTATCTTGCATAAATGTGCAAGAGGACAATTTGCGCTTTTGCGGAAGTTGAGGACGCACCTGCTCCTTAAGCATCTGCAGGTATGAATCAGCTGTCACTGTGTCGGAGAAGAAAAAAAGGTCGTAGTCCAAACTTAGCAGAAAATCCTATCCAGACACATAGCTTAGGTGAATGATGTGAAGGGATTTTGAGATGCATGTTGATGGCTTAACATCTGACCAGATGCGGCAATAGTGCGTATTAACGATCCCATCGAGTAAAAAATGCGCCTCGTCAGACCAGACAATATCATCGATTAAATTCTGATTGTCGAGAAGCCATCTCGCAAGCTCTCAGCGCTTTGGCTTGTCGACCGGCTCAAGTACTTGCACGGCTTTTAATTTGTGCGGGTATGGTCCTAGTTCATGCCGAAGGATTTTATGGACACTAGTCTTTGAAACGGTACCAACCTCTTCAGCCACTTTGCGAACTGACGTGACTCCTAGCATTGATTTTTTTAACTAGTCTCCTCGACGACGCGATTCACAGTTGCAATTGTCATGTCATCCACTGTAGGACGGCCACTGCGATGTTTATCATGAACGCTGCCAGTTTCTTCAAACTTTTTGATGACATTTGTAATCGATGTTGTAAAAGGATCTTTATAAATGCGTCTTTGAGTCTTAAACCTTCGAAGAACAACTATAGCACTTATATTGCATGCATAGAAGCACTGAACTATATCTATCCGAGTCTGATGATCCAATGTGAATAAGATAGGCAGCGATCGTACCACTTGACAGTGAGATTTCGAACATAGCATGAGGAAGCTCTATGATGCAGACTTAAACTATTGGTTGACACACACGTCTTTGTCATCGGTTTGCGAAAACATCACGTCATGGGTATGGGACATGGTAATTCTATGCCATGAAGGCTGATTAATCTGACGTTCTCCATTGAAGATTATACGATATGAATCAATCAATTACTAGGCATGTCGTCATGGCTGGTGATGAAAGTTTGATGGAATTGAACAGGGAAAATTTTTAGCTATGTCTCATGGGTAATGTTAATTGACATAATTGACAATACGGCTAATAGACTTGAACATTTACTGAAACTGAAATGAATTCACCAAAGCTTAAGAACTATAATTTTATATTTAATATTCATCACAAAATTGACCGCATGCAGAAAGTAAAATTTAAGCTGTTAAATAATCGATTACTCATTTCTTATTGTTGGATTCGTAAATTCCCCGTAATGTTTCGTAATATAAAATGGTTTGTGACGTAAAAGTTTTTTGTTTTCTCATGTAGATATTCAATTTAAAAGTCAAGCGAATTTGCGGACACCCTGAATGTATAGTCGTACAAAAAATCTGAATGATTGCAACAAATACTATTGATACATAGAAATTTGCTTATAGTCCCGTCACCAGGACGATCTTCTGCATGGAACGAGACCGAACATTGGGCTTTCACAGCATAATATGCTCTATGCTTGTTTGAAAGCAAGATGTGCTTAATGCTAACAATTGCAGATAAAAATGATAGTTGTTAACCGATGTCGAACTCGACATCGATTAAAGTCTAATTGAGGTTGCATCACTGCTTTTAATACTCTAGTCGTGATGAATCACCAATATCTGAGATTCTAAAAGCAGGCGACTTCAAACACTATTTTGCTGACAAGGTGGAGATGGTAATATTGTCAGCAAAATGCGCTTATCCGCCAACCTCCGTCCCTCTCAATGAAGGGTGTGTGTCAATGTTCTCACGTATTTCATCCTCACAGGTTTCATTAGCATTGCGACGACTACCCACCCAATAATAGATCTAACGCAGATCTACTAACGACTGGTTTCCTAAAGTAGTGTGTGGATCTGCTATCCCCCTTTTTGACTCAATTAGTCAACGATTCACACTCTCAAGGCCTTTTTCCGTCATCGTTGGCTGTTTCCTATGTTGCAACTGTCATTAATGAAGGAAAGCCGAATGTAGATTATCTATCTTCCTACCGTCCAATCACCAACCTCTTGTCATTTCAAAGGTGTTGGAACGCCTCGTCCTGCAACAGTTGATACCGAATCTCCATACTAATGACTTAGTACCTCATTGTCAATCAGCATACCGTAAACATCTTTCGACGATGGACAGCTCCTTGTCATTTTCTTCACAAGTCTCAAGGACTGTGTCCTCCTGTTTTGTTGTTATTACGCCTGGTATACAACTTTATTCGATCATCTGGATGAGCTGAACAGGCTACCAGCCCGTTCTCGTATTGACTTGAGATTCTTAGTTCCAGTGTTCAAGTGTCTGTACCATGATGCTCCTTCCTACTTGTCGGAGCGTGAGTCTTGTTGGTGATTGCCCTACCGTTCTCGTCCTCGCTCCAGTTCGAAGAAAGCCTGTAGCGCTTTCTGAGAGAGCATAAAGATTCCGAGCGACCCGAACATTTTCAAACTGTCGAACACCCATTTTGCTAATCTATGAGGGATAGGTGTATGTTACCGAAAGAATTTGCCTTATCACCACAATTTATTCTACATCCTAGTTAGACCTATTTATTCATAATTTAGAACCGTTTAGCTATTCTAACCAAGCGAATACAAGGGAAATTCAGTTTTTATTATCACTACTTTGCTATCAATACCTTGTTTCCCAGAATTATTCTATGCATTAAGTGTCGGTGGAATTAGTTAGGAGATGCTTTCATCGCAACCGCTTACAGGTTACAAGATGTTTTCTAGGGAGGGAAAATTACCTTCCAAAGCCCGCATATAGCCACCAGATTGCATAAAGTCATAAATATACTCGAAACATGCACGATTTTCCCCCGACGTGTGTGGCGAGAGACGCATGCATTTTCTTCACATATATCATCAGCCGCATACAACGCTTCCGATCAGTCTAATAGCAGATTCAAGCAACTTGTTTTATCTCTAAATCGTACGACATAAAAGATTCCCCAGAATAAGCGAACTTTCGAATGTTTCCTGAAAATAGGCTAACAGACTAATAATGGACAAGTGTGCACTTTTCATAAAATCCTTAACCAAAATATATGCCAAATTTACCCTACTTCTCTTGTGAAGGGGCTCCTGGAGCCAGGGTTTGTTCACCTGGGTTTAACCCTTGCACCCGAAATCGGGTTATACCCACCCCGACTTTTGTCCGCCTTAATTATGAATGCATGCATTTTGTCCGCCTGTCAGTGTGTGGACTGGAAATGAGGTCACATAAGATACCGTGTCTCTTCAGTTGTACTGCAAATTAGACATGCACTTAAGTGACGCACGGTGTACATCCGCTGCTTTTGACACCCTAGGTTTGACATAGCTGCATGCAAGCAGAGCCCCTCAAATATGCGAACACTGCTTCATAAACAGAAGTATGTATTTGGATTTGTCGTGAAATCTTAATGAAGATCCTCATATTTTTATACCTAATATGTTTATTTGTATCTGATACATTTCATTATGAGACTAAGATCCCATTTCATATTGACATTGATTGAACCAATAATGAATTAATCAATAGACATCTGTTAACAGTCATCACCATTATCACTGACCAGTTTACTCATAAGTCATTGCTTATAACTAAATAGTATGAGTATGACTTAGTCATTACTCATAACTAATTAGCTCCGTTCTAAACATAGTAAGTATATTTTACATACGAAACTGTCGCCTTATAATCTAGTTACCTAGATATGAGTCGCGAACACCTCATCGCCCCCGACTAAATCCAATCTGAATTGATGTCATGCATCCAATAACAGTGGTCGTCTGCGTTCTCTGAGAAAATATGGTGCAACCGGATATGAAACGGGCTTTTATACTCGCCGTCCCGTGGTCACCGGGCGGGTTTTGACCAGCCCTGACTCGAGTCCCCTTCACAATTTTATGTTCCTCAAGAACTCTAATAGATGCGATTCGCAATTGTTCGTGATTTTTAGTTTACGTATTTATGCTGCCCAATGTCAGCAATTTTCTGCACGATATGAAACTTAAAGACTACCAGACTATTCATAATTTTTAGACTAGGCTATTTTAAGAATATAAATGATAATTACAGAAATCCATTTGAGTTGTATTCAACACGGCCCAACTATCCCAGTGCATTCACAGATTCTCCCAACATAGTCTTAAGACGTTTTCATCGATAACTGATCAAAGGGTGTCGTTTATCAAAGTCATCTATCATCAATTTCCAACAGGTATTCACTTAAAAAATCAGTCTTTTGAAGTCGAGTTCAAATTTCTGACTGCAATATATAATTGCAGGATGACCGAATAGGTAAAATTGATACCATTGAATGAGCACTTTCGGAACGATTGCATCATAGGAACATCGAAATCAGAGAGGCCTCCAGGGTTTTCAAGGCTCTCGCCTGGGTAAAGCAGGGTTAATGATCCATCTTGCCGGATTTTACAAATCTGCCATTTCACTGTCCTTGTCTAGGTAACTTGTGATAAAATGATCGTACAGTCCTGTACATCCCTTATTACAGTCCTGTAGTAATTGCGACACTTCGGGACGACAGTAATATTGTGTGCTTATAAGAAGTATTTTATGAGTAAAAGTAGTTCTAGTGACAATACAGGCTTAGCGTAAAATTATGATGAGACCGATTCATTGCGATACAAAAATTCATGATTGCCACAGCTTTCACAAAATCATTTTAAGTATCATGCTTCAGCAATTGTAAAACACGTTGGGATTTTATGATATAAGGCAACACGGTAAAATAATAAACATGCACGAGGAATAGAAATTCATGTGAATAATTTAAATTCCGGATATCATGCATGTTTTTCTGAAGTGAAAACTGTTCAGTTCCTATCACGGCATGGATCATCGAAAGGGATCTGAAATTATTCAGGCTATCAGTCCCGTTTTGTTTTTCAATTGCATCGCAAATAATGTGTACTCATACGATCATGAATTATTCAATTATTCAGAATCAGTAATATTGATGGATAACTTATTTTTCAGTGATGGGTTTGATGCCACACGTTGATGCCATGGCCATGGCAGCAGAGTCATCAACAGGTTCAGCGGCAGTTTCGAAGCAACCAAGTGCGATTTGTATTCAACCTGCCACTGCAGTAACTTACCAAGGCGATTCATTTAACATAAGCAGTGCTCAAGTTCCATCAGCTGCTAGTGCTGGTAACGTTTTTCAGAATGTGATAACATATGTCGCAATTCCAGCTAATTTTACGCCGATCACGGTGCCGATAACCAATATTCCTCAAGTAAACATAGAAAGTAAACCTGTGATTGAAAACGTTGCCACCTTACCTGTTACAACTGCACCTCCATTATCAGAACCAATAACAGACGAGCATTGGATGGAACATGATACTCCTACATCGTCTATGACATGCTCTGTGAATGAATTCCTGAAAACAAGTCGGCGAAAGCCAAATGTTGACGTTAAGGAAGAAGAGGTGCCGGCATCTGAAGATAATGCAGAAGTTGCTGGGAAACTAAAAAAGTAAGTTTAATTTAGGCTGATAAGCATGAGTATAATTCAATATCATACGCAATTTTGACCACACTGCTCCACTAGGTCCACTATGAAGAAATTGGGTGGGCACAAATGTCATTATAGCTGATGATGTCGTGCACGATGATATTTTTCGCATTGTGGTGAGTGGTGGCCATTGGTCACTCACTACCGAAAGTTTTGCCCGTTTTTGCAGTTACTTGCAGAAAAATATTGATTCGAAAATTCACTTAATTTGATCTAATCCCCCTTCTGAAATAAACATTAATGGTGGGAATGAAGGCTTCAATAATTTTTTTTTAGCTGTCCCAGTATTTTTATATTTTGATTTGGAAGTATTCTTTGCCAAATATTTCCTTTTTTCTACCGGTTTATATCTGATAATGGCTCCTATGCTGTTCTTGCTTTGATAATAGTGCAGTGATTTAATATAATACCGCCCTGGAGCCGCCACAACTGTATATGACGTATAGGATGCTGATGGACAATATTGCGTGTGAAGTTCAAATTTTTCTCCATTTGACCGTTGCCTGGCAGCGATAAAAATGACTGACTGGCGTTTTTTACATATTGCATTTTTGATACATAAAATCAAATTTCACAGCTTCTGCTGACGACTTCAGCTTAAAAATAGATTTGTATTGATTTCAGACAGCTTTTCTCTGAGACAGCTTGCCAAGAATTATCATTAAATCTGAGGTTATGCGACTTCTTCAAAATCGTAGCGGTCGGAAGTTTATACTTCTTCGTGGATAATTTGTGGTGTTTGCTCTAATTGATATCTCAGCGCAGCTGATTATAATTTGTCATGAAATTCCGTTAGGGATTATATGAAATGAATCTGATCCGTATTACTATTCATTTGATCTATGATTGTGAAAACATGTACGAAGATGACCCATAATTTCATGATTTTTAAGTCGCAAACAGGCACATAAAAACAAGATACAGACAAGTTGATACTAATAAACCCCGACAGAGGAGAATACATGAACACAAGTTCGCAATCAATGCAAGTTTACATAAAACACATTATGTAGGCCTCCACGTTGATTACACTAGGAAAAACAAGTGGAGTGAGAAGATCAGACAGAAGGTCAAATAAAAAACTCTGAAATGGGAATAGAGAGCATCTTGGATTCCATCAGAAGACAGAGGTTGCGTTGGTTTGGTCAGGTACAGAGAAAGAGCGAGTCAGAATGGGTCACGGAGGTCAAAGTTGCTGGCAAGCGTGCTGTAGAAAGACATGGAGCAATGTGATAGCCGAAGATCTGAAAAGTGTTGGTGATGAGGAAGCCGATGCATACGATCTACAGAAGTAGAGGAGAATCATTAAGCGGAAGTCATGCAACCCAGCATTCTCTGGACCACAAGGACGTAAAAAGGGATGTGAGTGATTGTTGGCGCATTCTTGTTTGTTGTCCAGTCGAATATGTATGCCACATCATATGGGGTAAACGTCTTGAGGATTTTCTGCAAAGCTATCACGAATAATATCCATACAACGGATGAAATTTATCTTCTTTAAGAATATGTCCCGTTACTTACGACAAAAATGCAACAGTCGGGACAAGAACAAAAGTTATTTTCGATAGGAACAGAAGATCACAGAATTAAGCTACTTTATTGGGTTGTTCAATGCCTAATAACGGCTACTTTCATATATGACAACTGTTCAAATATCCTTTAATTTGCTCATGAAAATATTATTCTGAAATTTTTGCTAACGGCCAGGACGCGAATGTATAGCATGTTTGACTATAGAAAAATTGCGGACAAGTTTTGATATGAAAAATCTTATTTCACCACGTTCGAAAGGGATAATCAAAAATTGCAATGATGAAAAAAGGATGGAATAAAAGTATTCGCTTGGTGTTCAAATAATATTCTCAGCTTATCTAAAACAACAATTTTTCCAGTGTTAGACAAGTCTGAGCAATAGCTACAATGATCTTAAGACCCAGGAAAAATTAATGAACTTCAGGGTTCTTCATCTGAATTCAAAAACTTTGATATGCATATTGATCACAAACTTAATTATAATATGAAGCATGTATTGCAAATTCGATTTATTTTCGTGCATGTCTATTCTCTCGTGGAGAAGCCCTATGATTTTCATAATTCATAATATGAAGCAGATTATTACGCAATAAATACTCTTGGTTTTGCAGATTGGAAGTGCGAACGCTCTATGTTGACTTCGAGAAGCGGAAAAGTGACATGATTGTATTGAAAGAAAAGTTCCCCTCAACGAACGCCCGTCAACTGGATTCTTTGTATATGAAAATGGGTTGTGATTTGGATCGTACAGTAGAAAGTTTGACACAGAAAATGGAGGAGGAACAGGCTAAAAAACTAAAGGCATTGGAGGAGTGGCGGAGAAATTATGACAAAAATAAAGTCAGTAAGTTGAATTTAGAGATTTTGCTGGAGGAATATCTTGGTAATGTGAACCAATCATACTTTCAGCAACCAAATAAATCGTGCCGATAATACTCAGGACATTCAAGTTAATAGTCATATATTTAGTCGTTAACAAGCAGTCAATGCGACTCCACAAAGTTGCAAGGAGATTTATTAATTTCAATGCTTTTATATCCATAAAATGTTTGGCATATTATTGACTTGGCATTTGTATCTTGACTTCCTTATTTGTCTTCCATCTGCTGACGGGCACCTTATAGATTCGTCCTCGGAAATGAATAGGATGATATTCAACAATTGATGGAGAGTGACAACATTTTGACACCTTTAGTGGCGTGAAGAACAATCCAGCCAGAGTAATAGCCTACAATAAGTGCTGGTGAAAGATCCCATTAATTTTCTTTTACTCGATCAAGGCAATTGCTGAAGAATCACTGAAGGTGCTCAACGGAGTGCAAGTTTGCTTAAAGCGTCGATCACTCGATCGACGCATGTCACTCTTCTACCCTTTCAAGTGTCGATGCTCAAAACCAAAAGTAAAGTGGCATCAAATATATATAGGTCTTGCCACCTTCTTCAGTGGTGAAAACCACACTAATACATTGAAAGATTGTTCTTGTTATGCTGCGATATCAGGCAAGAGTGCTCTTAATTTGTTGTCCTGATCAGTCTTCGAAAATATGCGAACATTTTAATGAATCTAATGGAGACTAGTCAATCAGAATTCCTTGAACACCATTGCTTGAGCGAAAGACGGCCTCAATCTGACAAAGAACACTACTAACTGCACTCAACTAAATTTAGAGATTGGCGACCTCAATATTCACCAATACAGTACTGCATTTGGACATGTACAGACTACAGATACAATCAATTTCAATTCAAACAGAAATGCTTTCAACAAATTAAATAATTACCGACTCTATTGATATCAAAATAACGTGTTAGAAGCATTTTGCTTATAACCCCAGCCGCGTCAATGGAAACAGTATTGTTTGCAAGCCTTACTTTACTTCTTCCTCCTGACGCGGCTGAGCTACAAGCGAAGCATTTGGACAACAATTTGATACCAACAGTAACGGATTTTACTCATTTTTCGACACATACTTTTTAGGGGAATTATAGAAGTTTTCTAAAATGACGTAATGTTCTTGTATAGCCTATCCATCAAGAAAAATTTCGTATGGATGATCTGTAGTCAGTCTAAATGTTTCATAATTGATTTTATCTGCTTAGTATCTGAATTGTTTTTTCATTGCTATAGTTTGAGTCATTTTCCTTCATCAAGTACTCGTGTTCAATTGATTTTGTTCCTACCAAGTGTACTGCTAAGACGCTAAAACTGATGTCATTAACCTACATATTTTTCTCCCGGCTAAATGAATGTGCATTCCGTTGTAAGTTGAAATTTCACCTATTTTCAGTTAAACGTGTTGCTGCGAAAAATACAGTTCCTCCTGTTACCAAGAGAGCTAAATTTGATGAATCTGGGAATGAAGTGTACTCTCCCTCCGCTAATCGGCCATCAACTCCAGATAATCAGAATTTAATGTATCCCAACAAACGTATTCCTTCCGATGTTCGCGTTTATAAACAATTCTTCAAACGAGTGGAAGCCACTGACACAGGCTCAAAAATCAATGCTTTCATGGAACGCAATGTAGTTGAATACCCAGCATCAGAATCGGAAGAAAGTGCTCGGCCAGTGAAAATGCGCACACACGTTCGGCACGACTATTCACCTTGTGTTCCACGTACGACGAATAACAATTCACTATCAATATTTGGAACGCCGAATGTAACGATCGATAATTCTAACAGCGAATCAACTCCAACCGTCACTACATCATCGGCACCACCTACCACAGTATCGGAAGCAAATATCAGTCAAATTGAACAAAGTGCACAGCAAACTCAGCAGGCATCCGTAGTGCCGACAGCTCCAGTTGTTGTTAAGAAAGAGGAACCACGGATTGGAACGGGAGCAAATATTCCTTCCGCAGCTACAGTTTCGAGTGGGGTCTTACATACAGCAACAAAGTCCGAATCTCCACTGGTGTCTAATGAAGCGGATGGTACAGATACTGAAGTAAGAAAATGGTAGTATTTTCATTGATTGCATGCTGCGTTGACTGTTATATCCCTAGATATTGACGGTCAAGAAGCTGAAGACGGGCTTGTTCAGATGCCGCATTTCTTCGAATAATAACCGAACCTATTATCAGGAGTTTGTAATAGTAGCCGCCATCTCATTGTTGTCACGGCTTCTATTCGAAGCTGTCTGCTACCTGTTGTCTGAATGTTTAAAGCACAGCTCTTTTGAATTACCTAATTTCGTTACAGCGTGTAAGGCGCAGAAATGAAATCATCTAACTCGAAAATCATTCATTCAATATTAAGATTACTGTGAGCAATGTATGAGGGCGACTACTATTGAGAGGAGCCATATCCCACCTATGACAGCTTTTATGAAGTCCGCAATTTTTCATATTTGCCATTACGTTATTTTCGGCATGATGATATTAGCGGCACAACTTTTGGGCTATTGCAACTCACTCATGCAGAGACACATATGCTTCTTATTGGCCATTCATTGGTGTAACTTAGTGTAAATCTGTGTGATATATGTCCTTCTATTCCTGATTAAGGTTAAAAGCGGTTGAACGACTCTTATCCGAAACCGGTCGAATTGAGCTAAGTTAGACCAGCTGGATGATTTATACGACGTTTTAATAACCACATCAGATACTTACCATGCATCGAAATACGATCCTTCGTAGGAGTTGCTTTGCTTTGAATTTAGGCTGTTATGTCAGAAATGTTATCAATGGGACCCGTTTTTTTTTGCACGCGGCTTTGTATAATACGACTTGACTCAATGATTTTGTATTGATCAATTCGAATTCGCTAAGTTACACCAATGAATGGCCAATAAGAAGCATATATGTCTCTGCATTAGTGAGTTACAATAGCCCAAAAGTTGTGCCGCTAATATCATCATGCCGAAAATAACGTAATGGCAAATATGAAAAATTGCGGACTTCATAAAAGCTGTCATAGGTGGGATATGGCTCCTTTCAATGGTAGTCGCCATCATACATTGCTCACAGTGATCTTAGTATTGAATGAATGATTTTCGAGTTAGATGATTTCATTTCTGCGCCTTACACGCTGTAACGAAATTAGGTAATTCAAAAGAGGAAAAAATATGTTCTTCACTTATTTGTTGTATGAGTGTGCTGCTATGTTCGGTCATTAATAAAAGGTCAGCATTCACTTTTTGAGGGAATTTGACGGTGTAAATTGTAAAGGCTAATACTTACTTTTCAGTCATACTTAACTTTGTATTCTCACCTTGGGTGGGTTAGGTCATCATCCTCAAGTGTGCACACATCTCTAGCAGCAGCGGTCTTGTGCTTGATCCATGGATAGGACAGCACAATCCCTATTCCATCTGCGTAAGCCGTAGATCTGTGAGCTGGTAATTTCTTCATTTCTTTTGTTTGGTGATTCCACGCGACCTCCTCTTCGTTTTTTCCTGCTCAATGGAATAGTTTGCTTATAAGAAGATCATGCATCAATATCATTCTAGAGTTCTTAACGCATGACTGAGCCATGTGAGTGTGAGTCGTCCTTTGAGAGGCAGATTGCATTGGCATGTTCTTAAGAAACTTTCATCTAAGATGATGTATAGGAACTCGGTCTCATCGGCAATAGCGGATAATTCTTTGGTTGCTGTCGTATTCAAATGCCTTCCCCCTTTTCACATTCTTTGTTTATGGACCAAGTGCGCAACTGTATCGCAAATTTGAGTGAATGAGTGCTTCATAAACTGTACCTGTTATTCTCAATCCAACAGTATTGACTTTCGCGAAGTCGAACGAAGTTTTAATGCGTCTTGTTACAGGCACAATCACAAGAAATGGCTTGCCAGCTACGATTCGAACGCAGTCATCGAAATACTAGCACGGCAACTACCAATAAAGCTAGTGAATCTCTAGATTCGTGATTGCGGATGTGTCAGGGACAATTGCAGCTTTATTCGCGTGTATTACCCAAACTACCCGGCTTGTTATCACTTTAACAGGTGTAACCGTTTTCAGACGACCTCAGGAGTTTGCATAATATGTGTATGTAAAACAGGGTATATTTATTTCTGACCCAATCATGAATCTAGTGCTTCACCAGCCTTGGTGATTGCCGCACTGCGCAAGCATTTCTACTACTGTTTCAATTCTCAGCTGGCAAGCCAGTTTTCGTTGGAAACTAGGAGCTAAGTGTGTGGAATTACACTAGGAGCGAAGTGTATTTGAATGCATATTCAACCCATTGAAAATCAAAGGTATCAATCTAGTCTACTTTCATTTTGAACAGAAATGATAGCTTGAACAAAATCATATTGAAATAGATTCGATGGTGGGCACATGCAGCGGCATGAACGATCGTTATCTAGACAGTCAACCAACTTTAGATGTGCATTTGTACATGTATAGGCACCCGAATGAGTTATTTGTTTCAATCGTTGATTTTATTGTTATACTCGTTTTTGAAGTACTTTCAGTCTGCTCCATTGATGTGACCACTCTGTATCTTCGACCAGATCATCAGCTTTATAGTTCATTCAGTCTTTGGTCACATCAATTCTGTGATCACTCCGTGATGTCTCTTCCTTTTAGACCTCACTAGTCGGCTGAATCAAGCTATAAGGTCAGTGCAACAATTAATGTTCTCGTTTCGAATGTTTGAAACTTGAGTTGGTTTGTTCAACTAATCAACAGAAATGAGAACATGTAGGAATCGAATGGAAGCTTGGAAGTGACAATTCACTTTTGGAACTGGAACACCCATGACTTTGATCGAGTTTCCTTTGTTTGATTCCGGGAAGGAGAACTACATGTAAAGAATAAATGTCATGTATATTGCAGGTTATCATAATTTTGACTTTATGTAATGATTTGTCACTTACTAACTTTGGAAGAGAAAGTATGGTTAATTATGTTATTTCTTAGAAATAATGAAATTTTGTTACCTCAAAATTTTTTTCCATGCCATTGCGACTTCAAAGTTTAAAGAAGCACTACTTGTGCTGCTACATATACAGTATATTGCTAATATATTATCATTATCTAACTATATAGGGCCGTTTGTGCCAAAATGTTGCTTTTTATAATCGATTTCGTGTCTATGATACTACTACTCATTAAATTGCTGAGTAGTATGTATCAGGCAATGGTAAGAATATCACAAATACGTTTTTAGAATTATGTTTCCTTCATTGAGAATGTTGATTATAAACCTTATCTTCACATCAATAAACTATAAGACAAGGAATTCTTTGCTAGTGACCTTTGTCAATAACACAACACAATTTTGATGTAGAAGTTGAGACTATGAAACCAAAGAATGAAAACTAAATCAAGTGCCGGTAGTGACTATGAGTCTCAGGCATATAATATAGAAACATTCATTATAAATGTTATTATCACTCTTTTTTCTTGCAACACTGTGCCATAGTGGTAATCGAATGTCGACGGACAATGAGTAAGTGAAATTTACTTCCGCGCGCAATCTCAAGGCACATTTCAACGCCTGGCTGTAACCTCCTCTGCAGCACCAAGCAGCGTATGATTGGTCTGTCCGTAGTGACGTCATCATCAATTTTGTTTTCGCCTGCTGTCCGCAATGGACGCTACTTGACATGGCGACAGGTGTCCCGTTTAACTCAGGAGGAGACAGAGTTAAGACTAAGACAAAGTCAAAAATTCGACCGAACTACACCTTTAGGTAGAAAATCTGGAACTCTTTTCAATGACTACATGACAGGCCTGATGATTGCTAATTAATGACACACAGAAGGATCACTGTGTTGATCCACAGACTGCAAACTCTCCTCCATAGAAGTTCCCTGTAAGTCTCCCATAGACAAACGTCAGCAGATGCAAAATAGGTATAAATTGCAAAATCAAGTCACAGAAATTGCAAAGTCAAATTGTCAATGTGGCTCAATCCGCTGTAGCGGTGGTCCCTATATCACACATTGCATAGATCTTGAGGCGATCTCCAGTTGTGCAACCCGAACCCCTATCATGTGTTATCCATAGTTACCTCTAACCTGCTACGTTGATAATTCTCCTATTCAATCGGACTGATTTTCTATGAAAATTATTTCTGTGGTGTGGATCAAGTCGACGTAATTCGAAGCCATGGCGAGGCGACACATTGAGGTGCAAAGCAGTAACATGCAATATTGTGCTTGCTGCCTTTCAACCTAAGTGAACCAGTCTGATAGTGAATGCACTGACACTCTAAACACCAAAAATATCTAAATCAGATAACGCATGAATGCTCAATGCAACTTCATAATTTTGATGGATACCGTTATGAGGAATAACCTTGGCCCTTTTTTGAAAGTTAGAAAAGTATTGTTTTTGCAGCAAAGGATCCTCATTTGACCTATTCAAGCCTATGTGATCTGATCATCGGCTTAAATCATTAACAGTGTTGTTTGACTCGTGTCATAAAAAAGCATGTGTCATCCTTTGACCGTCACAAAGTTGCATTAAACTTACAAACTTAGACCGCGCACACTGCAATTTAAGGTTGGTTTATACTTACCTCGGCAGAGTTCGCATGTATGTAGAGTTCTTTTTGCAGCCTCTGCAGAGTTACACATATTACACATTGTTCACATACCTCTACAGAGCTCTGCAGATGTCTAGACATGATTATTGATTGACCTCTGTAGAGCACGCCGTTTATACTTCCTACATATGTATGTAGAATCAGAATTCGCGATGGATAGCTGCAGTGACGACGAAATGGAATTGTTGTTGATTCTAAAATTCCGGAAAAGAAAACCTTCCCGGTCCCTCTACATGAGAGATTTTTTGCGACAAAGACAGGAATGTGACAATACAGAATTCTAATTGCTGATCTCATCAATGATCATGACATCTTCTGTAATTATTTCCGGATGTCAAAATCTCGTTTCCGTGATTTATTGAACAGAATATACGGCCACTCATGCAACATGAGAGAACTCACATACAGCCCATTGGTTGTGCTGAAAGACTTTACTTGACTTTACTGATCTTGAGTAGTGGAGATTCCCAAGCAAGCATGGCTATCAATTGCCGGATAAGTAAAGCTTCTGTCTCGCAAATATTTATAGAGACTTGTGAAGGTTTATGGATAGAATTTCTGGCCCTTCCAACGTCTAAGAGATTCAACCAGATTGCTGATGACTTTTGGAGACAATGGAATTTCCCAAATTGTGTGGGTGTAATTGACGGCAAGCGATCATCGACACCTCCACCTCCGCAGAGTATCATGCCAAGGTTCAACATTGTTCAACTTCCTAAATATGTCCGCAGAGACAGCTCGGATAGTTGATTTTTATATATGCAGAGGTTGTCTGCGAAGACTTCTGCTATGTTGTATGTGACCTACTTTCCTACACAGTCTACCGAGATTGCTTCTTAACTCTACAGGCGTCTGTAGAGGGAAGTATAAACCTTCCTATGCACGAGCTTTGCAGGTTTCAAGCTACAATTTTTAAGATTCACACTTAAAACGTTGTACTGAAATGCGGTTCACTCGTGATGAGAGAGAGACTTAACTTATGTAATTGGGCAGTACATTTTGATAATATTGCATTTTTAATATGTAAAATATGGTTTCTACTATTGTTTCAGAAATCCGTGAGTATGTTAGGATTGGATGATGACAATAGTTGCGATCACATGGATGATGATGTTGAAGATGATCGCCTGTCTGATACATCTTCCAATACCAGATTGTCTAATTCATCTGGAAGTGGAGCGGTATGGCCCAACAAATTCTTTAAGAACAAAATAACAACAGCAGCAGCTATCCACAAGCGAGCCTATGTTTCCCGTGAGTTAAGTCAGGCATGGACTGGTAACAAAAGGGTCGTTCCTCATAATAATCCTATTCTGGAAATGACTGGGAATCCTGCTGCAATCAGTCATTCGACGCCAACGATGAAGGGAAAGTAAGTACTAATTAGTATGAAATGTTTCAAGAGGATACTTATTAAAAGATATCTTGAATATTCATACGATCATTATGTTCAACTTCATTGACTTCATAGAAATAACGAAACTATTGGAGACTTAACAACATAGAAGAATATGTTGCATGACTCCATCGGATTCAGCTTTATTGAATGCAGCACGGCACTATTGCCACATTGCGCATTATGATGAGTAAATGAATATACCTGCCTACTTACTTTTCGCAGATTTTCAGAAGTCTCAAATAGAAATTGTTATGAGTGATGACTTATTTGTGCCTTATCTTATTTTCCTTACTCATCAACATAGCTATGTGCATGTATGGGCAAGTAGCTATAGCACATTCTATGTATGTTTTTGTGGAGTTGAGCAGTAACTCATCTCTATGTATATGCACTTAAATGGCTACATGATTTTCATCTTGAACGATGTAGAGAGTTTAAATTTGTATTTGTATTCAGTTGCAAAATATACTTGCTTGGGACAAGAGGGACTTCTGGGGACAACGCAACAGAAATTCTGTCTTTGTCATGAGTTGGCAACACATTATTAAAGATGTCATCTATTTCGATTGCTCGTTTTGATTTAAATGTTATAAATAGTGTAAACAAATTTTGAATTCAAAAACGTTAATAAATTTTCCTGTTTTAGTTAAGGCTTTAATCTTAATCTTCCTCGCTTTTGTTTCTGGATGTATGTCTCATCAGGAATGTGATTTATATTTCGAAGCCACAAATCACTATTTGCAGGACCATATGTACCAATTAATAATCAGGGGCTTGCAGTGGGTTTGCAAGCTGGCTTTTCACCTCATTTATATTATTCTGTGGCATTCCTTCGTGTTCTCAAAGCAAAATTGATAGTGGTTTTAGTATCAAACAATCTCCTTCTGTGTGTATGAATCTTTTTTAATTTGTAGCATAATTTTGTGCTGATTCATATTGTCATCAATCCTGCTTCTCCATCACGATTGTCGTTATTGGAGTGTAGGCTATTATGAAATAGACGGCATTTTTTTGCCATATTATTATTCATCCCTTGTTCTATTTTAAAGTATACGTGTATCATGTGTCATTTTGTAGACCATGTATTTTCTATTGACACAAAGGCCACCGCATAGAAATTAATACATGCAAGCGACTTATTTCTTCTTATATTGTCGAAAAATGCTTGGCCTTTGACATCTTATCAGAATGTATGTCTTGTGCTTTGCCTCTATTCGTTATTGTACGGGTACTCAGGCCTACTCATTTTATTATCATGCTTTTCCCGAGGCGATGCTCACTGTATCAATGGAAGTTGTGCAGCTGTTAAGTTATTTGAAATGCATTGTCTATTCTGACCCGATTGTCTACTTGGATATGCGATTCCTTTGACCAAACCAGACAACGAAACTTAAGGAAATTTTTGTCCATCTGTATATAATGCAAGAAGTGTAGAATCAGATTACTTTTTTCATAAAGCGAATCACTGAATGATGCCATGAATTCGCAAATGACTAAGTTCTAATTTTATACACTAGCTAAGAACGCTTCCACGTTTTTAGGGTTTGTTGAAGCTCGCATCGAGAATTAACAAGTGAAACCAACTTGCACAGCTGCCAATTCTTTCAAAGTGATCCCGCCGTTCTGCTGAGGAAGTTTAAAATGGTTTACACATATACTGCTTTGCTAATTTCAACATCAGTGGCGGACAGTGTCGAACAGATCCACATTTTCTTACATGAAAGATAAGTTTTCACAAATCGTCACTCCACTTTTGATGCAGGCCTACTGAAGTGGTTTATAAGATGAAACTATGAGCTAGTCGCTGATTTGATTTGATTTCTGATAGCATACATGCGACTTAGCTATAATTCGTGCTTGTAACATGATGGTATATTGATTAAGTTTGTCTTTTAAAAACATTATACTTTCTTGTTTTACAGGTCGCGACCCAGGGTATGGACGGCTTCCAGTGATGCAATTCCCGTTAATCCAGGAAAACTAATTAATTCCTACGGATCTCCCTACACTCCTCATCTGAAGATTCCAACAGATTCTGTTGAAAGTTCCCCAGCACCAGAAAGTTTCTCGGCTTCACCCGATGTAAAGCCAGTGAGTTCACATGTATGCTATCTATTTTTAATTAGATAATGCCTAGATCAACCGCTCTTCAGTTTATTTTGTCAAGAGAACCATATGCACAGACGTGAGATTTTACCGGTTGCAAATTTTTCAATAGCTTGCAAATAGTGTGTTCCACATCGTACATACCAAGCAAGTATCGGTCTGTATCTTTGTTGCTGATAAGAAGCTTAAACGTAGTGTTAAAAACACAAATTTTCATCAAATCTATTCATTTTTCAGATACCAGTATCCCCTGGCGATCAGTTGGGTGATCGATCGACAGTATTAGACTTCTTCAACACATCTGAGGTAGAAGACATTGCAGCCATATCTAATTGTTCTCGAAAGAAAGCAAACGTAATCATCAGCATGCGACCATTCCTTTCACTGAAAGATTTATCAACAAGATTGGATAGAGAGAGGTCTTTGTCCAGCACACTGATCAGTGGTTGTAAAGAGCTGCTTCAGATGCGCGCTAGTGTGAGTCGATTACTAATGAAATGTCAGAAGATATCAAATACAGTGATGCCTAGGATCTCCGCTTTGACGGACCAGCTCAATATGGAATCTGCTGATTCCTCACAGATGCAAACAACATGGGATCAACCTGACTGTCTCAATAAAGAGTAAGTGACATCCGGAAATGCTTTGGGTGTGTTATATACCTGAGTTTTCCACTTCATGTACCCGGTATATTAGCTGGAAAATGACGAAATTGCAGAATAAGTTTGGAACAGGTTAATATACCCGGGTATATTAAGTGGAAACACCACAAAATAAGCATATTTGATACATGAGATGGAATTCGTCAATTATAGTTCATATTATGGTTTATACTCAGATTTTATTCAGATGCTTATTACGGTATTCCTAATTTTATACCCTAATAATAGTAATAAATTACATTCATTTGTTTTCATTACAGTTTGGTTTCAATCTCATATATGAATAAAATCTGAATAACAGAATAACAGTTATTAGGTATACAGTAGGGTTTCAAACCCGGTATTCCGGGATTATCGTATTTTTACAGGATTCTGAATCCCGGTATTAGGTAACAGCTGTTCTTATGCAGTTGAGAGCTGCATGAAGATGGAGTAACACGTCTATGGACAAGGAACATGGAGTAACAGATGCAATACGTGAAACGTGAATGTTAACCGGGTGCAAGAACTAAATATAGACTTCCCACGATAAGTTTAACAATAGACACTTACAAACTCGAGGCAGAGCTGCTGTCATACAAGACTGCATAGGATAATATAGCTATTGTCTATCTCGAACAATTCATTTATAGCAAGAAATAAAAATATGTTCAGTCAGTTGAGAGAAGGAAAGAGAGAGCGCTATAAATAAAGGCGTACTAGTATCTAAAGAATTTTTGAAGGGATTATTATGCAATATCGGACTTCTACAAGACGTCAGAAGAATCGCGGGATTTGCATTTTGATTTGAAAATCTCATCCCAGGTTTTAATGCGACAACGCATATTGTGTGCGATAACTAGATCTACTTATTGTCATAACTTATGTCTGCATGTGAAAAGACAACTTGTTATTAATTCATGGACATTAACGCACATGTCTATCTGATATTATTAGTTGTATTGTACACAGTGTAGTTCAAAATACTGGTCAAAGAATTTAAATCAAGAATTCAGCCTACGCTATCATAAGCATACTATCGGTAAATGAATTAAGCTTGCTAATCCCGGGATCAGAAAAAGTCGGGATTTTGAAAACCCTTATAAACAGGTAATTAGACTAATTCCTTCGCCTAATCTTCTTACGGTGTGATCACATGAGATGCCAAGATGAGTCCTTGTACAAAAATCAGCATAAGTGCTATTTGCAAGAAAATTGTTGAGTGTTACAAAGACATAATGAAAGTTTGGCGCTAGTTAATACCCGGTATATTAACTGGCACTAATTTCCACTTAACATGCCCAAGTATATTATGTGGATAACTCCGGTATATCTTGCTTTCCATTTTCAGAATGTCGTTGAAGCCATATCAAATACTGGGAGTGAAATGGTTGAAACTTTTACATTCCATGAACTTGAATGGAATTTTAGCCGATGAAATGGGACTTGGTAAAACTGTCCAGACCATCGCATTTCTTGCTAGCTTAATGGAGATGGGCGATAAAGGTCCTCATTTGGTAATTGTTCCGAGCACAACCTTGGAAAATTGGTGTCGAGAGTTCGACATTTGGTGTCCGAGTCTGCGTGTTCTTCTGTACTATGGAAGTTTCGAAGAAAGGAAAGCAATGAGGAAAGAAGTGTATGAAAGTGGCAACAGTGACTTCAATATTATATTAACAACGTGAGTACTATGTCTTTTTAACTGCATCAGCGATTTTTGCTTTCATTGAGATCTTATTCTTTCGAAAGTATTCACTTGATTTGAAACATGTAATGTAATGATAATATTGTGAGATATTATTGTCAAAGAACCGTTTCGCTGGTGTTTCGTTTATTCTATTTCATCTATCCGGGTACTTGTAAGAAGCTTTCCGGATTAGTACCGAGCATTTATTAGAGATAGAAAATATCGCGAGTTTCTTCGTGAAAAGCAAACGAAAAATTTTGTTTTTTCTATTTTTCCGTTCTTTCCTTTTAGAACCTTTTCAATTTTCACCCACAGTTTTTATTATTGCACTTGTTCAATATCCTTTCTTACTAAGCTCGAACGATGTGTAGTCGTTTCGAAAAGCAATTGCTGATATCTGCCCATAGCACAACATTTTAAAATGTACTCAGGAAGCAGCTTCCTGTAAATCACATTTGAAAAAGTGAATTGATTCAAAAAGCCTGCATTTTTGTTGAATTTTATTCATTTGTTTCGAGCCTCAGCATCTAAAAAAGCTAGCGCACACGAACGGGCACATGATAGTTATTGGCAGATACATGTGTATTGCATGCAATTTATTATACTGCAGCTATGTTGTATATTGCGTTATCCTTTTCAATTCAAATAAAGGCTGGAAATTCAATCGAGGACTTTTAGCTGTGCTACCTATGGTATGAATGTATAAAGAACAATTTTCATTTAAAATTTTCTAAAGCAAATGGAAATTCTCATAATAAAAAGCTTGAAAATTGAACTGGATGAATCATGTACTTCAGATACTAGAGCAGTCGCTTGCCAGCAGTGCCTTGCAGTTAGTTAATGACGTAGTATAGGTCATGAAACTATTATTATCAAGTGCGCAAATCTTTATTTACTACACTGCTTTGAGGCACTGGGAATACTTCTCAAGTTTTTCATCATATGCATCTTGTTTAGATGCTTTTTTTCAATTGCGGGTTGTTGTTTTCTTCGTTTTTGCCAACCCTACATACTAACAAATGATGGCATTTTTGGTTATGATGAAAGTCACATAGTTGAAGAGAATTGGTTTCTAAGATAGATATCATGAGGCAAATAAAAGTAGCCTTCCACATACAAATAGAATGTACATCAAGAACAGGAATGCTGATTATCATGCTAGACAGTCGCTGTTTTCAAGTTAACGAAATGTGAATTACCTCATTCGTTATTCATATTGAAAAAATAAACCTCAATGCTCATTGATTAAAATCGGACATTCTTAGGAGTAACACATTTTCTAGCAATGTCCTAATTAATTTTTTACATAAAATTGTTTCTGTGTTAAATGCATTCATCTATAATTCATCATTTGGTCAGCTTCTCTCATTTTCTCTTGGAATTTTTTATTATGAAGTAACTGAACATAAAATGCACGTTAAAAGTAAATTCTCGAAGAGGAGCAATGTTGCCAAGGCTGTTGGCTACAAACAGAGATGAATGAAGAAGAAAGGCAGCGAAAGGACCGGCCAACCCCGCTAGCGGGGAACTTATGTCAGTAGAATAAACGGAACGATTGATTGATTAAAAGTAAATTCACAACATGCATTATGATTTTTAACGAACTATATGTACGTCCACAGGTAAAAGCTTTAGAAATGAACATCATATTAAATATATTCACTTTCAGATATTCAGTTGCTACGAGTTCTATTGAGGACAGAACAATGATGAAACGCCTTGATATTCATTATGGAATCTTTGATGAGGCGCATATGCTGAAGAATATGACCTCGCAGCGATATCGATACTTAATGACATTTAAAATTCAGCGACGATTGCTTTTGACTGGAACGCCGCTGCAGAATAATTTGCTGGAATTGATGTCTTTACTTTCATTTGTGATGCCTTCCCTTTTTGCTCACCGAGAGACAACTGAAGTTTTGAAGCGTTTATTTCAAACATGTTCGGTATGTTTATTCTCGATTTATACTTCTTTCGCTGCTGTTATACTACTCACATTGCAGGGTGTAGATAGAGTTTAATTTGGAGTTTAATGTTTGAATTATGTTAGTACTACTGGATAAGATATTTGTAGTAGTCCCCAATAAATTGTAACGGATATTTTATGCTTTAAAATGTAGCCGTGTTGCCTGCTATGTTTAATCATCAAAAGTATTTTATATTGCGGAGTGATAATTAGAATCTTTCATTTCCATGCGTGGTTATCTTGTGAAAACTAAATGCACTTCAAATTAATAATCAAAAATTTAGTCGAGTGAGAGATGCCTGTATTCACTGACATGCCTTCCTATCAAAACACATAGCTGCGATGTTATGTTCAGAAACCTCGAAGTCACTGATAGTGAAGGCATGCTTGTATTTTCATCAACCGACAATTGCTCGCATGAAATGAAAGCGCCAACTTCTGTCGATCTTATTTTAGAGTCGTCAGAATCGAACGTGAAGTGTTAGCAATCTTCACGACAATTCTTTCGTTTCTGCATTTACACCGACAGTTGATGATAACATGCAATGCATGTATTCATCTCTATCCTGTGATTATGATGCAGATTTTTTGGGAACATTTGAATCCAACTGAGTCGGGAAAAGCAATTAATACTTTACTTTCATCTGGTAAACTGAGTTGGTTAAGGACTTCATATCGGTATTCGGCACGGAGGTGCAGTAAGTCCAGGCTTCGAATCTGTCCACGTTGGAAGGTATCATCACTCTCATTCGAGGTTATTAACCCTAACCTGTTTAATTCTGGTTAGATTTCTAGAAATGTCTGGATAAAATGTGTATCGTTTGGGATACTCATATAAATCGGCGGTATCTTGATTTTGACATAAATTTTACTAAATTTACACACCGTGATAATATTCATCTCGAGATGTGGATTTCGACAGGTCTGAACAACAATTTCAGACACAGGATATTCATCAATTCGTAGCTTCGTTTTGTAATGCTCGGTTGTTGTCTCAAGTACTTAGTAAAGTATAAATGTCTTGATACATTTATCTCATTTAGCTGTAAATGCTGGTGAAAATCTACGCTCTGATGGTGTTGTCAGCTTTAAAATAAAGCTCAGAAGCTCAGAATGTTGTTTGAACAGACATTTCATTGATTGTATGGTCATCTTGCGCATTATGTAAGCAGCAAATGATGGACAAGATTAATGGTCGGCCCTCCTAGGTTATTTTTGACTTAAGAAAGGAATCTAGATGCAATATTGGAATTCCGGCATTTCCCACCGGATTGAATTTTTACTTCTTTTCATAGTCGGAAAGTTTAGTCGCAACTATCTCCTCAATAAATTGTTGTACTCATCTTTCGTTACTAGTAGGCTACTATGCGCAAATTCACCATCATCCTATGTCCCACTATTCAATGATTGTGATTTGCCTTCATTTAACCCTGTCTCTCCATTTTTATTGTTACGAACACTTGCCGGTAGGTCGGCTGGTCAAAGGCATCGGTGCTTAAGTGCAAAGCGTTTAGGGTTCGAGTCTATCCATCTCTGGAGCTGGGATCGAAGTTTTCCGGGAATGTCTCCGATTCAATTCAAGCTGGATCAGTCCCGGGGATTTCCGGGATTTGGGGTGGTCTCAGTGGCACAGTGACTGCCACTGACAGTGTTCAGCCTAACGATCTTTTGTTCCAGATGTCAAGTCTTGATGCAGGGGAGGGAAGGGGAGATGAATTTAAGCAAGATAAATAGCTTCAGTGATAAAAATCGTATAAGCTTTGTCACATGAATTAAGAATCATATTTTTGCATCGATTGTTTCATTTGGCTCTGACTTTCAAGTAAATCTCTCTTTTTACAGCGTTTCAGAGATGACAAGACGGATGCAAGCGGCGGAAATCTTCAGACACTTTCCTATGAAAAGCAGCGAATTTTACAGGCGAAATCACTGTTGCGACCGTTCATTCTTCGTCGAATGAAAATTCATGTGTTGTCACAATTGCCTCCCAAGGTTGACATTGTCGAACGGGTAGCTCTACCACCTGTACAAAGACTACGATACGTAGATTTAGTGACAGAAATTAAAGATCAGTTAAGGAGAAGTGGTCCCGACCAAGAATCTACGTCAATGGCCATGTTAATGCAACTTCGAAAGGCAGCTAATCATACCTTACTACATCGACGAGTTTTCACCAATGAAATGTTGAGAGAAATGGCACGAACCCTGAAGAAAAAGGAACCAAGTCACAAAAAGGCGAAAGAACAACTTATATATGAAGACCTGTGTGTGTTAAATGACTTCGAGATTCACAAGATTTGTGAATTGTATAAAGTAAGTTCAGAATGCTGGTGATAATGAAAATCAATGTTTCATTTGAAAAAAATCCGTTTGCCTCTGAATTGAAATTCATAGAATAGTGCAACTTTGACAACATAACAAAATTGAGAATTAGGCAGTTTTACATCAGTTATTAAAGTGTTTGGTTCTTCTGCAGATTTGTTTGTGTCAAATGATAGATCTCCATCAATTTTCAGATTTGCAATATCACTTGATATATAACCGTTATGCAACACGCAGAAATCAGTGTAAACGGTAATATTGATATTAATTATCTGTCAGATATGGTTTTTTAGTAAGCATAATGTAGAAACTAATAAATACAATTGTTTCTAAAAAGCATGACAAGCAGAGAATGTATTCTTGTTGACGTAAATTCTGAAAAATGAGGATAATTCGAGGACTTGTCAGGACAGCCATGAGGAAGATGATGCAGCGGAACACTCCCTCCTATGATGCCTTGCACACGCGTACCTACGTCAGTCGACCTTTCGCGCTACCCCGACCATCAATAGCGTCTTTTCGGACCTGAGTTTCCTGATGCTGTATGAGGGAAGTACGAATCGCTCGCGGGGCGCGGCCCAGTGTGTGAGGATCGCATCGTCAGCACGTCGTCCAATCAAACTTTTTTGAGTAGGTCTTAGTGTTTAACCGGAGAGCAGAATTAAAAAATATTTTTCAGCAGGACTTTCTTGAATAAGTGAATGAATAAAAATTTAGAGAATGAAGTAGCATTAATTAAGAGTACCTTCGACTGTCACGCAAGTTATTTGTAGATGCAGACTTTCAAATTTGAGGATGTCCGCGCTCCCTGGAGAACCTGGAAAATGAATTTTACCCTGGAAAACCGGGAACCCCTGGAATACACCTTGAAATTTTGAGACTAATTAAAACACTAGGAATTGCAAGTTGAACTGTCAAGAAGAATGATTAAACACAAACAGGCTCGCGCAGCTCATCGTACTCACCTGCAAGCAAAAGCAAATCATGCCAAACTGGTTGACAAGGAAAATAAAATGAAGAGAACAAGGGTGAATCAAAGTAATGAGAATTAAACAGGTTATAATTTATTCGCTCTAAATATGTTACGATCGGTCATATTTTCATTTTTTCTAGAAATACAATGTAACCTGACACATGCTTTATATGAAGTATATTGGTATTTTTTATTTGGAATAGCCTGCGCCTGAAAAATTTCAACCAATTTCACGACACCTTTCAATCTTTATTCGTCAATAATATTAATTTCATGGTATGCAGACGCTCTAGGCATATAAGTAAGGGCAGATTTTCCCCAGAATTTTTCCTTTAAATTTGACGCGTGAATTTGAGTAAAATTTTTGCAAGAAAGCCTGGAAATTTTCGTTCAAATTTGACACCTGAATTTCTGCTAAATTTCCCTGGAAAACACCTGGAAATTTTCATTAAAATTTGCGCAGATACCCTGAAATTCATAATATTGTACCACTGATGATGAAAAAACGACTTAGCAGATAATGGAATTGGCAGTGCACTCCTTTTGACCCCTTACATTGCTGGATTTCACCTACTGTTAACACGTTAACACCCATGTTGCTAATTTCCTGATTTTCAGGAGGACTGATACATTAGAATTTTTGAGCAACTGACAAGAATAAGCGGGAGAGTATTATTCCTAAAGAGCAACCAGGAAGCTGAATGACTGATTGTGTTCCCACAATGATCTATGGAGGAAGACATGAGCTACATTAACTTTTTGATATCTTAGATAACTTCAAGGGTGATAATTTCCGAAGTTCCGGAAATAAGGTTTGAAATTCATTGCGTCTTGAGATCAGTCTAAAATTGAATAATGAGATCGGAATAGGGGCATGTGTATTCCAAAAATCATGAATGAAGGCATTCTTCTTCAGTACAGACGAAAGATGATAGCTCTGTTTCAGCAGTTTACTCGTAATTAAGAATTTTGTCAATATTTCAAATGAATTAATTTGATTTATCAAGAAACACGAAAGTGAAATAAGCAGTTTCTTTTGCGGCCAGCTAAAATGTCGACAAAATTAAATGTATAACTAGCAACGTAAATACGGTGTTCATTGCAATTAGTCTATCACTCAGCCTATTATTTTTTGTAAATGTAAGCTACTACAGCTCTTTATGGGGAACAACGGTCGACAAAATGTCTCGATATTTGCATTCATGGATGCAGGTCTAATTAAATCATCTGGCAATGAGTTTCTAAACAACCTAGGCCTGGTAATAGTTATCATTAAAAAATGATGCAATTTGTTTTCGTGAGGTTTCTCGTGTATCACTGTCTAGAAAGCGAACATCGAGAACTAAAGGTGCAACCACTGCAGCTATCTTAAGTATAACATAATTATATTCTTGTTATCGTGACTGCACGTTAGATTGCACATATCCTCCTTTAAAGTAATCGCATATAGATGTTAAGTGGTTGCTTTCTCTTCTACTGACAAGTTAAAGATTTAGATAAACATCAAAATTTTCCGGAAATTTCGTCTCGCGTGATCTCACCCGTGGATGATTTCGCCATGCAATATCGAATTATTGTACATAAATGTTTTTCGTGGTTATGTTGCAGTTAAAAAGCTGTAATCAAATTGTGATACACCTTTATCTGTGCATCTGACGTTTTTCCAAAAAGCACCAAATATCCTGAGTATTTGTGTACCTACTGCAAATTTGATTGTGTCGATTATACATGCGAGAAGTTCGGAATGAGTACTGATACGAAATCTCACTAAAATTTACTAGTGATGTGGTGTGTAAACTATTGGGTATGAAGGGTAGAAACATGATTTCTAAGAAATGCTGTTTCTATTTTAATTCTCGGCAGTTGTTATGATCCATTCTTAAATAAATGCTTCCCGCGATTCAGTATCACATTACGTACACAGTATCAGAAGTTTGTGTTTTCGAGATTTGAAAATGTTCTTTACCGCACGTTGGAGCATCAAAGTGTTGGCCCCGTAGTTTCTTCTCCAAGTTACGAAGCAGCCAGGAGACATGTGGAGTAAGATTTGGATTGTACAGTGGTTGGACAGTCAATCAAGTGAAAGTTGGAGCCTTGGATGATTCTCATCGTCAGCTGACTTGTGTGGATGGGCGCTTTGTCCTGCATAAACCAGAACGAAGAACATTTTGGCCTTCTCTAGTTGTCTAGCTTCACCGACGAGCGAGGCATGATATTCAGTATTGATTTCACGCTCTTGTCGGTAAAATCAAGTCTGATCAGACCCTGACTGTCCCAGAACACAGTGGCTATGTAGTAGTGACCATGGGAAGTTGAAGAACGAAGCTTTATTGGTACTGATTCAGAGGGAAGCAGCATTCGGCTGACTCACGTTGCTCTCCGGGTAATAGTCTTAATGGAGCTTCCTCAATAGTAGAGATGTTCTCCAAAATTCTGATTCTACTCGCAGCTTTGGCGGTAGCGCAAGCACATCTCTGCTATAAGAAGGCGAGGCACAAATCAAGAAGACAGCTTGCTAATGCCACATGATTTGAGAGCATCTCGATCTTTCCAATCAGTCACGTTCAACTTTAGAGACAGTTCTGTGGTAGATTCCTCAGAATGTTATGAATGATGATCTCACATTTCCCTTGAACTGTGCTTTCGTCAGTGTTGACATGACGACCAGACCTGTCATTGTCATGCACATTTTCTCATGCATTTTTGTCATGCCTTAGATTCTCGCAGTTTAAAAAATTGGTAAGATCGATGGACGCTAGTTAGCATAGTAATTTTTCTGGCATTAGCAAAGCTTTGACGAAGCTTTAAGGTCCGCGAAATGATGAGGAAGAATTTGCCAGCAGAAATAATTTTAAAATCTCAAACACATTCTTCAAACCGCAAAACCAGCAGGAAATGGACATGGAGAGGTCCGAACGGGTCAACTCTAACGAAATTGACTACATCTTGACGAACAAAATAGAAGTAGTGAAAAACGTCTCGGTTCTTAACAAAATCCGATGCAGCGATCACAGGTTAGTCAGATGCAAAGTGAAATTCGACCTAGAACAAAAGAGAACAAAGTTCAGGAAAACCAAAACAAATCTTCGCTAAGTTCAGAAACATAAAGAAGAATTCCAAATTAAAATACAGAGCCTATACTCCTTGCTTGCAGAATCAAAAAACGACGACATAGAACAATATAATCGCTAAATGAGAACCTGAACAAAATAGTCATAAAACCTGCGGTTGAAGTTGGTGGAAAAAATCCCAAGCAGAACGTAGGAAAGCTCTCGGACGAAACAGAAGACCTGATGAAGAAGCGAAGGAAGAAAAAAGTTCGATCAGCTGAAGACAAAATTGAAAAGGCAGAACTGATGAAACTTATAAACAAAAGGAAAAGGGAAGATATCCGAAAATTTAACATGAGGAAATTCGAGGCAACCCTTACGAAGACAACAGCAGAATGGATTCCAAGAGATGGTAGAAGGGAAAGAGGCATGCAAAAAACAAGATGGAGAGACGAACTCGGGATCTTCTTGGGACCGATGTGGAGCCGATGAACGACAAACAGGGAGGAATGGAAAAAGCTGGGGTAGGCGTTTCTCCTGCAGTGGAGATGATCGTACTGAAGCGTTGTACAAAGACACTCCAATACGAGGGCTGATGATGATGATGACTCTACAGGGTCGTGCAATGAAATCGACTGAAATGGTCATCTGAACAGTGTTTATGCATCATACTTCGTCCTGTGACACTGCAGTCATTGCTGTCGAAATCGATTTTATAGATAAAACCTTGATGATCAATAGCTGTCAACTGAAAGTATTTTTTTCGAATAAGCGACAGTTAAAGTTGCTCATTCCGGACACTTATCTCGCATGCCACATAGTAAAACATGCACATCGAAGTCAAACGTGCTCAAATGCATTCTTCTCATAAGACACATTTGAATAGTCTACCTTTGGTCTGTCAACGCCGTACAGAAGATAAGATTCCCACTAAATTTTTGTCACAATTGCAGTCTGATTACAAACATGTTAACAACTACTTAAATAAAAAAAATGCCAGTAGTTAGTTTGTAGTTGTCATAAAGATTCGGAGAACATATATCAAAATGAGCCAGGAACTTTGTTAGACATAAATATGCGCGACTGTACGCATTTTCTGTTCGAGATAAACTTCAACATCGCATACATTGCAATAGGATTTAATAAAAACAAGCTTTTGCCTGAATACGTGGCTTTTTCATGCCTAGGAGATGCCGGAAGTTCGAAACCACTTATAGTCTGGCAGACAGAACGAGTTTCTGCAGGAATGAGACTTCCATAGAATGATGCACAGTATATGTCTACAACGAATCTGCACGTCTGCCGAGTTCTAGATAGTTCCTCTTCTTGTCAGACACGATCAAAGAAAAACACATGTTCATCCAATGCGACGCAAGTTGCAGTTTTTTTGCTAAAATGAAATTTTCCATGTTTTCTCTCATCAACTGAAAAATATTAAACCCAGAGGCACAATTTTTGATGTGGAATGTCCTCAAGTCATTTCTTGTCATGTTCATGCACCCGTGTCTATGAAGCTACATACGTTCAGATTTGGCAAGCCTCCTACTATCAGCAAACACCAATATGTTGACCCACTTTATCCATATTCTCGCATACATTGCCGATCAGAAGCATAATAATAACCCATCCACATCAAAGGGGATGGCCTGAAGACATTCAATGTCGAAAATTATGGCACCAGACGTTATATTTTTTTGTTTAATCAGAGAAAGCATGGAAAATTATATTTTAACAAAAAAACTTCAATCTGCGTCCCATTGGATCAACATGTATTTTCTTTGATCCTGTCTGAAAAGACGCGGAACTAGAACTCGACAGACGTGCAGATTCGTAGTAGGCATAGGGTGTACTTGGTTATGTGGAAGTTTTATTTTGACCTCGTTCCCTGCAGAAACTCGTTATGGCTGCCGGACTATGGTTTTCGCAGTTCATGTATATCCTCAGTCATTACACACACTTTGAATGTGGTAACTTTGTTGATGCGGAACGGAAGACAGTGCATCTTCGATTATCCAGACAGCTTAAACCGAATGCCAGCCGATGATCCGGATAAGCAAATTTTCAAGCCCGATGTATACAGATGCTCGAGATTTCTAGCAGTTCGACTTATTTTGGTGAATGGGACTATCAGTGCTTACGTAGCGTTGCTATAATCATGAGGAATTTTTTAAATGTTAGAATCATTGGAATGATAAACTACATATGGCATGCCATAACAAAAATGTATGTAGCTTCATACTGAAATCAATTATTAAAATGACTGACAGCAGCTGATCATCAAAAGTGCGATGTTATAAAGTTGTAAACTGATCCGGACAATCGATGGAAATTTACTTGTAAAAGATGAATAAAATGAGGAATTGCATTTGCAATGCTGCTCTTCGTTCATGTGCTACCCATCCATCCCCCCCCCCCCCCCAACGTAATGTTCTTGACTGTTATGCCTTATCCTTCCTGCTTGAAATGTCCTGGCCGATCGCTGCATCATACCTCTATCTGTCAATCTCAAACCATTCCCTCGATCAGTCCACCGTACTCTCACAAAAATTTCCGTAAAATCCATCAAAACTCGAGGAATCGCAACGAAACTTCTAAGGAGAGAGGATTTTATTTTTGTCCGCATAATCAAAGGTGCACTGTATTTGTAAAGAAACTTAGGATGCCGGAATATCCTTGCTAATAGATAGTATCGGGTAATATCCATTTGGTGTGATCGACTTGTGAATGTACTGCAAATTGGATTATCTGAATGCTGATTAAAAAATTACACATTTTTTTGTTAATCACGATGTGATGATGATTAAAGTAAAGCAGTTACAAAAGCAGCTATAGATAACCACATACCAATGCTGTAGGAATGATAAGTGGAACCGACTGTTGGAAGGAAAGGTAGAAATCAGTTATGCATCCTAGAATATTATGTCAGTTCAATTTTATTTATTTCACTTATCAATAGGATGTGATACATACTTAACTTTATTATTTGTAAGTGATGTCAGTTCAGCGTACCTTCTATCAGGGAGTCGGAGTCTTATCATTTTGATAGGACTCCGACTCCGGGTGTCAAGTATATAAAGCCTAGTTTGTTAAATAAGCTGGTAACCTGCATCATAGATCATTATAGGCTTACTTGAACCTACATTTTGTGATCATTGCTGTATCAATTATCAATCATTTTTGATGAAAGTTGATCAAATGTCGCTTTCAGTTGGATACATGCGACTCGGCTCCTCCCAACTTCTTGATGTCTTTTCTCCAGTCTACCTGGCAGGATAATCCCCATTCTTTTCCAAGAAATATGAGTACACTTTCGATTTTAATTAGCGCTTTAGAGAAGCCATCACACACGATTAACGCGAGTGTAAGAGGTTATGTTCTCAAACAAACCAGTATTTCATTTTTGTTTCTGATGTGACCTTTTGGCGCGTTGGTGTGATCGAGGCTAGGAAGGCTTGTCTTCTCTACTAAATCACCGAGTGAAAAGACAATCCTTTTCACTATCACGGTTCATTCCCTCAACTATTACAAGCTTTGCATGCACTGCTATCTCTGTACTTTTGTTTGATGGAGAAAGTTGACATCAAGACAGTGACAGCTATGCGCGAGAAATAAATAATTTGTTTGTATTATGCTTCGGGTCTAGTTATAGGCCGGAGTCCTATCATTTGATAGGACTCCGACTCCGCATCCCTGCTTTCTATGCAATTAAACAGTGAGTATAACTGCAACAACAATTTGACTTTAATGTCAATTAAGAAAATACAGACATCAGATCATGAAAAGCTCCTGTATTTTGTAGCACTGTGATGCTGAATGCTACATCATACCATCACCGTGAAAGCAAACAATTAGTGATCATGTTTGTAGAATGTATCAATTGTACCAATTTCCATGCGTTAATTTCCATTCCTGTTCCTATCTAATTGCGTTAAATGGATGTTAAATTGCAATTATGCTAGCACCTGAAGGAGTTTGCACCTGAAGGATTGATCGTATTCATAAATTGTCAATTCGATAGACTTATTTTTTTTAGTAATTTTTTATTTTCAGATTTATTTTTTATTTTTGATAAAATATTCAAATTAAAAAAATTCTCTATACTGCATTTCGTCATTTCCTTACGACATGACAATGCTTCAATTACACAATAAATCAACCCATGAATTATTTGCATTTATTCGACATCTACATTCAACAACTGATTGATTGATAACTATCCAGTTGCTCTTAGATAACCTCTGCATCTCGAAATCAAAGAAAACACGATTCCTAAATGTTTACGAACATGCGCCTAAAATGGAAAAGAACAGCTATGTGAAATTGTGAATCTTTAAGTCACAGCAATAAAATCAGTATTTCTCATACGATGATGAAAATCATCCCAGCAGTAATACGACAAATAAGCTTGTGTGCGTCCAGTTACGATGAAGTGTGAAGGTTGATGCCTTCCAATGTGAAAGATGATATTCTATATGCGAGCGACGGGATTTTCGCACGATTCAATCCGGTCCAGGGTGGTGAAACCTCTCTAGAATATGCTAATTTCTCGACTTATAGCTTAGCTATATTACTGTTATGCATTTAATGCATCATTCAATATGTTTTGTCTTGCTCTTCTACCAATTATATTGTAATCAAATTGTCTTAATCACTGCTTGAAGCACAGCATATTAATGTTTTATCTTTTGGAGTTGTGGATAAAGCTCCACTAGCCACTATGGCGGCAGTGCTGCTAGTACTGCCGATTGTGTCTGTTTCATTCCGCTACAATCAACGGCTATCACGCTGTTCTGAAAACTGGCTGCAGTTACAGCAGTTCCCAAATCTGATTCAGACAGGTTATCGATTGCGTTGTTAAGCTTCACTCTCGAGAGCGTTGACGTCATGTGCTGTAGGGTTGCAGTTGAAGCCGCAGTGGTGATGCAGGAGAGAAAATGATTGTTTAGCAACACGACGTAGCAGCGAATTGAATGCGCAATATCTGCCGGTTGATGGAATGAGATGGATGCACAGTATGAAGCGCCATTATCCAACTCTGCGCATTGCGGTAGATAGCTGACAACATTTATTCATCTATTCGTCTAGATATCTAGGTCTGTTTGTAAGAACATCTGAAGCATTCACAGATAGAAAGTCTAATTATTGGATAATTTCTTCTTCAAGCGGCTAAGAAACCTGGCGCTTTTCTGGAATAAACACATTGAAAGTTTCTTTACCGACAATCATATCTCAAATAAATGAAATGTCGCTGGAACATTTCAATTAATCATTGAATGACACATGTGATATTTTGGAAACTGATATTCGAATGCATGTAGAGATTTTGAAAATTATTCAAATTTAGTGAACAGGGGAACCCTTTAAAGTAAAAGGAATACTCTCAGATTTCTTGGCCTCTGATTTCAAGCTGGAGCAATGCATGTTCTGTAAATCGACATCACAAGTTGCATAAGAGTCTGATTATACTATTGATAGATTATCGGAGCGATATTTCAAAATGATGAACGTACAGAACGTTTAAAAGGATTTCCTTCTTTCTCATCCTGTCGGCGCAGCATTTTGTAAATTCACTATTGCTTCTGAGTACATGGTCTTTGAACAAGGGCCAACAATCCAGATCAAGAATTGACCTGATAAATATAAATGCCAATCAAAAAACATGGAAGCCAGATCGCACAAGTTGCATTTTGCCCCAACTAAGTTCCCCCGGCGTGTGCCATGCAATTTCCATTCTAGGATTTTCTATGGTATTGTTAATTTCTATGTTTAATACTAACTACGCAGACCTTTGTTGTCAATGTCTCATTTAAGCTCAAAATTCCTTGGCAGTAGGGATTGCAAATCCCGGGATCCTGAAATTTCTGTTTCAGTACATCATTGCATTGTAAACCACGTACCATGCATATTAGTGCTCCGCGTACAGTATTCGTGTAGGCACTTATTATATTTGCTTTTTTACTTGCTAAAGGCAGCTCTATGTTTGCTGTTGTTGAATTGTACTAACATGATTAAGCAAGTCTGATGACACAAAAATATAATCCTATTGTTCACATTGCATGAATTCACAGTTTAAAAGTGACAATTGGGCAATTTAGATACATTGCTTATCCAGAAAATATGAGATAAAAGGCATTGATAGTAAGTTGTCCTTTGGATAGGATGATTCTCGTACACGAAGTATTTTCAAGACAAATTGCGATATTGTCAGATGCGCGAACTTTCCTTTGATGAAAGTGTACCTGAGTTCAATGAATTCATATTTTTATGTGTGTTTTTAAGACTTCAGCAACTAAAAAAACATTTAGTTACCTTGTACTTAAGATTATGATTCGGCCTCATCAGACCATGATCATCTGTTGAAGCATTTGATGCAGACTTAAAAGGAAGATGAATTATTGATACATAGATTTGGCGGGTTTCACTCAGCAACTATCTCATTCAACTTTTATGGTCAAATAATGCGCAGCTCTGGGTTTTCTTATTTGTAGTGTATATGTTGATGGCAGACTGGAATGCAAACTGTCAATTCTGAAATTTAAATAAATTTGATTAGCTTCGTGGCACAGTGGTTAAGTGCTTGGCCTAGCGATCTTTTGGTCCAGAGGTCGAGCCCCGAAGATGTTATTGGAAGTCGGCAGGAAAAGCATCCGGACTAAAAGTACTACAACGCTCCATAAGTCTGACTATGTCAGCACCGTCCAAGCCCCAAGTATGGGGAGTAGTGACGTAACTTTACGCTTTTAAGCTTCATTCTGCTCAATGATTTATTGTATTCACGTATTTTAGTATCACTCTAGTATTACGAGCTAGACACTAAGTCGGTGCACATTGTTCTATAGTTATCACAGAATATTTCAACGCATTAATCCCGGGGTCCCGAATGCCCTTAAAATCGCCTTAATTTTGGGATCCCGGGATTGTGATCCCTACTTAGTAGCCGTCATAGAAATAAATAGTTAAATCTGCATTTATATTTTTATTAATTTCAATGGCATCCGTAAACATGATATTCGTTTTGCAAGTTGTGCGTGGGTACAATTGTAGGCAAGTGGGTACCCTATATTATGAGGCAAATTTGACTTCCAAATTATTTTATTTTGAGCTTTAGTGAGGCCATCCCAATTATAGGATTTGTTGATTGTTCATCGAGGATGGAACCTGCAAATTGCGACATGAACATATGAAACATATGGTTGACATGAACTGGTATAATGACGACAGCGTGGTCCCTAAGAATCCCTCTGGTCTCGATGCTTAAAATAACAATACATGTTTTTTTCTGCATCTGCCATTCAGCAGATGCTGTGAAAGGCTGTTGAAAGGCTATTCTGAGTATCCCGTTATTCACTGAACAAGTTGACTTTACTTTGATTTGATGCGATGGACCACAGTGTCATCACTGAAATTTTGTTGATTGGTACTTGATAGCTGCTTGGACGAGTTTAGTCACCAACAGATAGAAAGTTCCATTTACACATATGTATTTTCTTGTTTTCAGGATTACATTGGATCTTTCTCCCTTTCAAAAGAAACCATTATTTCATCGTCTGGAAAATTAATGTATTTAGATGCAGCTCTCCCTTCAATGTTGGCCGCTGGTGATCGAGTGCTGCTGTTTAGTCAATTTGTTATTGTACTCGATGTTATAGAAGAATTTTTGAGATTACGGGGCTTCCGATTCGTCAGACTTGATGGAACCACTCGGGTTGCAGAAAGACAAGAATTGATCGACAAGTTTCAGGTACGAGCTATATTTGATGTACTCGTAGAATGCTACATGTTAAAGTATTTGAATGACATATTTATTGAAGACTATTACAATTTTTGTCAACTGTACATGCGTAGTCAACATTCCCGCTTATGACCGTCGTCATTAAAAGTTTCCAATTCCATTCAAAATTGAAAGTTTGGCATTATCAATCTCAACGTGCGTCCGATGTTCAATTATCATGGTTCATATCATAGGTGTGAATCCTATGCAAAATCAGTGGATTTCCGCTATAGACCACATAGCATTTTCTCGGTGTTGGTAAGCACAGTCGAAGACTCGGATTCTTAAGATTCCGGTTGATTTAAGCTATGCGGCAATTCAAGTTTTATATTTTTTGCATCTGAAGGCTGCTGGGACTGTTTAGTTAAGACTTGGGTCATATTTAAAAGATTCAATGCTAGCATTTGGTCTTGATTAATGAGCTTGGACTGTAGTACGTGTGTGATCATCCAATGACTATCTAAATCGCCCAATTATGCAAAAATAGCTGCATTGTGCTCTGAATTGCTTCTAGGCCGTTCCGCATGAAAGTACAGCCTCAACTTGTTATTGACAGTCATGCCAACAGACATATAGATAATTGCAATATACTGTTCTGTCAAAAAAAGCGGGCCAATTATATATTCCGAGTCGACCTGCCGTTAACCGGTTTATAAATCAATTATTTCTGAAGACTAGTGCCTGAAGGCCATAAAATCGGCCACTTTTTCTTTCACTACTTATTTCTATTGTAGTAGGCCTACTTAGATCAACAACGACTAGATGTGCCCTGTGAATAACCTACAGTTTTTCTTGAGACTAGAGAGCTGCTATTGAGCGCGAATTTCAGTGTTAGGCGTGTCAATTTCATTTAACATCACGAATCAAGTAAAATTAGTCATCAGGAAACGTCCGTTGGGCGGCTAGCGTCATTCTCTAAATAGCTCCTATTTAGGATGACGTTGAGTGATCATGTTGTTATGTGGGAAAAGGTATAGCATTGATTCCATGAAGACCTCAATCTCCGAAGACGAGGACACGGAAGAGCGAAACAGCTACCGAGAGGCAATAAGGATAGCATGCGGACTGAGGCCCACAAAAAAGTGAATGAATAACTATTAGTACATTACTTTACCAGACAAGTTTCGTACCCATAGTGTTACATCTAGTGTTTTATCATAGTGTAGTTATTGTTTTTAAGATTGCTGAAATACAGGAAATGTTATTTGCTTGACAAATTGACTATTTAAAATCGGTCTTCTAATGACTTTATTTTCCCAAGGTGCCCGACCGACGGCCGGTTTCTAAATTAATTATTTATCATTCGAAGTAGTCGCCGACGGCGGGTTTTTCGGCAGTGCAGTAGTAAACCTTAAATGCAACAATGCAACCATCTTTCCCCCTGAATATGACACATTTAAATTGCTTGTACCGCAATGAATAGAATGAATGAAACAATTAATGGTCTTGCTTCATGGGTTTTCTAAAAATACGTAGAAAAGCATTTTTGGTCGAGAATTGGTGAACATGGCTGTTTTGTTTCACTTTCCATCATGTCTCAGTAACTGTTATCCTAATCCATCGGTTCTTCTGGCGTTTTTTAAATATCAATTTGTGCTGTGGAGTCATCTGGATCTGCCACATCATTTCGGCAGATAATAGTGTTGAATATCATTGTGACTGTTTTGTAGATGATTGGCATGACGTGAAGTACTGCGCAAATACTTGGAATGATTCAAAGGTACTAATTCAGTCGTTAGGACAAATTCAGAGTTCTTGTTGTTTTATCACCCGCGAGTTGCTCGTTGAGATCGTCTCGGTATTCCAATTTTATATCAGTTTTATTGACACACTTTAAAATGATCTAATGCTCGTTCTTAACCTTAATTGTACACACTGTCATTTCCACTGCTTTATCATGTATATCATATCATTTGAATATTTCTAATTTGATGGATAATTTTGCGAAGAAATATCGCCTTGATTTAGGTCCATTGATGCTATGTTTTGATACTTGGTAGTCGGGGCATCACGGTAACGGTAGCAAGAATTGATCACTTTATTGCTATTTCTCTATAGAGAATATGCGTCGTAGATTCTAATTACATTGTAGAATGCATCTGTATATTGTATTATGAAACATAAAAGTCATTTTTATGTAACATCACCATTGGCGTTGGAATACTTCGCGAAGTTTAAATATCCTTCGAATGAAATCTTAACTATATCAACTTGGGAGGTGTCTGAAGTAAATAGGATATGTTTTGCCATTTTGCCTTTTTGTACCCGTACAGAAATAAGTCCGTATGAATCATAGTATGAAAAGGTATGAAAAATAGTATGACAACGCATACGTATGTAATAACATACTATGAAACATAGTATGCATAAATGTGAATAGCGCATACGTATGTATTAACATACTATGAAACATAGTATGCATAAATACGAATAGCGCATACGTATGTCTTGACATTCTATAAAACATACTATGAATAAAAATGTATTACGCATATGTATGCATTATCATAGTATGAAACATAGTATGCATAAGTATGAATTTCGCATACGTATGTATTAACATACTGTGAAACATAGTCATAATTGATTATTTAAATTCATACCGTATACACACATACTACATGTTATTGTGCAGGAGTAATCTATGTTGGGTAGCGACAATTTTTTCTACTATGATGTTTGATGCGTAACCCGAATTTTGTACCCATGCTGAATGATGCTGGTGATTATCAGTCATCTATACAGAATTAATGAGTGATATCAAATATAACTTTCGTTGAATATGTTTCATAATGTTGCTGTTCAACTTCCTGATGAATGACGTACCCATTTTTATCTCAGGTCATTGGAAATAATTATTCTTCATTTAATTATCTTTGTCTAGTATTAAACAACCATTTTGCTAGCATATATTGACATTATTTGCAGATAACGAATTCGTCAATAGTTCTGATTCTTGTGATAATGAAATATATATATATGTATATATTGTTCATGCTTTTCAGATACTTTATGCAAAACGTCTTTGCTACAAGCTGAAAATTTCATCTTAGACGATTTTATCAAACACGTGTGGTACTTAATGCATACAATTATGAAATATTACCCATTGTTTTCCTATGATTATTAATTCAATAATGATATTTATGGAGCTTCCACAGTATCTCCACAATATTTCAACGTGTTTTGAAAATGATAGTGAAAACCTACTGATGATGCCCAACACATCGATTTTGTTTTATTTTTAATGCATAAATGATTCATTTATGTATATTTAGTCTAACCAAGAATTCATCGAGTTGGATCCTTCTCATTTCATAATTGCATGACCTACATGCATTTTTTTTACATAACATGATGATATCATAAGAATTTGATTAACGATTACCATGCATATAAGAGCAGGTATTATTCTTGTTTAAACGAAACAATAACGTGTCTTGTAGCTTTCTTTTGCTCAAAGAATTAGTTATTCAACGAGTTTACTTTTGAAAAGTCTCATGTGTATTGTGGATCTCTACAATGTCAGTAAAAATTTGAAAGTCCATTTTTGAGTAATCTAAAAGTTAAATATGAAAGTGTTGCTAATATAATTTCCTTGAGTTGCCATTGATTAAGCGCTATTTTGAACACCAACACATTTAAGATAATAAATTCTATCAAACATGATTCATGAAAGTAATAAAAACTAATTCAATTAGTTTCGAAAAATATTGTTGATATTTATTTTGATTATTTATCTTTCTTATTATTGCTTGAGAAATTGCCACCTTATCATAAACGTGTATAATTCTTTTATTAGTGTGTCATTGTATCTGAAGTTTTCCATCATGCCCATCAGGGTTGTCCAGTCTAACTCAGGAGGCTCCTGGTTCCTTTGACTTCTCTAATAATAAGCATTAGTTTATTTCCATTGAAAGCATAAATGAACTTGTATGAACGTCAAAACAATAAACTTTACACTGTCTTGACGTGGGAGCATTATTATCAGCTGCTTGCATTACAGGTAACGGTAACGGATTCTCTTAAGATTGTTTATGCTACTGAATGCTAACGAGTTGCTTCACTTTCTTTTTTTTTATCTTCTGCTTAAGGGTTTATGATACCGTCCTCTTCACTCGAACTTTGATTTTAAAAAATCATACAAAAATGTTTATCTTTGATCAAATGGGTACGTCGTTCGTGTGTTATAACAAATGAATGCCATATATGTGATTTTAACGTATGAGAAATTGTAATTATTTTGATCTTAAAATGATCCTAATAGCTGTCTCCCTCATGATATGTTCTGTATCTAAATCAGTTGACTTGCTACATATAGCGTGTTACCGGAGACACAAGGTGTTTTTGACTGTGTTCCTTTTCAGATTAAAATACGACATACTGAATACAGAATGCATATTATTATTCAGATGATAAATGGTGCATATAATAGTGAATTCATGCTGTTATAGAATATATGTACAACATCAAAACATATGTGCTTATGTATGATATTCCTTCGTACGATATACTGCTGTATGCATATATGTTGCATTTTTATGTCAGGAACATACTCTGAAAACTCACGTGTGTTTAGGATGAGTATACGTACCTATTTTCATAGTATGTTTCTTTGTATGATTCATGCGTATGGCACGACAACGCGTTACATGCTCTTAGTACGTCTCATACTATGTTTCGTATGTCTGTTCCATACTATGTTTCACATCATGTTTTCACAGCGTGTGCCATATGAGTATGCATACTATTTTCATATGATTCATACTATGTAAAGTCATAGTATGAATCGTACGCATGTTAGGGTATGGCCCGACAGAGCGTTACATGTTCATAGTATGTTTCATAGTATGCTTCATACGTCTGTTCCATACTATGATTCATACTACGTTTTCACAGTGTGTCTGGTATGAATACGTATATGATTTTTCATGGTATGTTTCATAGTATGATTTTGCTGAGTATGATTTAGGGTATGCTTCATGCTAAGTTTCATACTATGTTAAGTCATAGTATGAATCATACGTATGCCAGGGTATGGCCCGACAGAGCGTTACATGTTCATAGTATGTTTCATACTATGCTACATACGTCTGTTTCATACGAATGTTTCATAGTATGATTCATACCAATTTTTTCTGTACGGGTACGTTTTTTGTGTGAAACGGACATAATGTTTGATGGTTGCATAAGTAATTAGATTTCACGCATTTCTATATCATCCATTTATGAGAAACAAGTTCCCTTTTATTTCAAGAGATCAAACGTTTATTTTCAACTTGAAAAGCACAATACATTGATGATGAAAAATGAATTATGAGTGATAAAATGGTTGTGTACAATGAAGGAGGTGGCAGATGATATGTGGAAGTACGTGACGTGATAGGACGAATCAGCAGAAGTGGTCATAATTCATTAGATGTATTATAAATCACATAATTTATTAGGTGAACTAGTCGCTGCCTAAGGATATTCAATATCATTAAAATTACTTTAAATATCAAGTATTAAAAATTTAATTATTTTAGAATACAAGTCCTGATGTTCATGTTAATAAATAAGTTTATGCTATTATACTGCGTTTTTCTCTGGATTTATTTCTTGTTTGCACAACAATGACTATTTACAGGTTTGATTGATAGGTTTTCGAGAGCCGGTTAATATGTAATGCAAGAACATATATGCAGTTTGAATGCATTCAGTCAGATAGAAATTGACAACTAGAAGTTGTCAAGTAACTCACCTGCAATCGAATCGAAAATTGTGAAATGCAGATTTCGTATAGCTATGACCGTGTCTCCGAACTTAACTAACTGTCGATTAGGTTTATAAATGACTGGATAGAGAATTTCCTTGCAATATATTTTGTCAATTGGCATGAATACTATCACCATCAAATCAATTTCACTTACGTTTGTTAACATTTGCTTTGTTAGAAGATAGGAACAGGCTCATCAGTTTTGTAGATATTCTCAGTGGTGTTCAATCTGGTTCGGCATGTAATATACCAAAATATTATTACTTTAATATGAAGTTTTTCACTTGTATTTTTTCAAGGAATCTACATGTATGTGTATAGAAGTTTATACAATCTTTTGGAAATCGACTAGAGAAATTTATTGAAGGTGGGGGGGGGGCCTCGCGCTCTGAGCAACTTGATTAAGGTCTTCCACAAAATTGGAAATCCGGTACTGTTCCCTAAAAGGGCCTTTTCTCACTCCTACCAGTAGGTGATGAGTTTACAAAAATTCACAGACCACTTACTAACGTTCTTCGTTGACTCTTCTAGGCTCACACCAAGTCTGGCGAAAAATTCACGTCAAGCTTCGCCCCTTTTCAGCGAAGTTATCACGGATTCCGAGGAACCGCCACCTTAAGACTGTTGAGTGAATTTAAGTGACGTCTTCATTTCTTCACGTCTTCACCCAAAGGCTCGCTGACCCATTTCTTTGTTATGTGGAAATTAATTGCATGTTAGCCTCCCACATCTATGAAAGACGAAAATAAGTCATTCTGAAGTTCACAATGTAGGCTTAAATACTATATTCCCTGATTCTGCTGTCGAATTACGAAGTTTCTCATCTGCCTTTCCATAGTTTTCTATTTCTGGTATCAGTTACACATATTATACTGGTTTAGTTTGGGGAATCATTAAAATCTTCTCCAAGAAATTCTTTGCCACCGTCAGAAATCCTCAAATCACGTTAACGATCCCTCTGCACTCAATTGTTCAACCATTGGTCATCAATCGTTAACGCAACCTGTCGCATCTTCGTGCACAAAGACGCATTCGCAATTGTCTGGCGCTATATTCTCCTACATTATATAATATAAAGACATCACGTATAACAACATCTAATTGTAATTTTTGATAATATATTGTTTCTATTCATCTAAATAAAGTTGTATTTATTGTGTAACGAAGGTAGACCGCTATTTGACTTATAACCGCATATTGGCGTGCTACTGTTCGAGTTCTATTTGACCTAGTATTTGTAATGTGAATTTAATTCTAGCTCTGACCTGTCACAGAAGTAAAGTGAAAACATAAAAGTGAGAGAGTTGTTGTCCGATTATGTTCCACCTATTGCCATGCAAATTTCTTGTATCAAACTGTGTTGGTGATCTGGTGATGTCCCGGGATATTGCAAGTCACTCTTGAACTTCAAATATTCAATATCTTTTCTAAAAATTAGACTGATGAATTCAAAATTTTCATGATGACTTTTTATAGGTTCAGATACGGGAATATTCTCGACATGGAAAATGAAGGGTAGTGAAGCAAATCTCATCAATGGCTAATCAGAATGCATATCTTAGTTATGATATCCCGCTCATTTATTACATGTACAAAAATGCGACATTTCACTCATGCAGATAAATGAATGTCATTTTTGATCTTGTAGACCGATCCGGATGTATTTATTTGTCTGATGTCTACGCGATGCGGCGGATTGGGTATCAATTTGACAGCAGCTAATGTTGTTATCCTTCATGATATCGATTTTAATCCTCACAACGATCGACAGGCTGAAGACCGATGTCATCGTGTTGGTCAGTCAAAGTGAGTATTGATTATTCATGGTGTTCGCAATAACGAAGAGAAGTTTAGTTGCAACTTGACTTCCAGAAAGTTTGGGACTATAACACATAATTTCAACAATACATTACATTGTGGAGCTGCAAGTGTCTGTAGTGACTTCCGTTGTTCAATATGCAAAGTGACAGTGATATTTCGCAGTTAGCATTTCACGGCATCATAATCGTTGTGATAGATATGTTATTGAAAAGCTGCATCTACCCAGTCACAATCCTTGTTATCCCATTTAAAAGACATTGATACCGCTTGATATTTGAAGAAATAAGATCATCATAAGTCCTAGCTGTAAATCAATCGCAATTTCTCTCTTGGAGTCATCAGATATCTCAGTTTCTTTAGTGCCTCACTGATGTTTAATGGTACATGCATGAATCCTAATTTATAATATTATATTTCCGTTTTCCGTCTAAATCTATTCAAGAAGCCTAGATATGAAATGTTGCGCATATGCATCAACTCAACTGAAGAACATAACTAACAATTGTTGATTAATTAGCTAATTGCCTCGGACATTCCCACGAAGAAAAAACGAACAATTTTTTTTCTTCGTGGGACTGTCCGAGGCAATTACCCAATTAATTTACAATGAATATGACCACGATCAATGAATAACTAACAATTGGCAAGTCGTAAATTGCGGCTGTATAAAAGCAATGATATCATGTTATTTACGACCATCAGTCTTATTCCAACAACCATCGAATGTCAAGACGTTGATGCAGATGTCCCCCTCACATGGCGCTGCAAAATATCGTTTGAAGCACTTGTGATGCCTCTTTCCGACGAATGAAGTATGTCCTTTAACAATTTAAGAAAAAAATGCAAAAACGTAGGTCTGCCCAACTCATTTCCGCAAATACAGTCAAACGATATAGGCTTGCCCCTTGATTTAGAGAATGTTACTTAATCTGCCGCGTAATGTTAAGTCCGACATTGTATTTTTTCAGTACAGCGATATTTTCCAGCATTACGCAATTCAAACTCGATGAGCTTTATGCTCAATTTCAGTATTTTTGACTCTAAGCAATTGGTGCCTTAAGAGTAAAAGGTTAACATCTTGATCAAAACGTATACTTTTTAAATGGAGTAGTGTATTAATGGCTAAACATGCTATCACATCGATAATCCTTACCAAAGTCAGGGCTTTAGCAGTGCATGCAACATAGATTTCCATCTTTGCAGTCTTAGCCAAAGTCATTTGCAATACATTCTTGTTCACTTAATTTTAATGATCTGTCAGCAGAGGCCTATTGTGCGTGATATTAACAACACTCTTGCTTTTCAGGCGTGTGCGTGTTATTCGCTTACTCGCTGCCAATACTCTTGAGGAGGGAATGTATCGAACAGCGACTGCAAAACTGCGGTTGGAGGAAGACATCACTGGAGACTTCATCGCTCCCTACATCAACGTGAAGCATGAACCAGATGAAGATGACGATGATGATGACAGTGAAAAGCGAACTCAGTACAAATCAACGGAAGCGAAACAAGATGAAGGGACAGAATTAAGTGGTGCTGAACTGAAAGAAGTGAAGGAACTCCTTCATGAGGCTTTGTACTCAAGCAGTGAAGCTGAGAAACCTGGAAGCTCGCAGGTCAATCAGAAAACGCCGACCCAGGTTCAGCGAAGTCAACCGAGTGTTCCACCGGCAGCTGCACCAGTATCCACTGACAATGTTGTGAAATCACCTTCAGAATCTCAAAATCAAAGTGTAAATCATCCTAATATTGATCCTCCAGCTGTGTCCACGGAGAGCTCCGCGATTAGTGAAGCAAGTGCACCAGTGACTATGGATGTAACGTCATCCGAAATCGCTCAGTCATCAGACGTCGCAGACAGTCATCCCCTTCCTGCTGAGAACATGGAAGAAAGTCCAACATCAGTGTTAAATCCTGAAAGTGAAATAGTTACTACAGATAATGTTTCCAATTGTGATTTAGACGCCGATGAAACTGTTAAACAAATACCCGAATCACCTGTGCATTTAGAGGATTCCTCAGTGTCTGTGGAAAATGCTACGAATGCTTCCTCTTGTCCAGTGGAAGAAAGTATTGTGACAGACACTGTGCGTGCTGATCCCTCTATAGATAACTCAGAAGTGGTAAAATCTGTTCAACTCTCTAATGATGGAAATGAGGCAATTTCCTCAGAGGAAAAACAGGTAACTTCTTCGGAGGATAAAGAGATGATTCCTTCTGCGAAAAGTGATGTGATTCCTATGGAAGAGATCTCTTCTTCAAAGAGAGTGGATGCTGCTTCTACGAAAGAAAGGGAAGTCACTTCTTCTGAGGAAAAGGGTGTCCTTTCTACGGTGGAAAAGGATATAACATCATCCGAGGAAGTACAGGATATATCCTCGGAAGACGAAGTCATTTCTACGGAAGAAACTGAGGTAATCTCTTCAGAAGCAAACGTGGGTGTTTCCGATGAAGCAGAGGTCATTTCTATGGAAGAAACAGAGGTAATCTCCTCGGAAGCAAACGTTGGTGTTTCCGATGAAGCGGATGTCATTTCTATGGAGGAAACAGAGGTCATTTCCTCGGAGGCAAACGTGGATGCTTCCGATGAAGCAGAGGTCATTTCCATGGAAGAAACAGAGGTAATCTCTTCGGAAGCGAATGTGGGTGCCACCGATGAAAAGGAGACCATTTCTGCAGAAGAATCTGAGGTTGTCTCTTCAGAAAGGCACGTGGGTACTACAGATGAAGAAGAAGTCACTTCCTTGGAGGAAACAGAAGTTATCTCTTCGGAAGCAAATACGGCTATTTCCGATGAAAAGGAGGTCATTTGTGCTGAAGAAAAAGTGGCTTCACCTACAGAGGAGAAAGAGGGAATTTCTACAGAGGAAAGGGAGGTTTTTTCCAAGAAGGAGACCTGTGCAGCAAAGCATTCTGACAGTCAAGAGAGCGCTGTTGATGAGGTGTGTAGTGTGCAGTCAAGCAATGAAAAGGGATCAAATCCGTCCGAAATAAGTGAAGATTCCCGACCATTAGTGATTTCTGAACTTCGAGGATCGACTGATAGTGAAGAAATTGATGTTGTAGGTGAAACTTGATGGCATGTTCGAAATCGTCATCCATGGTATTAAGTTAGCTTTTCATGCAGCAATGTAAAGATATCTTGTTTATACATTCTACATATTCCATCTAAAATTGTAAGTGCCTGTATGTGTATATTATGCACACCTCGGAATCAAGGAAAATTTGATTATATTCAAGGTCATCGCGAAGATAATTCTGTCGCAGATTTAAATCGACATCTATCGATGATTGTAATTGTTACGGACCACATGTTTTATATGCATGCGCTTGTAAATAATTGCAGCATTATTGATTTATGAACACTATGCCGTAGTAATCTGTACATAGTTTCTTGATATTTTAAATATTTGGAATTCCTTAAAAGTGATCATTGATTCATGAATGCCAGCGTTGCAATGTAAATTATTTTTTAATGTAATTGCTGAATTGTAAATTTCTCTCATCACCAAAAAAGAAACTTGTCTGAAATGACGTTTTTCTTCAACAACACTGTTTATGGGCATAATTAAGGCAGTAAGTCTAAACCATAGAAATAGATTGTTTATCTGAAGTTCGCTAGAATGGAAATTGACTCAATGTCGCGGCACATCCGGGGAACTAAGTTGGGGCATGAAGAACCAATGAAAAGCTTAGAATTGCGCATGTGACTGATTATAACCCAATGATACAAATGACAAATGTATCTAAATGAAAATCTGTGCGATTTTTGTGCCACCATTGTGCATTGCATGAAGCTTTACTTCCATTCTAGAGGTTTTAGCTAATAATTCCGGCAACATTTATTAACTAATGAAATTCATTAGTTCACGAGATTTTCATTAGCTCAAATTGAGATTCTATCAACGATCTATTATTTCACAATTTGATGCAATTACAAATGGATTTTGAAAGCGACAATGGCAGTGAAATTCATTTTGAAGTATAGATATAAAAATTACCGGAAAAATATAAATTATATTTTTCCGGAAAAATAAAAAAAAATCCTGTCAACGAAAAATATTCCATCTAAGTAAATTTGCAATATAGTGTTGATTAGGTAAATGATACGGTATCTCATTTTGAATGAAACAATTATTATGGTACAGCAACATATGCGCAATTTTTATTTAAGAGATTGGTAAATTATAATTTAAATTAAACAAATACGGGAAGACACAACTAGGAGTATTAAACAAACACGGATATATCGTGAAATTTACTCGACAAGAAATAGAGAAGAATATATTAGGCATATTTGAGGGAGAAGGATATCAAGGGATTCTATGATTTTGACTTTGATTTGGACATGAATAAGCCTAATCTACCGATACTTGAAAACATTACCTAATTACAAAAATCTCTATTTCTTGATTAAAACAAAAAATCAGTAGTCTAACAATTGGAGGCTAACAAAGTTGGATAACAAAATTATATACTCTTACAAATCTTCAATAAAGAAAAACAATACCATACGAAGTCTTTCACTGTTCTTGAGGTTATTTCTTTTTTGCTACCTTTCTCAATAAGGATTCACGCTCTAACTCGCAGAATACATAGATAGCTCTCCTCCTGGTAGAGCCAGAGGCCAGCTCCGGCTCTTTGACGCGTGTGCAGAATGCACGGTTTACTATGTCGATTTCCTCCACTTCCGGAAATTGATAGCTACTCACGAGAATCTGAAAGTGAAACAAATATCAAAGAACACGATATAATATGAACATTTAACAAATGTTCTGGGATTTATACGAATAATAATTAGGCCTACTACTTTTTGTGAGCATTTCATTAAAATCATATTATATTATATAATTTATCATATTATCTATTATATTTATCTTTATCTATAGTATCTTTAATGATAATGTCTTCAAACTTTAATAATGGATTCAATCAATAATTCAATTAATAATGGATTCAATATCATCCATAATCATAATCCATATCCATAATTATAATAATGGATTCAATTAATAATTCAAACTTTGATAATGGATTCAATCTTTAATGATCTTCTATATTATCTTTATCTATTATATTATCTATCATCATCTATCTATTATATTATTAGATCATATTATTTAGTGAATAAACAATCTCGTAGACCTAAAAAATTGTTTGTTGAAAATATCTTCCATTTTATTTACTGTTATTTTTCCTAAGTCTGTACGTACTTAATTCTACATGCGGATACAATATGAGCTGAGTTTACTACGTTCATTCATGAAAGACAGCTATTCAAAGTAAGCCAATTTAAATTAAATTATAGTAAATTAATTGATTTACCTTCAAATTATTCTAATCATTTAAAGGCAAATCAATTACGATAATAATTATTCAATTTTATATGGCCAGTTGGATATTCATAATGCCAGTTTGTCCAGATTGTACTAGATAAAGCTAAGGTACTGTGTGTTAAATCTAGGCTATCATACTTATATATATTTACATGTCTCTTACCTTTTTTAGAAATTTAACAGTGATTTGGTCACCTTGAATAAATTGAACGCAGCCGTAATATAACCGTACTACTCCTCGGCGACTGCGTTGATTTTGTATCATGTACTCTACACAGACCCAATTACCAACTTCAATTGTTTCTTCCACCATTTCCACATTGTCATTGTCATCCTCTTCACTGCAGCTTCCGACATCTTGGTCAAATTCAACAACTTGCTCTTCATCATCTTCCTTATTTGTTGTATCGTCAGCATCCACAATTGCTGGTTCAGTTTTACAATTTCTGATCAGCTTTACGTTTATTAGCAAAATGCCTCACCTTGATATTGTAACTCACTTTTGTAAGTTTTGCAGAGCGATCATTTGTGAGGCGATTTCTTATTTTCGTCTTTTGCATGCCATATTCTTTGTTGGATCTCTCTACACAAGCCACAGATGCTGGAAGACGGAGAAGTTGTTTAGCGACTGGCGCTAACACTCTGTGGCCACAAAAAGTATTCCACCATTGTAGTGGATCCGTTTCATCTTCAATCATAGACCAGTAAAGTTCATTACTATATAAACTGGCCCATCTCGAGATTTGAAAGCTATTATGATAGCAAATATTTCTCTTCCTTTGAAGCTATGGCTGTCATATGCAGTCGTATGATACAAACCGCAATGTTGTTATTCTATCTTTTTCAAATTACTAATGAAGTGATTCATCAAAATACAGAAATTGAACGGAAAAATTACAAGTGGAAAAATATTATATTTTTCCGGAAAAATGTTATATTTTTCCGGTAATTTTTCCAGAAAAATTACCGGAAAATTTTCCATTTCATATCCTTATTTTGAAGCCGGAATTAACCGCGAACTTATATATAAAGACAACGAATTTTGACGTTATCGATGAGGAGCACAAGGAAAAATTTAGGCTAAATGAAGAGATGGTACAGAACATTGAAGCACGTATTGGAAGCTTCCATTTTGCTTTTTTGCCTTCCTTCGTGTCATTGAAGGAGCCAAATAAAATAGCCTTTCCTTTTCTGGCTTTTATATCATGCAGAAATGCAAGCTTTTGTGTTATAGTAAAAGGTATCCTGAACGAACGATAGTGCATCAAAAGACGTGCACAGGCAGATACAGCAATGATATTCGATGAGACGGTGACGTGTTTTCATGACAATGACATCATACTTTTGACGTCATCTGCATGGAATTCCTCATGACATTTATTAGCTGATAGCTCTTAATTATTATCGTTTAGTGCAACTGATTTTAGTGGAACTAATAATCATTAGTTATTAGCTCATAAAATATTAGCTAATAACTAATGAAGTTTCGTGCAATAGGCCCCTGATCTCAAAAGTCGATTTTCTGATCATTCGAACTTGACAGAAATCTGCATTGGGTTTTTTAGATGGTCAGAATTTCATGCAGTCTTGTTGTAAACTGCAACGCACAAGCAGTACACGTTCGCATTTCCATTTCGATACGCGAGCTCCTGCTTTCATCTTTCGTTCTGAAATATTTTCGAATTGTATAATTCAAAAACAGCACATATGTATACAACCGACATAACAAAGCTCACCTTCAAAGTCCATGTTTTTCCCACGACAGGCCTATCGATGTTTATTCTCACTAATCACAGAGCTCGGAATGATATCAATACAAGTCGCTAAGACAACGCACTGACTCACTCGAGCTCACTGGTTGTGAGTGAAAACAATAAGAGGCAGCAAGACTACCCATGATTTCGCTGCCACATTGCTGAAAAATTGAGAATAAAGAGGTTAATATCGGAAAGCAGCAGCATTGTAAATAGTAACTCATTAGTAGGGGAGGCGGGACTGATATGGGTAATTTGAGTTCTTCGACCTCGAGCTCAGAACCCATTGCTCGAATGAACTTCAAATTCGATAGATAATCATGGTCATTGCTTATCCAATGAGGAAGACACGCGCGCACGCACCAAGATTTAGATAAAAATGTATAAATTTGATCGCTGAAGCAACGAAAATGAAATCAGACGCTTTTTTGCTAAGTTTCTCATTCTGTAAATTGATTGCTTGAGGCAAACGAAAACTGTTCAGTCATCGCAATTACATACTTGCAGATTGACGATCTAACTTCCACTTAGGCACACTGATAGTTTCCGTAAAACATGAGTCTAAGAAAAGTGCTCATATAGCCCACTCCTAAAATATAACTGGGGTAAAATGGGCAATGCATTTTCATCATCACGATTACTGTTTCTGGCATGCATATTTCCACAGAATTACCCAGAATCTATGAGATTGAAAGATATACATAAATGGAACCATCAATGCAAAAAGTTTCTCAGAATTTGATTGACAGAATGGATTCAAACAAAGCGCCGTAACATGCGATTTGTCAGAAATAGATAGGCCTCCTGTTATCAAATTTAGTTAAGAAAGCCAGATAGCGATCTAAATTACAAAAATTCTTCATTTTAAGCTCTCACCACGAGAACTTAACTTGCTCTGAGATTGGCATCAGTTAAGATCGCCCCTACAGCGCTCGAAATGTCAGTTTGCTATAATATAAATATCGTTTCCTATCTGCTACCGATTGATTATTATCAACCCTTTGATTATTATTCGGCATAGACTTGAATTTCAACCGCATTTCACAGTGGGTCTTCGTATATTTATTTATCCTTAATGCCTGAAGTGGGGAGATAGTGGCGAAAGTCTGTTATTGTTAATAAGAACGATGGATGCCCCGGAAACTAGTGGACATGTAAGTCCATTTACTTTGAGTAGCTAATAGCAATCATTCATATGCTCCTAGTCTTTTTTCGAAGGCTTGGTAAAATAGTGGTACATACAGATCACTCTGAAAATATTATATTGTAACGCATCGGATTTAGAGCAACAGGAACAACGATTTTGGGGAATTTTTGGCTTAAAACTGTCAAACTTATTAGCGCACCCTGTATTTTGACATAAACACCTCATGCATTCAGCAGACTTTCACGAAAATGAAAAAGTCATGATCCAAAGCTGACCAATCCCCCTCGTATGACCTTTAGTATGACGGAGACCACTTGAAATTGAGTCAATCTCATTTCAAGCTTCGCAGTGGAGTAGTGAAATGCCAATATGAGAACAGATTTCCTGTTAGCAATTTGTAGAAATTTGAGGAACCTCAATTCAGCTCCTTCTTCAGTTTCTGAACGGCTTGAATTGGTTTGTAGTTTTCACATCTAGAAAAAATGCAGATCTTGATTAAATTGCTCTTCAAGAACCTATGGCGAAGCGAGTTGTGTACAACATAAGAGAACATAGTCCGGGAGCTAGCGTGAAGTTGTGCAGGGAACGAGGTAGTACATAAAACTTTCACATAGCATAGTACACCTCTAACCTACTGCAAAACTTCGCGTCTGCCGGATCAGATCATTTGCTTTTCAGAAATAGAGAGGATAACACAATCCTATGTATTTCCAGTGGTAAAATTGTGACATTTAAGGTCGTGACTCCATTTTTTCGAATTTTTGATCATAAAAGTTACACAAATTGGTAGTTTGTTTAAGTGATCATTATAGAAATCATCTACAGATCATGATCTTTCGAATGAGTTATCATTCAGTGACAGAGTATGAAGTAAAGTGTACAAACAGACACTTTTCGTTGAAGTATATCAACAATTTTCCTGAAATTTCTATGTTAAAATTTGCAGTTACACCAACGAAAAGTGTCTGTTTGTACACTTTACTTCATACTCTGTCACTGAATGATAACTCATTTGAAAGATCATGATCTGTAGATGATTTCTATAATGACCAGTTCAAAAATATACCAATTTGTGTAACTTTTATGAGCAAAAATTCGAAAAAATGGAGTCACGACCTTAAATGTCACAATTTTACCACTGGAAATACATAGGATTGTGTTATCCTCTCTATTTCTGAAAAGCAAATGATCTGATCCGGCAGACGCGAAGTTTTGCAGAAGGTTAGAGGTGTACTATGCTATGTGAAAGTTTTATGTACTACCTCGTTCCCTGCACAACTTCGCGCTAGCTCCCGGACTAACATGATCAATTTTCAGAAATGTGGTGTCATGTTTTTCTTGCTAATCTTTCATTAGTTTCTTCTGAAAAGACTGATGAAATTAAATTTGTAGTCAGTTGAATAATTGAGATCATCTTCAATGCAAAAGAGCTCAAAATTCAATCTTGCTTACATAGAAAGATAACTGTTTAATGACGCGATGATACTATGTAATTCTTAGTTGTTATTGTCCAATATTTACGACACTTTATGAACCTTATTAGATTTTATGATATTTAGAGAAACTCCACATTTTATGATAATCTTATGATTTTATTATTCTGGGGATCGTGGGAAAGGATGTAAAAGCAAATTTTTTCACAGAATCCCTTTTTGATTATGTGAGTCAAGCTATGATAATACATCGTGTCATGAATGTTTACATACCTAATGTACCTAGAATGAATATATACCTAACTAACTTCACATTCTTGCAAGATTAGACAAAGCCACGTTTAAGATAAGAAATCACCATGAATAGCTTTTTCTGGTTGATTTATTGGACGCACGATCATGTCTTGAACTTGCGCATGTCTTGGAGCAGCTAATGCGTCCTCAACAGCCGCGCTAACGTCTTGATCTCGTAGATATCGTGATGTTGCAAATAATTTGTCAGCGAACTCTTTCCCCCCTGCGTTTGCGACTCCTTCTGTTTTCGTATATCCAGGACAAATCTGAGTAACTCTTATTCCAGATTTCTCCTCTAACGATTCTTGTCTAAGGCCATCTGTTAGTGCGCTTACTATGCTCTTTGTCCCACAATAAAATACTGCGGTAGCAACGCACTCATTTGCAGCAACACTGCAGATGTGAACAATATGTCCATCATCCACTCGTCGTTTCTTCATTGATTTCAATGATTCTCTTGTATAAATGGAAAGTCCAAGCGCGTTGACGTTCAACATACCTCTCCAAGCCTCAGTACTGCCTGTAGCCGAAGTTCCCATTATCCCAAACCCGGCGTTGTTAATACAAACATCGACTCCCCCAAATTTACTCTTTTTTGATCTTGCTGAACATTTCCAGAATGCCTTCTTCTTTACTCAAATCACATTTCAGGGCCATTCGCTCTTCTACTCTTTTGTCAGAGCTATGCACTTCTTTTCTGATGGTCTCAATAGCGTTGACACGCCGTGCACAGGCTATTACATTCAGTCCGTGATTCAACAGCCGTATGGTGATACATCTTCCAATTCCTGCCGATGCTACAGTTACTGATGCGGCTCTTCCTCCCCAGCGCTCCATGTCGTGATGCAGTGGATAGCTGAATGCTAAATGAAATGAAAATTGAAACTACTTTGTAACTAACTCAACTTAAAAGATCAACGAGCCATGTTGAATTTTCTTCAGTAAAGGAGCAACGCAACTGACATTTGCTGTTCAAAAAATCAGCAAATAAACAGCGCACTGACATTACCTGAGAAAATGAGAAACTTAATGAGTTAGGAGAGGTTAATTGAAAACTATTGAAAATATAAGATAAACCTTCAACGACACACCAAAGAACGCTCGCAGAATCAATGCATTCATATTTGACAACCTAATTAAGATGTCCCGAGAATTAATGTAATCTCGGTGATAGCAAAACGCTGACATTTGCGTCATATTTTAGAACACTTTTACTTTTTCAAAAAGTACCTTTCTCAAAGTAAATTCAATAAATGCTTTTACAACCTCACGACAGAAATTCTTCGGTTCGCATTTTCATTACGAACATCTTTGCTTAATTCTACCAATTAATGATAAAGTTGACCATTTCTTACCACAAGCAGTTCATCATTCAAATATAGTATAATTATAATACTGTAGCATAATAATTACCTTTCTAAACCACTAGCTTTCTTGTGAGATGTTTTTGTTTTAGGTCTCACAAGAATACATAACTTTGTCATTACCTCGCAGTCACTAACATCTGATGTGCAGATATAGACATGGCCACATGGAAAATTCAATAATAACGTGTTTATGAACATTGAAATTCAATTAAACAACTACGGTATGGTTTCAAAAAAAAGCTGAATAGCGAAAACTGTCAATTTGTTAAGACGCTATGTCTAAAATGTGTTTTAACGTCACTGCCGCTGACACAGTCAGATTTTTCTGGAGCTTTGTGGTACTTCTAGTCGTCATTCCCTTCCTGCGGACTTCCAGTGACACTTGCAGGGCTCGAACTCTGCACCAAGAAATCGCTAGCATTTAACCACTGTGCAACGGAGGAGAAATCAGAAGAATCAGAGAATCAGAGAGGAATATCAGATGATTTAATCATTTTAATTACTTGCTCGATATTGAGTTCTCTTATTTCCAGTATTTCAGATATAAGAACCGCTACGAAACTTATGAAGGCTCACACTTCGATCCTGTCATTCGGTTCTGTGGGATCGATCTGTCCTTTCAAAGGCGCTACAGTGCTTCGGCAGAATGAAAACGTGCGATGAAATCGTCAGCAAGAATTCAGGAGAAATTGAATTTATCACACATTAACAGACACAGGTATTCTCACCCATCTCAACGCTGCTCACTTCCCATCTATTGGTCGGCGTGTGTCAGCAGAAGCGATTACATCTTGGTGCAACGGAAATGTGAAATATTATCAGTCTGCCCTATTCTGCTTTCTGTATGTTCTTATAAATCAACAACAGCAAATTCGGATAAAATAATAGAGAAATATGAATAGAAGACAAAGAACGATTCCTCGAATATTCTGATCAATAACAGATCATAATTCGACTGATAAGCGAGCATGATGAACGATAATTATAAGACTATAAGTTATGTCTTCCATTAGCCCAAAGAAAAGCTTTCAGTCAGATTTACAGGTAATGCACAAGAACGAATTATTTGCGCTTCTTCATCTTTCAAGTAGTCAGTCTTCTGACAAGCTATTTCTATTCAGCACACTTCCTTGTAGTAAAACTGAAACCATGCACCACAATTTGTTGTCCATGAATTATACAGGAAATTGTAAGCATGAAACTCCTCACTGATTGCAATTGACATATGCCGTTCAATGCCCGTTTCAGATTCACATTCACCTTCATATTGCCGTACATCGACTATGATGTTAGCTGGGGCTTTGGGAATGAAAAACATTCCATCCGTCTTAATACACTGCTCGGCAAAATAATGAGACTTATTCTGAATGTGAAATTGATTGATCATATACCCCTGTAACCAGGCCTGGGGTGTCGTGCTTTTTTTTGACCGACACCGACACCGGGTTCGAGCACGACACCGGATTTTGAAAAGCACGACACCGACACCGGATAATAATAATAATAATGATAATAATAAAATTGACTGAATTGCCCGACTTGTCTTTACTTTTGCTTTGTTTTGTGTCCCTGACTTTCTTTTTTTCGTTGTGCATTGATGATTGATCACTATGACAACGCGTCAGCCCCAGACAATAGCATCAGGCGTAAGAAGCGTGCTAAGCGCACGCCAAGATGAGAAGCGTCCTCTATGCGTGATAGCCATTGATATAGAAAAAGGGAGAGCGCTAACCTCACTAGAGGCTTGCACCTCACTACGATCACTGACTGGCCTAATCTATCTCAATGGTGATAGGCATGGTGATAGATAGCATTCAGAGCACATAGCATAGAGTGTATTATGGACCTATCAAGGCAAGAAGAAACAAAGGCCTGTCACCTTTAACTTTTTGAACCTACATGTAGTAGAGTATACATTAATAACTAATTATGCCTTCCAGTTCGTTTTAGTGAAAATATGACTATTTGCAAAGAGAAGGAAATCCTTGTGCGATAAAACAATTTATTTTTCCAGCTAAAATTTAAGGACGATGTCGGTGTCGTCCCTAAAAATCACGACACCGACACCGACACCGGGAAAAAGGGCACGACACCGACACCCCAGCCCTGCCTGTAAAAAATGCTTGTAAGAATACGATGGTTACCAATAAAACATCCAGCAAAATTCAAAACTATTATAATGGTCTACAAAGCTTTACATGGGATGGTCCAGAATATTTGAAGGAATCGTTATCGATTCATCGTCGATCACACTTTACTGTCTTCAAAAAGCAAATTACTATCTTTCCTTTCAGTCGCACACGGTTTGGAAGCAAGCTCGTCCTTCTCAATTGTGGCTCCAACCATCTATAACGATTTGTCTGACGAAATCCGTCAATCATTCAAGTCAATCCATCAAGTTATTTTTATTAATATTACAAAGATGAACGCATGCTATTGAACTCCCTGGATCCTACATTTCGTGATGTACAACTGCACTACTATACTGATGAGCCGAGATTTTCAAAAATAGAATTTCAATTAATTGATTGCTCAGTAATTTCAATTATATGTAGTTGATGGCATAATACTTATTTATTTAGTACACCAATAAGTGCAAGGAGCACCAAGGCAACACAGGAAATACATTCAGGAGGGAACAATTAGAAGTTACAATAAAACATAAAAAGCTTTCGTTTAAACTGTTTCACCGTTTCACTGTTCACAATATCGTCGGGGAGGCGGTTCCAGTCATCTATAATGCGGTGGGAAAAAGAGGATAGGCGACAATTCAGATTTGTTGGGTGGCGGAAAATTTTGTAGTTATGTCCACGGGTTCGGGAAACACTAAAGGTGAAGAAGGAATTAGGATCACTTGGAGTAAGGTGGTTACATATTTTGAACACGGTTGTAAGGTCCATAATCCGACGACGACATTGTAGTGTTGGGAGTTTCAGAGCTCTCAGTCTTTCTTCGTAGGGTAACGAGGATAGACCACGGATGCTTTTGGTGAATCGACGTTGTACACGTTCGATAGCCAGAATGTCTTTATTCAGGGATGGATTCCAGACTGGGATGGCATATTCGAGGTGAGGGCGGACCAGTGTCTTGAAGAGACGAATAAGCAGATCGGCGTCCCGAGAGACGAATGTCCTGAGGATGGCAGATACAATGCGATTCGCTTTCTGAACACAGGTCAGAATGTGCCGAGAGAATTTTAGGTCTTTTGAAATCAGAACTCCAAGGTCTTTGGACACACTTGGAATTATTCAGGAAACTTCCATCCAGACGGTAGTCCGAGGCTGGATGCGAAATCCAAAGTGTAGAATGGAGCACTTTTGGGGATTGAGCGATAGCTGCCATTTCTTCGACCAGGTGGTTACAGCGTTGAGGTCAGCTTGCAAAAGTTCTTTGGCTTTCAGGGGATCAGTGCGCTTGATTTCGGAGTACAATTTTACATCATCAGCATATTTCAATAAAGAAGAGTTTGTCAAGGTGTCATCAATGTCATTAATAAAGGCGACAAACAGATCTGGGCCTAAAACGGATCCCTGGGGGACACCAGAAATCATGCTGTAGGGGGAAGAATGCACACCATCCACGACAACACTCTCAGTTCTATCCTCAAGAAAGCTTTCAGAAAAACATAGAAGTCTCCCTCCAATGCCCAAGGAAGTCAATTTCGAGAGGTAGACGAAAGTGAGGGACTGAATTGAACGCTTTTTCAAAATCGAGATAGATGACGTCAGCCCACTGACCGCGATCCACAACAGATGTTAAATCCTCGAGGAATTCTAAGAGCTGGTGGGTACTAGACGAATTGGATCGAAAACCAAATTGAGAGCGCTTGATTATGTCATATTGGTTCCAGAACTGCCACAGGTGATCGCGAACAATCGACTCCATCAATTTGGAGGCAGTACAAGTCAGGCTGACCGGACGGTAATTCTCTGCCTTCTTGCGACAACCTTTCTTATGTATAGGAGTAACCAGAGCGTGCTTCCAGACTAGCGGGATATTCCCCAACTCAAAAAAGATCTGGAAAAGGCGAGCAAGAAGTGGAAGCAGAACAAAAGCACCTTGTTTGTAGCAGATATATTGAATGCCATCAGGGCCAGGGGAGGAGAAATTCTTCTTATGTGATAGGTGGAAGCGAATTCTATCAGGTGTGAAGACTACATCAGCGAGGCAATGATCAGTTTGTGCATGAACAGCAGGTATGGGAAGAGACTCAGAGGTGAAAGCAGATTTGTAGGAATCACCAAGAATAGTAGCTGAGTGTAGGGGATCATACACTACTCGGTCAGTGGACGGGTCGACAAGCGGACCAACGGTGGATCGAACCTTTTGTTTAGATTTTACTAGTTCCAGAATCGCTTAGGATTGTCACTGTTAGCCAAAGATAATTCAAAATTGTAAATAGATCTGCGGATTGCTTGTTTCAAGAGGTTAGATGTATGATTGCGCAAACGTCTAGCCTCTTCAGATCTGGTGTCAAGGAAGATACGTTCCGCCCTTCTGCGCTGTAGTTTTAAAGAACGAATTTCTGGAGAATCCCAAGGAGGTCTGTTACTTCGAAGATAATTCATGGTTGGAACTGCTGACGATAAAGCACCGTGAATAGCGGATTGAAAAGAAGCCCATATCTCATTCACATCTTTGTGCTGGAAGCAACTTTCCCAGTTATTGGAAGCGAGAATGGAACGGTACAAGTCCCAATCAGCTTGCTTAAAATTATAACGAGGAGTCGACTTGGAAGAAATTGGTTTTCTTTCTGCAGAAAAAGCCAGTTCAGCCAAGACCATATTGTGATCTGAAGAGGCTAGAGGTTCAATTACATCAACGCGGGTAACAAGATCAGGAGTGGAGCAGAATAACAAATCCAATCATCATTTAATTGATTGCATCAATTTCTTACAATAATTGACTAAAATTCCTATTACAGTAAATTTCCTGCTCGTAAAAAAATTCCTGTTGAACAGGTGGTTCCCAACCTGGGGTGCGTGTACCCCTTGGGGGTACGCGAACGAATTTTGAAGGGTACGCATAAAATGGGAGATTTATTGTAATTCAACTTTACTTTGATTACTTTCCTGTTCATGAGTCAGTTGAACTGTTAACCTTGTGCGCATTCTGCATTGGATTGTCATCATCAGGCCTTAAAGCAACCTTTGCTAATTCGCAACCAAGAACTCGACCCCAACCACACACTAATGTGAATCCGGATTGTAATGAATAAAAGCAAACAGAGTTCGTTTGATCTTGGAGCATGACTTTCGCTGCGCTTGTGTTGTTACACAAGCGCGCATCAGCTACGCCTAGTTAAAATTTTGTGTAATTAAGTTATGAATTTCGTATATTTCTACGCGTAATCAAATTTAAGTATGGTTGAATTCTTGCTGTTATTTATATGTATAGGTGAGGGTGCGCCGAAAAATTAAAAATCCTATGATTTTCAATTTTGAGGTGTGCAGCATGAACAACTTGGGAACCACTGAGATTGTCGGGAAAATCGACTGAAGGGCTTTTCCGACACGGAGCACTTGATCATGCAAAAGCTTGCACTGAGAATTTTAGTGTCCGGACATTTTTTCAATTTCTCAATAGTGCTCATTCTCACGAAAGACAGGACATTACACACACGCATACCCCTGTATTAGCTGGGAAGTTTATTCATTACAAGTATTACAGCAAATACCAAGGACATCAGCTGTCCAGTCTCTCATCAGCTGCCGTCTAGAATTCAACCAAGTATTCATTGAAAGTATACGTCATCAACTTATACGCACTGAGAATTCACAAGGATGATCAAAAATAGATTGATGCTCATTAATTGATTACTCAGCAATTCCAATTTCAATTTTAAATTGATTATTCGCGAATACCAATTTCAATTAATTGATTGAAAAGAGCTATCCTTGTGCCTCTACCAAACAAGCCAATGAGCTTGGACGAAAACGTATATCAGAGCGCATCTGGTGAATTTCAGGATGCAACGGAATCTCTATTCTAAGCCCATACATCAACACCAAGACAAGATCTGCAGCGGATAATCGTCTTTGCTGCGACTGAACAAAAACTTGCTTTTTTGGCAAATAGGTGCACAATGTAAAAAATCGTTCCAGATCTATGGAGCGGATCACTATGGCTTTGCCATCTAGCCTGCTACTGGTCTAGCTATCTAAGTGCTGACAGAAGATTGATGAGATGAAGTTCAGACTGAAGGATCAATCTTCAAGTTCCGAACTTCTGGTTTGCCTTCGGAATTTGCTTTACCCTGGCTTAACCATTTCATGAGCGCAAATTTGATTATTATTGAATCGGAAACAACAGCAAATTAATTTCTCTTGAATGTGTTGATTTTTAGGACAACTGTGGATGAAATTTTCTGTATATTTCGAAAATTCATTTGTCATGGCAGTAGATCATTTACATGTTCAGTACCATCATACGTATAATGTTCAGAAACATGTTCAGTACTACGGAAAAAACAAATGTGATTGATAAATACCAGATAGCATTGTAGCTATAATCTGCAGGAGCTTCTGAAAATTACCTGTAATAACTGACAAACAGTCATCCGCTGATTACATTTTCACATTGTTCCATGTCAGAACTGAACACGGAAAACAATAGTAGCCATTGAGTTGGAGATGGTTTTGTAGATATTGAATGTAGGCCGGATTTACTTTGATCCAGTAAATTGATGTCCTCAGTTTCATGAGACATTCCTGATGTTCACTCATTTAGGTATCTTTCGTTATGAACATCGGCCTGTTTCATAAGAGCAACACAAATTTGATCTAACATCGGATCTAATTCTACGGTGCATTACTACTGTAAGACTGGCTAGGTGAATTTCATGCAACTTAGGTTTCCTTGCTACTTAACATATCTGAACATGTACAGGAGTTTCTACATGATAATTTCGACAGCCAAACAAATGTTACATCAAAATGAATATTAATTTGCTTCATCGGTTTGAAAATGAATCATATAGTTTTGATGAAAATATCAAGCACAGAAATTCCTTGTTTGTAGATTTTGCGACACGCAATGTCGGATCTTGAGGCCTTTTTAGAACTTTTAGACCAGTTTTTCGGCTTTTATGAAAATCAGGACCTTGTAGACACTCTGCTACAGGGAACTCGAAACACTCAACATAGCAAGAACTGAACAATACACTGTCGTAGATAATTCCTTTCTTTGCTGTTTAACAGAAAATCAGCATTAACGGTTCAGCAGGTGTAGCTGCAAAGATCAAACGTCAAAACATTACATGGAAATTCGTTCAGAACGAATAAAGTAATACTGAAGAAACTGTGGCTGATCATATATATTATTTCCAGATTACCTATATTTGCCGTTCAATATTGAAAAAGGCATATCAGAATTACTTTGTGCATCAGATCATTGCATTGCATATCAGATATTTTGCTAAAATAGGAAGTAGTATTTAATTATTATGGTTTATTATGAAACATTATTTAATGTATAGTACCAGTCTCAAAAGTGTCTCTTAAATTGTTAAATAATTGACAGCTTGACACAAATGAAATGACTTTGACAGGTGCAAATGCTATGATTAATGAAGATGTCGAATATCCTCGGACTTTCTTAAACAAATAAATCAACAACCTTGATGTGGTGCTTTTCAAACATTTGAATACTGAAGCCTCTTCTGCAACATGCACCTACCAGAATATCCAGGTGATCAGATATAATCATGAGATAAATGTGTGGCTGCTGTGAGTGGAAGTCATGGCAGTTGACCTATCCGTGGAAATCAAAGCTCATCCCTGGAAATCAGATTGATTCATCAGTAGAATTCATTTCATTGAGACCGATTATAAAGATGGACTTTGTGAGCACTGTATACTCCGTATTTTCGCTGATATGACAAATTTCTAAAGTCATCTGACTATTTCAAAATGGATTATTGAGTTGTTTGAAATATTTTTTGAAGCAGAGGTGCATGATTATATCTAGCATAGATATAATAACGTCTCTTGTCTTTGCTAATGTCCTTACTCCTTAATATTGAGAATGGAGTTTTTGCTCAATAATACTGAAACTTCAGTGATGAGTGATGAGGACTGCTTTCATGGCTTTGCTCTTCGTAGGGAGATATGTCCTTTGAAGGCATGTGTGTCAGTGAGTGTTGCTGTATCAACAGTCTCTAAATATCAGCCTTTTCGATCTTAAATGTGGTCGCAGTCATTCATTTTGAAAATGTTTACTGCACTGCTTTCAAAGTTATGATTTTTCATGCAGCATACGCCGCTAATATAATTTCACAATACTAAAAAATCAACACCTAGGATTTTTCCATCAGCACAATTCTCGCCCTAGGCTACTAAATTTCAAATACATCTCACTAGTTTATGTTTCCACTAGATCTGCAGCGTGAACTTCGACGTGCTTATGTCATCATCAACATGGTGAATAGCTAGGATCATAGACATCGAACATTAATCATTAAGGTCTAGACTGGACAGCTGGTCAAGGTCACGGCAATTAAAGCCACACTATGTCGACCACCTTTCTTGTTTTATTACATGAAATGTTTTGAAATTTCCATATGTTTCCACAAAAGCACGTGGTTTGTCCTTTACATAGGTGAATATCAGAGAAAGCGAAGAAACGAAATACGTGCAGTGTACTTATTATCACTTGCACTAGATTAAATTTCTTGTCGATCGGGCTTGAGAGATTCATGTCGTTAATCTACTAATTCTCATGCGATGATGAAAATCATCACAGCAGCCATTTACAATATAATATTTGCTAATCTAAATTATTAAGTGAAATAGTCCTGATGAGGACTCATTTAGTTCTCTAATCAGCAAATGCACAAATACTGTTGTAGCCATTGGATTAATCAGTTCAAAAAAGAACCCAATGGATCTTTCTGGTGGCAACGAATTGAAATTGATCAGCTTTGGCACAATTACTGGTAAAAATTGAAATCTTAAGACCTGTGACACCACTCATTCTTACTGTTAGAATACTGCACTACCATCGATTCCAAACACTGCCGCATACACGCTCAAAACAGATGTCTGTACGGACTAAAGATGCTGTTATTGGAAATAGTAAAAGGACAATGGTCACCATGTGTTGAGGAAATTAAAAATGGTAATTATAAAACAACAGACGACTAATGGATAAAAATTGGAAAAGTGGAGGTAGAAAATGGAAATACAATGATGCTGCTACACCGATTACAAGTGGACTGATGCTACACAATAACTGAGAGTATACGCGGTGGTTAATGGTAGTAGTGGACAAGTGGAAAGTGGATAATGGAAGAAAGCAATAGAACTCTCTAGTAAACACTCTACTACTCCGAGAACAATCGAAAAATGCACACTCTACCTAAGACACATGGAAAATACAATTTCTCCACTTGAATTTGTTATCACCAGTTTCTTAATCCGCCGGCAATACTTCATGGAATCAAGCATTTCTTCATTTGTCGACAACCACAATGACATGATTAGAATTACAATACTTTGACAACTGCTTCAGCTACCGATTAAGGTATATAAAACATAATACTTCCTCCGTCAGTCATGAGCAGGTACTCGTCTAGTTGTGTTTCGACCCTGACTTGAACACTCAAACCCAGACGAGAGGGGCACCACACATAGTGGCTGACAAAATACTCAATAGTAATGACATGTCTGTAAAGATATGTCAAAAAGATGAGTCAGACATCATGCAAATGCTGCGTTTCCACATGTAAAGTCAGTAAGCCTGTGGATATTTCACCGGATGAGCCTGTCCATCATTCTTTATTTTTCTTTTGCCGCGCCTCATGTTACGTAGCTCTAGAGGACTCCAAATAACTCAGTAGGCCTATAGCAAGAAATGAGCATCAGTGTGTCTTCAAAGCTGATTTTTTTTTCTTCGTATGCTAAGTTGTTTTGAAAAACTTGGTGACCCTTGTAGCAAGGGAAACGCATTTCCCATCTTTAAGCGATTTTTTGCAGATAATTTGTTTTTCCTGCCTGCATATCTGTCTATGCAGCATTAGCCGCAAGATCTGCCTGCATTAGCTGATCTGCCGTGCATTAGCCGCAAGACCAACATTGCATCAGAACCAGGCGTAGTAATGGCCACTCCCATTTGCAATCTGTACATAGAGTGCACTGGAGTTTTCAGTTTTAGATTCTTCCGAATTTCGAGTGCGCCAGATGTATGATGTTTTATAGAATACCTGAAAAAATTGCGCGACGACGGGGCAAGGCGCACCGAAGACAGGACCAGGCGCGACGAGGTCAGAGCCGAGCGCGCCAGATACAACGTTAGTTTCGCGGCAGACGTGTGATCTATTTCTAGACTTTCAGAAACCCAGCACCCGCCAGTGCGCCAAAGCCGGCCAAAGTAAGTTCGGTGCACCCCTGTACATATCACAGTTCGGTGGCGACTGCCATTTCGAAAAGCCCAAAAAAAGCTCAACCTGAAGCGCGAGTTACAGATAGGATTTGTTTTCAACAACTGTACATATCACAGTTCGGTGGCGACTGCCATTTCGAAAAGCCCAAAAAAAGCTCAACCTAAAGCGCGAGTTACAGATAGGATTTGTTTTCAACAACTTTCTCGCATCCTTATTCCTTTGCAAATTTATGATCGGAGGCCCACTCCACATTTTGTTGGACAGATAATAACAAGAGTGAGCAGCAAGCCAGGAATTGGCTACAATAAAGCCTAAAAAAAGGCGCTGGGGTCCCAGTTACCACATTATCATTCCCTACGATTTTATTTTAAAAATTTTTTTTCAATTTTATTTCATGTAAAATAATTAGAGATTTATTTTAGATTTATTATCATTATTATTTATTATTATTTATTTATTATTAACTAGAGATTTAGACCTAAATTCTCCTGAGAAAACAAAGAATTCTTCAAAATCTTAGCACTCCTTGGCGCATCTCCTTTTCGAATCTCCAGTCTCACTGTAACAGAGATTTTGGAAGATGCTAAAGCTGACAGACTTAGCTATCATCAAAACATGTATACATGTGTCATCAATGCCTTCACCAATTTCAAATCTTGAGGTTTCATTTGTAGTGGTCATATATTATGTCAATATATGACATTCCGTGATTTTGTTGTAGATGTGTTCAGTGTTTTACAGAAATTTGAAAGTATAAGTTGGTCTTTAAAAATGTATACAGCACCTTGATTTTGAAAGACAAACGCACGCTTAATTCGTATTTTAACAACGGCTATTTGCTGCACTGATGTCCAAGTAAGCGAAAACAAAGTACCACAGAAAATTCTATTCTTACGACTTATCACTATCATATACATGTATGTCTGGATTAATTCCCGCTTGTCGCTGTGTAGATTCCAGAGTCAGCATTTGCATGACAACTCCTGTATCACCGGAGTGGAGTTTTTCAACTCCGATGCAAATACACTGACCTCCATATGCAACACAGCAAAAGCAGAATAGGTATGATATTTAATCAAATTTAAATCTAAAGCAACACATGTAAGTCACATTTACTGACAAAGTTATAAAATGCCTATACACCATGTTCAATAATGTAGATGTAGCGTAGGCTAGTCTAGACAAACTAACAATATTGTATCAATTTATTGATTAGTCGCATTCAGTTAATACAGACTTGGGTGAGATATTTGCATATGCACATTGAAAATGCGCTTTGATGATGTAGACTTAATCCCGTGAAATCTTATTTCATATTTTAATGCTTACATTGTGAGACATAGTATTATTATATTCATATGGACATGAAATGTATTAAAAGTTCTGATATTTGAATCATTTCTTGCTCCAATCATCTTCAAAAACAGCAAACCCAGTCAAAATCATCTCTACAAACGACTATGTCTGTTGAGTTGACCCTTGTGTTTTAGGCATTTTTGACTTAGCAGACTCAAGCTTATTCTAGGTTCAGCAAAAACTGAAAATTTTCATGTAAAATTGTCAGAAATTTACTAGAATTACAGACTAATTTAATGCAGTTTAAATTCAACTTAAAGCAATTAGCTGAAGGACAGTCGCACAAAATTAGAGATACTCGAACCTGATAGTTTTACCTAGTAATTGGATGGGGAGTTCGATAGCTTTTATGTGATGTTTTTAGAAAGTGAAGAGAACCAAGCTGCTCTAGTTCATCCAACGCTTGATTTTCCAAGCAATTAAATACCTGCAGTGTTCAACTACAGTAATGAATGTAATCAACTACAGTAATCAACTACAATATGTTAGCGTGTTAGCGTGCGGTCGTATTTTCTATAGCTCTCGTCTATTGTCGAATTTTCACTGTAATCAAAGTTTTAAGTAATCGTTTCCCTTAGTTTTTGATATCGTAGTAGTCCTTATTGTGTTTGCAGTCTTTTGGTGCTAGTTTTGCTGTTGTTTTCTGATTATTTCCTTTTTTGTAGCAATTTTTTTATATAGTAGAGAACCCCTATTGTGTTGATTTTGGTGAGCTGACTTCACTGCCTTTGTGAAGCAACAATTTCACTCCAACTGTCCGAAGACTTTCTATTCAACTTCGTATTGATTTACCTAGACAGTAGGTAAGACATCAAACTGTTCGACTTTGCCATATTTTATTGTTATTGTACATAGAAATCTGATCTTTCCGCTAACTTTTGTGAAATTTCATAATGATTATGTTGCAACCAGTGTCTCCGTCAAAACCTAGCGATCGCCAATGTGGGGTTTGCAGAGATTCTATTTCGGAATTGGACATTCATGTGACTTGTGAAAAGTGTGATTTGCTCTTCCATTCCTATTGTACGAAACTGCCATCGTATGAATTTATTAAGTATATAAAAACAAAACGGATATATACTTGTGACACTTGTATGTTCAAAATTTATCCTACTGACATCCAGAACATAGCGAAACAAAATGAATCACATCAAAATCAACAAAGCAAAGAAGAACTAGATTGTGAAGCCGAATTCGGAATAGAATGAAGCAAAGACATCATCGAGAAAGAGAAGATTTGCTGACATCAATCAATACTTATGAACAAGAAAATGAAGAAAAAGGATGAAGAAATTAGAAACTTACAAGCAGAAATCATACAGATGCGGTTGGCGGAAATCGATGCGAGAAGGATAGAAGCAAATAAAAGCCAAGAAAAGAAAGACAATGGAAGCGAAGACTCTGACGAAGAGATTGTACAAATGAAGAAGACGATGACGTTGAAGACACAGAATATTACTTGAAGCAAATCAATATGAAAATAAGAAAAATGGGCGACAACATCAATGAAATTCATTCAACGGTTAACGCAATACGCGAAGAACGCTTCAGAACGGTACGAGTAAGCCCACCAAAGTCCAGTTTCCCTAAATTCATACCAATAAATACAACATCAAGCCAATCTCCGCAAGCAGAACAACGTCCTATTGAAGCAGATCGAGTTAACCAGCAGGAAGTTCAAACGTTTGCATCAACGGTCATCTCATCAAAGACCGCCTCAACACCAAAGTTCTTTGAAATTCAAGTCATGTTACATTTGCGGTAGACGTGGGCACCTCTCGTGGAATTGCTGGTTTAACAACAACTACAACATGAGACCACAACCAAGAAGATATCCTGGACAGCATACTCATAGAAGAACAATGCCATATAGAAGACAGTGGAGAAATTTCCGACACGATGGAAATTATGAGTGGGCTAACGAAAGAAGATACCCAAGAAATCCATATCATGATCAAAGACCACACGGAAGACGACAACATCAATTTTATGAGAGCAGAAATTATCGAAGAGAAATGATCAATTTCCTGAAGAAAGAATAAGACCATTGTCGCCTAACCAATATCAACAACAAAACACTCATTATAGAACAAACGATAACAGCTACACAAATCATTCAACACGTTCTTATTACAATAATAACCGTTATTTTTGATTGAAGTGAAGGAAGGAGAGGAGGAAAAAACTGATGCTGAAAAGAAACAGACAAAGCATGCTAATATAGAATTATTCTATGTCAATATTAATGGATTAAATGAGGATAAAATAAAAAATGAGGATTTTTTACATGATATTCAGGAAGCTAATATCATATGTCTAACAGAAACACATTTGACTCTTATCCAAGCTCAACCGGTGCTTAAAAATTGCTACGGTCTTCATACAATAGCCAATAGAAACATCAATCGCGGGAGAAATATAAAAGGTGTCTCGATATATATAAAAGAAACTGATGATATTTCAATGCTAGATATTGAAAGTTTGATTAAAGAAAAAGGAAATCTCCAAATACTCAAATTAAAAAGTACTCATTGGAATAATTTAGAACATATATTCCTGATTGTTTGTTATGTAGATAACCGAGATTCAAATACAAAGACAGAGAAATATATGAAAATATTAAGCAATACATGATCCAATTTAGAATGGAAAACATAATAATGATCGGGGATTTCAATGGTCGTATTGGCAATGAAACAAACTATGTCACTTGTACACTTCCAGAAAGAAAGTCAGATGACGTTTTGATAAATCCAATGGGCCGACATTTAATTAACTTTTGTAATGAAACTTCTTTGATAATTGCGAATGGTAGGTTAGAAAATAATTCTGAGGGTAGATGCACTTATTATAGAACTCAAAATGACGAGATACGTAAATCAGTAATTGACTTTCTTCTTATATCGGAATCAATGGTAAATAATCTTAATTCCTTTCAAATAATGGAACCGGTTCCATTTACGGATCACTCTCCAATGATAATAGAATTAAAAATAAAATTGATATCAGAATTTGAGAAACAAAATCATCAACCTGATCAGGATTGCCATCATACCAAAGTAATCAAACCTCATAAATGGAAAAGCGATATGAAAAATAGCTTTAACCATAAAAAGTTTATTGAAAGATGTAAAGGTCTTAAACAAACAAATTTTGAAAAACGATCTTTCGGTTGAAAATATCTATAATGAACTAAGCAACATTAATTCGATTTGCATAAAAAATGTCAAAAAGCCAACTCGAAAAGGTGTTCTTTCAAATGAAACACGGAAATTTAGAAAATGTTATAGGAAGAATGTTTCTCAATGGAAAAAATTCCCAACGGCTGAAAATTTATGTAGACTAATGGAAAGTAAAAGAATCTTAAATAGAAAAGTGAAAGCGGATAGAAGATTGGAAAAGATAAAGAAATTAAGGAAATTTAAGAAATGCAAGAAAAAATAATGTTCATAGAGAATATTGGCAACTGATAAATGAAAATAAAACTGTTAAAAAAACTAACCGCAATTGTGTATTAAAGGCTTCAGATTTTTATTCCTACATTGTAGCTAATGACTTAAAGGTATCAAGTAGTACAAGTTTGTCTTACAACAGTTTACCAAAAATATTGCATAGGCCAAGTAAATGCTGATAATTGAATAATAGAATTACAAAAACTGAAATTGTAAATGCTCTTAAAGAATCCAAGTCACAGAAAACAAGTGGCCCTGACAGAATAAACTTATGAAGCATTAAAGATATGCGAAGACGAGACAATTGATACTCTAGAAACGCTGTATAGCTATGTACTGAATGATGCTGATGAAATTCCTTGGAGAAGTAGTTGGATTACACCAATATTCAAAAAAGGAAATAGAGCTGATCCAAATTCATATCGATATATCAACCTATCATCCTGCATAGAGAAGATTCTGACGAGAATTATAAATATGCGACTCAACAATTGGTTAATGGAAAATAACGTTATTAAGAAGAACCAAACCGGTTTTAAAAAGGGAAGTTCCGCATTGGATAACGTGCTGATTATCAAGGAAATTATGCAAATTTATAAGAATATAAAACAACCATTATTTCTATGTTTCGTTTGATTTGTCGAAGGCTTTTGATTCCATTCCGAAAAGAAGATTGACTGATAAGTTAAAAAGTTTGATGCCCGAAAGTAAAATTTTGTCATTGATCATAAGCACCATTATCAATAAAGAATACAAAATTTTACATTGTGGCAAAGAAACACAATCCTTTAAACTTGAAAATGGTATTCCACAGGGAAGATGTTCTATCACATAATTTATTCAGTATTTACATAAATGAATTTATTGATATCTTAAATGATAACAAAGACACGATTGATCCAGTAAGACTATTTGATTTGGAAATGTCATCAGTCATATATGCGGATGACATATTGCTCATGAGCGAAAGCATGCATGGTTTGAAAAGTCAATTTAAATTTCTTTACAAATATGTACACATAATGGCCTTAGCATTAATTATGATAAGACTAAAATCATGACTCACAATATAGCTACTAAAATAGACAGAATTGACATCGTTCTTGATGAAAAATTGACATCCATAGAAGTAGTTGACAAATATAAGTATTTAGGAATGTGGATATCAAAAAGTAACAAAATTCATTTGGAACAATTGACAACTAAGGGAAAGCAAGCCTCTTATCTAGCAGCTAAACACTAAAAAAGTTTGGACAAGTTACTGGAGATATTTTAAAGAATACATTTGAGATGCTTACGTTATCAAAAATGAAGTACTGTGCCGAATTCTGTTTCTTTAATAATTTAAAAAGTTTAGATCAAATTCAATATCAATTTTACAAAAGATATTACCATCTAAAGCAGACTACACCCAATTATTGTCTCATTGGTGAATTTGGAATATGTCCTATGGATGCTCATTTCTCGAAGGCAGCTATGTGTTATTGGATAAAAATAATTACGAGAAATGAAAGAAGTTTGATAAGAGAAGTATATGATGCAATATATCTCAATATGACTTCAGATGGTCATGATAGTAGATATACTTGGTGCTGGCGAATAAGGCAGTTACTTACAGGTAACGGCTGACAAAGGAAAATATTTGAGAATTGCAAAAAATCGAGTGACCCATTACATTAGAGAAAAATGGATATCTACAGCAAAAGATAGTCATTCTGGCCTGAATTATTTAGAATTATGTGGTTTTGAGAATACTATGAAATCATATCTGAATTTTGATATTGAATACAATGACATCAATATATTATTAAAATTTCGAACAAAAAATCATAAATTAGATTTCGTAACTGGCAGTTACGGAAATCGACTGCGATATGAAGAGCGTTTATGTGAGCTATGTGATAATTCGAAAGTGGAGACTCTGTATCATTTCATGATAGAATGCTCACTATATCAAAATTTACGACAAGAAACAGCGCCTTTGTTATGCAACTGTAGCAATACAACAGAATTCAATAAATTGATGAATATTTTAACTCCAAAACTGGTAAAATCCATCGCGAGGTTTCTCAAAAAAGCAAACGACTTGCGAACGATAACTAAGGAAATCACTAATCAATAAATATGAAATCTGGAAATTTATTTTCGTCAATTCTCCTCTCCTTCCTGTTCAGAATATATTTTAACAACACCGACCGCACGCTGTTTTCTGCCATCAAACTATGTTTTTTATGTATGTGAGCACACATGCTCCTGTTTTCCAATGTTCTTGGAAATAAACATTTTTGACTTTTGACTTTGACTTTTGACTTTAATGACATATTTCTTGTATTTATCGTATATTTATGATGCGTATAGCAAAACTATAGCTGAACTTAGAAGTAGACATATTTTATATAATTCGAGTTCATGATAGACCATTTTATACCACGAAATCTCAATACCCGCGACTTCAGAAATTCGGAATTTCATAGTGAGTACTCCGTTAATAAATACCGGTGCTCCCTACGATGCACTTGCCCATCTTGCTAAGATGTATCGTAACATCCGTGGGTCCAGAGTTCCGCCCGACTGTCATCGTAGCATCTGAGAGAGAGAGAGAGAGTGCTTAGTTTTGCTTCAGAAACTCTTCAATGATGTTTTGGGTGCCAGGTAGGGTCTACACATACATTACATTACAATTACATTTCGGTTACACTTCAACACATGCTTTGGTGTAACCTTTTACAATTTTTAGCGCACCGAACGGTTTATCGGTGCGAGAAGGTGAGGCTAGCGCATAGCCTTAATATAAATCATTCCAAAAAAATACACGCATATAATGGGCCTATAATATAAATAAAATTGCACAATCAGCTTGGAATTTTGGTTGACCATTGAGATGAAAGCCATCTCTCTATCATGAATTGGCATCATTAATATTTATTTTATTTTATATGTATTTCGTTCTCAATTTTTTCATTCAGTGCACTAATTAAGTAGCAATGCTCTGAATTGTACATGTACAATTACATAAAGCCTGCGATTATTGTTTGTAGCACTGGCTATAATTTAGTGTGGCTTCGGGAAATCCAAGGTGATAGCGGAATATTTCCCGGTTCTAGATTTTTGATTTGGGTGGCAATCCTGAATTCATTTCATTTTATTCAGCATATATTTTTTCAATAGTATTCTTGTTACCTCTGGTCCATTTAAAAATTTGTTTATCGTACTTGCATGCTATAAAGCTACTCTATCAGCCAAGAACAGCGAACCTGCTGTCTAGTGTGAGGCGTTCTAGCGGCTTTTATCTAGAAAATGAGTTTGATTCGCATGCGAAATCATTAAATTTCCAAGAAAAACCAAAAGGGACGAAGCGAGAACAAGCAAAGTTTAAGCAAGAAAAAGCAAGAAGTCAATACTGGCTCAGCAATCTGTATACTCCGATATGTTTATCTTGTTATATGTCTGATTGCAGTAGCCAAGTCAGTCACGTAATATTCGGAGGAAAGTTGCGCCTAAACTTTGCAATTATGCGAGCAAGACAGAACACAAAAACTACTGGTGTCCGGTTTAATAATACACAATCAATACATAATTGGTTAAATCGCAGTTCCGAGAAATGACGAAAACTTGAGTTGGCGGACACTTAATTTAATAATTTAAAACAAAATTCTGAATTAAAGCCTCTCTTGGTCGACCAAATGACCTTGCCACGAATTTTAATGAAGCAGATAGGAGCTGTCCGGTCTAGACCTAGTTGTTGTTGTTCGATGTCTATGGCTAGGATAATTCTATTATGAAATAATGTTTTGAAAATTACTGAATAACGGGCAGTAGACCTTCTAAGGAACCGACAGATGTTGTATGATAATTGATAGTTCCTCAACTGTCTTGATGCTTGTCAACTGAAAAGCTCAACAGTTTGTGCAAATGTCTCTGAGAGTGATAACGAAGATAACTCTGATTGTTTGATATTGCGGAATAAAAGTTAAGTATTAAGACTCTGTACTTCAATGTTGTTTCACATAAAATGGAAATTATTGAAGCAGACAATTCAAATGTGATTTATAATAAACGACGCATTTTAATTGGACAATGGTAGCATAGAGCTTTTCCTATTGGTTCGAATCTGTTTATGTAGAGAAACAGCGACTATTTCTGATAATGTAAACTTAGTCAGCTTGCACGCTAGAATGTGTGATCCAAACAAAAAATATTGTCTATTCTATATGTTGTATTTTTTCTATTTTTGTCTTTTCTAGGTCAAAAACGTGGTGCCGAAAAGTGTTGGTGAAAATTGTGTCGCACAGAGAAGTGTTGCATCGAATGTGATGTGATCCATGGTTGCAAATTTGTGTTGTTTATCTATCAGCTGTTTGTTACATCTGAATTTTCCTTTCGTTGATGCCTCATTGTCAAGATTGCGTTTTCCTGATGCTCATTAGCATTTCACTTAAATTTCAATGTTATTGGGCTGCTCGAGTACATGTCATCAGAAAATCTTATTTTTTGCCGCTGTTGATAAGAAGATGGTCATACTTGTCCCAATCTCTGAACTAAATATATGATTGCTGTGGAATTCCTGCAATTCTTCAAAACATGAGTTCCATAGATTCAACAGCGGGCGAGAATGCTAGTAGCAGTTCTTGATTATAGGCCTGAATCAGACGAATCTTTGCATAGTATCGTGCTTTATTCATACATCTTAATCATTTTCTTGATAAATGCAAATTCGAATGTGGAATAAGTGAATTTTCAAATTAGTACTTCACAAGGGAATCCTGTTCTAACGCAATGTATAAAGCAAATTGGCAATGTGTCCCAAACTGCAGAGGCCACAAGCTTGGTTAGATCAGAGCAACAGCTAGTTATAAAAATGATTCTTCTGCGTGACAGTCTTCGACAGCTCTTCATGGTTCCCACGGTCCTTGAATTTCGTGGAGTTGAAAAATGTCCTGGAGTTATCAGATATTCTTGAACATCATTGTTTCCATGATACGTATATTTTAAATAGTCCCACTTATGATGTTTTTCATGTTATTTGCAAAATAAAATGTCAGTTTTCTCTGTTTACTACCCGACATGTAGCAGACTACAGCGTCATGGAAAGCAGCCCTCATGCACAATTTATGCGCCACTGGTATCTACTTAATACAGTGAATCATTGTTATTGAGCTGAAAAAGATAGACCAATTGGCCTAGTGGAAGTTTTCATGTTTAGAAGATGATGCGAGCGCTTTGTATGTCTTTTATGTGTTTAATGATTAAAAAAAGACAGCTCAGCAGACGGAGTTCACTTGTTTTTCATGTTAAAAGCTTTGTTAAAATTGACATGCATTGTCTTAGATCTCAATGTGAGGGACTAGATGAACACAGGACAATGCTTTCTGCTTGCATTTATATATACGATATGGGGGAATATGTATGTGGGGATAATTGGTTTACATGACAGTGACCCTCTTCCGCAGAATCTGTCCATCAGAAAGGAATTTCGAAGTATGCGAAATGAAGTCAGATTTCAAATATAGGGAAAATGAAAATTCTCCCTTAATTCCTGTTTAGCAGGGGTCGTTAAACTTTTTTGCATTTTTGAAAATTATATCTTATCCGATCATTAATATGCCCTATCAGACGTTACTACACATCTGCAGGAAGAAAACTCAGTGATTTGTCTATTACTTAATCTGCTTGTTGATGTCAATTGTTGTTGTCAACCCTTAAAACAGGTTGACGTTGGCAAAAGTGATCGGGCGAAGTTTGTCTATCGTTGAGGGAACGGATTTTGGAAAGGGAGAAATGACACCTTCCATATGGCTGGGAAACGGCGATCTAATATTGATACATTTATCGCTTGGGTTAATGGTTGCACAAGAAGGTGGGCAGCATGCTCATGGAGAATTGTAGATATTTTATTAAAGACAGGTGATTCACATGTCTTCAAGGACGACATCCATAGTCGGGATCAAGTCTATGGGTTGTTCTTTTCCATAGTAAGATGCTATAAATGAGTCTGAGCTATTTGTTTGAAATGAAAAAAGCTGAGTTCATTGATTCAACTGCTTCGTTAACTGATCGATCTTGCTGACGTTGACCACTTCGTTTACAACTTGCCAAAGTTCTTTGGATCCGTTTATCGCTTTGGCATTTAAGTTAGGCTCTTACCAACAAGGCTAATATGGTTGCAGGTGCATCCATAATCAAATGGCTGCAGGTGCAGAAATTTTTTTGACAAAATACCTACCAGCGTTTGTTTATCAGCGACTTGATAAGAGGGTGATAAACGGTTTGCCACGCGTTGTCATAGTTATAGCAGAGGAAGGTATGGTGTCAGAAAAAGAGTTGCTGATAAATTCACACAGACATTCGCATTTTGCATCGACGCTGAAAGACATGTTATAAATAGGCACAAAATTGCAGTGTTGCAACTTATACAAAAAAGAGTTAACACAAGACTCTCATATCGTAAAGAATATTGTAAGTGCTTTGTGTTCTGAGGAACCAAAACACACCTCGGACTGCATACGAGGGTTGATCGGAAAGTTCACGGACTTATGTTGTAAATTCTCACGTAGTTAATTAAATAAAGCAACCCATGTATTCCGATGACAAAAAAGTTTATTAAGAAATGCAAGAAAACTTTTTTATTCACAAATCTCTAAAAAGAAATGCAGTCATCACCTTCAAAATATTCACCTCCAGCACGAATGCAGCGATCCCACTGTCGTTTCCATGATTGCTGTTTCGTATCCGTGTCGCATCCGTAAATCCAACTTTCATCAGCCGTAATCACTCTTGACATGAATGACCGGTCACTGTTGGATTTCTCAATGAGTTCAATGCACACATCCCGATGTTTCTGCTTTTGATCGCCTGTCGAGATTTTCGCGGGACATATTTTGCTGCTACACGTTTCATGTGCAAATCTTCGGTCAAGATATCCTGACAAACACCATATCGAATTCCCAACATCCCAGAGAGTTCACGCATTGTTCGACGACGGTCTTCTTGAATGAGCTCTCCAACTTTCTCGATGTTTTCCTTTGTGTTGCTAGTAGCCGGTCCTCCCGAGCGCTCATCATCTTCAATGTAATCTCTGCCATTTTTGAAACGCGCACACCATTCAAAAACAGATGTGCAAGAGAGGCATTTGGAACCATAGGCCTGCCGAAGCATACCAATAGTTTCAGATGCAGTCTTATTCAATGTGGCACATAACTTAATACACGTTCGTATTTAAACCGCCATGCTGATAATCGCTGACTGAATAAAAGACTATGCTGATATACCTCATGAGTGGAGTGAAAATGACGTCAAATCGCGAAATCAATTTTCATGCTCGTGCAGTATTCTGAATAGATAACTATGTCAAAAGCAGTAGTAACGCAATTACTCAGAAAGACATGACAAGCGCAGTCCGGGAACTTTCCGATCAAACTTCGTAAAATTGTGTTGTGGTCACAAGCAGACACGGGTGGAGCAACATGACCTTCATACCGGGCAACAGGAGATGATGTCAGAAGCACATAGTCTAGAAAAGCATTTTGTCGTGTCGGTTCAGTTACTATGTTTGTCAAATTATGGGTGCTGCATAAATTAGTAACATTCAATTGATTGAAATCCCCTGTGATCAAAATGTTTTAGTCTGGGCATAGCTGCAATAGGCCATCAAGGTTTGAAGTCATGAAATTATTAATAACAGACGATATCAAGGTCGCGAAACTCCAGGACTTGTTTCGGTTTTTGCAAACATTCGTGGACTATATGGTTCAGCAAATGTGAATAGTGAATGTTGATTTATAGACCCATTGGGACTGCATAAATGACTATTATAGTTGACTTTTAATTCAGAATATCATAATGAGTTGTTGCCTGCTGGAGCTATAAATGAGTAGCAGCGTAGTCAGATGGAAATCTAGAGGTTGAGACATCCAGTAGCCCACGATACAGGATAAAAAGGTGTTATTATTGCATGTGTTATTGATATTATCGTATATCGATATGAAATCGAAGTTCAAGCTGATATACACGAACATTGCGAGAAAAGCTTCAAATCGCACCTGCACGTCCGACTCGAAAATGTTTGGCCTATGTCTTTCTATTGAAAAGGTATCGGCATTATCTATTTGCAGTTTTAGAAGCAGTTTTGACTACAATATTGGCATAAATACTGCATTATTCAGTTTGTATTGCATTATTCGTAGTTCAACACAGTCAGTCATTAGCCATGCCTACTTGTACTTGCACTTGAAGTCAAAATGCACGTCAGGTGACTGTAGCGATCAGGTCAGTGGAGGCTGGAGATTCTGTACCGTATTTATGAGGTTAGTGGTCGTCTTGAGAACGAATCAGACTTGTGAGGTCCAGGATAATGTGGGACGACCTCTGGAAGGGTACCATCCCAGAGGTAGAGGACAAGCATCGACACGATGAGGAGACATTTATTACTGTTTCACCCAAGGCACCAAATGCTCTCATTACCACTGTCAAAAGTCCAATGATAAAAAATAATCTTAGAAATTTTAGCTATGGAATGGTAGAATGTTTTGCAATAAAAAAATTAGCAAAGCTTCTTTTGATAGCAGTGCTACTAATAAAATTCAGGAGGTGACCCAACTTAGATTGCCATGCGTCCCAACTTTTGGGTTGTATCTCAATGTTTACATTGCGTAGCGATGTAAAGTGACACTATTGGGTGGTTGGGATTATTGTCTGGGAAGTAAGATCCCTAAGTAGTTCCTGGTACGTACGTCCACCCACCCATTTTAACCATGGATTGCCAACACTGGTTGGTTGACAATATAGATAATTCATATTATGGGAATATTTCACTTGCAATATTTATTTTCGGTAGTGCCCCTAATGGAACTGTCAGTCACATCTTAAGAATGCAATCATTCGGGGAGGACATTCTAGTTTTTCTGTGGTCCTTTAAAACTAAGCGGGTTGACATAGGCATTCGTGACTTACCGTATAGCTTCAGCGCATTCTCAAACTTATCCCCTACAATCGTTAGATTTGGCCCACTGGAAGGTCGAACTCAAATGCATACGTACATGACTTAATTTTCAAAAGAACTTTTTTGCGAATGTCAGAAAATTGCCACTTATTATAGACATTTTCAATAATAGCTAAACGCATCGATTTCCAATGTTGCGATGTAATTATGCAATAGTATGTACTCATTGTAATTGACCTTTGCATTGATTTGATTTTGTCCAGACTGAGTAAAACATTAATATAGCAGTCATGCCTTGAAAGGATCAATGAGTGAGTCGCACAGTCGAGGCTGTAAGGATCATTGATTCTTGAAAATGCTAGTCATGTAGTGAATGCTTTGATTTAATGAAATTTCAAACTACAGATAGTGGTAGATAGTGGCTTTTAATTCACAAGCCGCCAACAACAACGGTTGTAGTGAATGTTATGCGATATTGTTTCATTGGTGCCGTCCAAGAGCCGGCAACAATCGCGTTGTTACCGTCTACTGAATCAAAAACCACTGTAGCCAGAAACTTCCACAGACTTCTACATGTACATAAATCATAGCACACATTCACGACAATTGTAATCATATCTAACTTTTTCAAGCATCAATGTTTCTTACAGCCTCGGCTGTACGACTCATTGATGCTTTCAAAATCTAGACATGACTGCATGTTGTGTCCCACACTAAGCACTTGCCTCTTGTGAACAGAAAAATAGTGACACCATCTGGCCGCTTCCCATCGCCACGGTCCAGACCAGCTGTTTCAATAACTGATGATAATCCGCACTTAGCCAGTGCTCGTCGAACAGTTTCATTCATTGCCGAATGTCTGGCCATGCGTCCTGCGCTATATCTACAAGATAGGGTATGCAGTCCATATTTGTCATATTATTCATGGCATGCAATGCCCATGAATAGAAAGGACGAAAGACCTCAGGTTCATTTTGCGTTGCTTTTTCTTTGTAAATGTGTGAAAGGGTCCAATTTCTTCCAAGATTTATCAGTTCGCATTTTGATGCATTGATATCCACACCAAGGGATCGCAAACCATCAGCAGCTCTCTGAACGTCGTCGTAAACTTTATCTGGTGGGCCTGCAATAGTCACGTCGTCGAGATATCGCAGATTGAATGGGCACTGCAATGAGTGTGTTGCAGAATCAATATTAAGAGAAAAGAGAACCGTCTCCTTGATGAGCACCGCTTTCTGAAAGTATAATGTTAGTATATAACCGAAGCAAAACACCGATGGTGACTTGTAGGCCTGGTAGGCTATAGGTAATAATTCTGGAAGTCTGTCAGCAATTGCTTCAATCATCCTATCACGTAGTGAATTGAATGCATTCCGAACGTCCAATTTGACAGCAACATATTTACTTGCTTCGTCGTTATTGAGTAAAGCTCGAAAAGCATGATCAGCAGCTTCACAGCCGGATCAGATGCCGACACCTTACTGAACAGGTTCTAACTGAGGACTAACTGAGCGGGTGGCCTTCAAAACTGCAATTTTGCAAGCAAGGCGACGTAGAACTGACCCTATGGCAGTGGGGCGCATGCCGCCGTTTTTTTTTCAGCTCGATAAGTCCGTTGAAATATGTCAATTTCCGTGCGAAAGGTGGCAAAGATCCGGAAATCACTGTTGCAGCCAAATTTCTTAAGGTTGAAAGCGATCGTTCAGCAGTTTGTCCAACATTTTCAGTTGTCAGATATTTCAACTGCAATGGTAGAATGCCATCTGTGCAACTTGTTGAAGCGCCTGAGAAAGATTTGATTGCGGCTCGCACTTCAGAGATCGTTACGTCCATATTGATGTCTGTTACAACCTCTGAAAAATGTTCGTCTTCCGCAGCACTTGGATGTTTATTTCTTAATTCAATTTCGGTTTCATCGGAAAAGTCAGGAGAGTTTTTTTCGCATACCATTCTTATTGCTGCCCGCACGTCGTGAGCTGCCAAATTTAATCGTATGATGCGATTCAGCTTCTTTGAGTTCATTTTTCTATTCCAAACATTTTGCGAGCCTTGTTACTAACTTTAGAAGTCGTTGAATGCTCTGCATCAGCTAAAAAGTCATCTGTCTGTTTTTTCGCACTTTTTGTCAGAGATGCATTGCTCAACTTTTTTGGTATATTTTGGATGAGATAAAGCTAGAAGGAGAACATCGCTAGTCGTTGTCAATTAGTCTCAGACGAAGATAGAGCTAGGTCAATTGCTTCGCTCAAAGCAGATGCTACGGCTGGACGGGCAGCTTTAGGTATCCTTTGTAAAACTGGATATTCATGTCTCAAATAGACGAGATGCTGTAAAAATTCAGTAACATTACTTGTTAAAGCGGGTAAACTTGAACCACTATGTGATGACTGCAGATCAGCAGGGATCAGTAGCCAATATTCAGAATGGCGGCTTGTTGTTTATTGATTTTCAAGATAAGTGTGTCCATCCCTGACAGAGATCACATTGTTTTCCTTGCCTGATTACACGCCTTGAACAGTGGAGGCAAACTCGATTGGTTATTTGTTAGCTCGGCTGTGTCGATAGATTCTCTACTTGTTGTGATGGCTCTTCATGCGCATGCTGATTGGAATGTGCTGCTATTGTTCCAGATGAACATCGACGGAATTGATAATCGCGTCTAAATGCTGTAGCAAAGGAAGAATTGACCTGACATGTAAGATCAAGAATGCTGAACTATATTAATGGAGCAGGTTAAGAAATGTAGTTAATAGAAAAGAAAATCACTCTAACTGTCAAGTTCAGCTCTATTATTGATAGACGGATTGAATTTATGTATGAAGAATGCTTCACGCAATCGCATATTAGTGGCATCGTTGTCGTAGGCCAGAATGTCGATGGTGATGTTGGTATGTTCTACTTGACAATCACGAATATGCTTAAAACTAGATAGTGTTGGAGTTGAAAGGTGTTTTTTAAAGCGGACATGAAGTGGTCTAATAGTGCTGCCTATATAAGATTGATTGCATTTGTTGCAGGTTATTTTATAAACTACATTTTTCGATCACACAATAGTTTGTTGATTATTGCACAGTTTGTTGGAGAACATGGCTTCATATTTGTTTCATTCTTTTTCAACTGTTGACGAAGAGTTGACATGCTATAGTGACTTACTGTGCTTTTTTTGACTTTCTACTTAATCATGTCTTTTAAGAAGGTTTTCGGTCACAAATATAGAAAGTATCAATGCCTGGAAGTGTTCTACATTGTTGCCCGGAAAAATCTGAGTTAAATGGCAGTAATGGACTGGGCACCGATGTAGGAAAGGCGGGCAGCAATGCTATGAATACACATGGAGACTAGCCTACGGGGCGAAAATTTTTGCTACATTTTTTTGAATACCCGTCCAAGCAGTGTTAATTGCTATACTTCTGCTGATGATGCGTTCATGGAAATTTAATTATTGGGAAAGCATTTATAGTGGATCGTTCTTTTAAAGAGAATGTATATTGTTGTGGTAATTTATTTATTAAGACTGACGCTGGGCTTTTGAATATTGGAAATATCTTGAACAGGTATTTTTTAATTTTCAGTACATCTGCATAATTCATTATGCATAATTACAGAATAAACACAGAATTTTTGGCTACCTGTCCAACTTCCAAGTATTGTCGTCGGAACATCTCATTAGGAAACTCTTAATTTACTTGACATCCGTTAGTTGTTGCTCTGCCGTATAGAGTAGAATTGACCATTTATGTTGTAAAATGCTGCTTTGTCGAATGTCTACGCCACGATATATGAAATTTCATGATATGCAACCACTGATTGGCAGCTACTGTGTTGAAAGGTTCCTTTTACTATTAATAGAAGCAGACAGCGCATCATCAATGGAACTCCTATTTCTAAGAAAACCTAGTGGCATATGACAGTGAGAACAAAGACATAAGCATAAGCATTGTAATTCGCTGCCACCATTACTGCGGTTCGTTGTTCACGGCGGGGTCGTTGACTTTCTTATCCTCTTCGTGTCTCGGAATTGGTGTCAGCATTCAGTGTTTTGCTGCTTGTAAAGAAGCTGTCGAGTCCTATCACGGAGTCCGCTAGGCCTGAGGTTAATAAGTTCTATATGACCGAAATATATAAATCATCCATTATCTGTTATAATTTAAGCTATAGATATATTTCAGATGAGGTTAATAATTTTCATAATTACCTCTGCACACGGATATCTCTCATAATTACCTCTAAACACGGATATCTTTAAGTCTGTATTTTGATATTTCACCAATTTTTGATTAATATTTTTCCATTATGAAACATGACAGGTCACCATACTATAGTAAATTGCACATGATTATTGAGATTTAAATTTCTAGAGATAGAAAGCATACAATTTCTAGTAGCACCTTGATAAGGATGTGTCAGTTTGCAAGCAGCATAATACAAGTAGCGACAGTCGGCTGGTGAAAAAATGGAAGATTTTATTTATCTTATGGATGAGGAAAAGCAAATGGCAGCCTAATTGAAAGCGCATCTGAATGGCCTTAATTTTGCTAGTCCATTCCTATTATGCGTTACACCAGATAAAGTGATCAGCAAATTTCAGCATCTCGCATTTTAAGTGGAAGATGAATCATCGAGGTTACACCGAATTTTGATGCCTTTTAAATGGCATGATTTTTGGGGTTTGATGTATTTTGGAATATTTAATGGTTGTCAACATAGCGTTCTGTCTAATTTTTGCAAAATTCTGATCAACATTGCAGATGATTAATGTATTTTGACACAGTCAAAATGATGTTTGATGGATTATGATAGAACATATAAACAATGGACAGACTCCAGTCGAAGAAACAAGCAGGATGCCTAGCGAAATTTTGTAAAGGAATGCAATGTGTTTAGTTGATCACTCCTCGTAATAGTGACGGAAGCAGCAAGAGGAAAAGTTCTGCTTATGATCCAAAGAAACACTCCAGCTCCACAACGATTGACAACAACTTGAACGAGACATGGATTTATCTCACTACAAAATATATGTTGTGCAGTCAAAAGTTCTTTCTACATGCATCATCCGCGGTAGAACGATAGCTACACGCAGTACGTACAAAGAAAGACCATGATCGAAGCATCATTCAAAAAAATGGCTGCCCTCAATGAGCGCACTAACAGACATTCATTACTGCAGCAAATGCAAAGTGATCGATTGCAATTCCAATAGAGAACTTTTCAAACCTGAATGCAGAAATCCAGAGATGATTTTTCTAAAGGCTCAGCCACACTGCGAGCTTTTCCAAGCGTTTCCGAGCAAAGCGTTTTGCAGCAAATATAAAGTCATCATTGCATCAGTTGTAGACTGCCACAATGCGAACAAAGCAAACCAAAGCGATTGATGGCTTGCAGAGATACGTTTACTCGGGACGCTCGTGTTTGCTTTGCTTTCAGTGTGGCTGAGGCCTAGTTCTATTACGCTTAGTCACTATCCGCTATGTCTCTGCAGATTAGGTAGTTAATCTAAGTAATATATCTAGGCAATTATGGTGCTATGTAAGGACCACATTGTGGGAATTATTAACCTGTTGACATAGAAAGCTACACAATACCGTGCATTATAGGTCAAATAAAGTGATAGCCACAGTTCCACTGCCACGGACATGCGTGGGTAGCTTTACTGAGGGGTTTAGCCCGTGTAGCTGTATCCGGTTCCTCTGTGGCCTACCTGACTTATACCCATTGTTACGGCAAAAGGGTTCTCATTTGGGTTTCTTCAAGCTTTTGCGACATGAACTGTGCCTATAAGTGTCTTTTTTGCGTATTATTTATTGCAGCTTTGTTGCTATTATTTACGTTTTTCTGATGCCTTCCAAAGTTTCTTGTATCACTTTGTTGTACAGTATAATTTTCATTTATTTGATTGATATTCTATGAGAAATTATGAAAATGAGAAAGACACACAAGAAACGTAGTCAAGCCGTCAAGCTCAAAACCCCTCTCAGGATCAGCTTCAGCAACGTAAGAGGACTGAGGTCCAATTACGACGACATCAACATCTTCCTGCAAGGCAAGTCACCAGATCTTCTAGCCCTGTCGGAAACCAGGTTAGATCCAGTGTGTCATCAAGCGACGTTACTCCTGATGGATACATATTTCACCGGATGGATAAAGCACCTTGTCATGGTCTTGGAGTCTATGCCAAGACAAGCCTTCCCTTGAGAAGGCTTCTTAGCTCAGAGGATCCAAGGCATGAGTATCTTGCCTTCATTGCGCCGCTGCAGAAGAACACTCTTCTATTTTTCCTATACCGCTCCCCATCAACTAATGCGGATATTTTCAATGTTCTTTCTGACAAGATCGATTCTCCTCTACAAGAGTATCCCAGCGCTGAAGTTGCCGTTTTTGGTGACTTCAACGTGCACAATGTTGACTGGCTTGTGCACTCACGCACCACCGATCTCTCCGGTCAGGCAGCCCAGGATTTCGCTGTCTCTCACAACCTTAGTCAAATTGTCACTTGTCCTACCAGAGTGCCTGACCGAGCTGGGGATACTGGATATCTCTTTGACCTGTTTCTCACCTCAAATCCAACTTGTTTTTCACACAAGGTTACTTCTCCCCTCGGCACGTCTGATCACTGTGTTATCACAGTTTCTGGCAAACAAGTTTGCTCCACACCGTCTGCACCCTTCCATAGAAACAGTTTATCAATTCTCCAAAGCAGACTGGTGTGGCTTCCGCACTTTTCTTAGTCAAGTTCAAGCTGAGAATTTGATTCTGAGCGAGAACGTCCACAAGTCGGCGCAAGAACTGACAGAGTGGCTTCAGATAGGGATGTTGGCCTACATTCCTCACCGTACTTTCCAAATGAAGCCCCACTCACAACCTTGGTTTACACCAGAATGTGCAGCTGCAAGTTGCCAGCGTGACCACTTTTTCCATAAGTATAAGCGTGACAGTAGCGCTGGCAATCTTGAATTGCATAAAACCGCACGTAGACATTGCAAGGAAACCATACATCAGGCCAAAAGCCGTTACGCTTTGTATGTACGGAAATCCATTGCTACCCAAAAGCTTGGCTCTAAGGACTTCTGGAGGATTTACAGCAGTGTCACCAATAGAAACAAATCCTCCATCCCAGCACTCCGTCATGCCGAAGTCAGTACTTCTATGGCGACAACCTCAGCAGACAAAGCCGAGCTTCTTTGCAAGGAGTTTGCGAAGAATTCGTCATTAGACGATGGAGGTAGAATTCCACCTCCAATTCCCCCGCGCACTGATGAGACAGTCCTCCTTCAGTCACAGTCCGAAACGTCAAAAAGATCATCGCCGGTCTCGATAGCTCTAAGTCTAGTGGACCAGATGCCATCCCGGTTTTGGTCTTCAAGCATCTCCCACCTGAGCTTTCTCCACTTTTATCTAAACTGTTCAGTAGATGTGTATCGACCGGTGAGTTTCCCTCTTGTTGGAAAGTAGCTTTCGTGGTTCCAGTTCCAAAGAAAGGTTCTGACTCATCTCTTCCATCTAGTTACCGTCCTATCAGCCTGCTTCCAATTGCTGGCAAGATTTTTGAAGCAGTGATAAACCAACACATTGTTAACTTCCTTGAAACTCAGAACCTTCTATCAGAAGAACAGTATAGCTTCAGGCACTCTCGATCAACTGCAGATCTTCTTTCATATGTCACTGAACATGTGAGTCGTGTCCTTGACAGACAAGGTGAGACGAGATCAGTTGCCTTGGATATTTCCAAGGCATTCGATAAAGTCTGGCATCAGGGACTCCTTATGAAGCTAAAGTCCTATGGAGTTGCTGATCAACTCCACAAACTTCTTGCTTCTTTCCTTAGTGACCGGCAGATATCTGTCGTCTTAGATGGCCGAAAGTCTTCCACCAAGTTTGTCAATGCAGGAGTTCCTCAAGGGTCAATTTTGGGACCCACTCTTTTTCTGCTGTACATCAACGACCTCCCAGACTGCCTAGTGAGTAAATTGGTGATGTATGCAGATAACACAACACTCGACACTCTTCAATTCCAAGCGACTCGCTAAAAACACTCAGCAACGTCAACAGTTATGCGACGTTCTTAATGAAGACTTACGCAGGGTCTCAGAATGGGGCGCCAATTGGCTTCTTTCCTTCAATCCTTCAAGAACTCAGAGTATTCTGCACTCACGACTTAAAGGAGATGATGATCACAGCATTAAGATGTCAGATAATAGGATCAGAGAACAAGATTCCATCTCCTTCCTTGGATTGGCGGTTACGAAAGACTTGTCATGGAAACCGTACATCCAATCCATTAGCAAGCAGGCAGCTCAACGCATTGGTAGTCTCTACCGTGCCAGCAGATATCTTCCACCACAGACTGTCTGCTATCTTTACAAGTCCACTATTCGTCCTCTGATGGAGTATTGTTATCATCTGTGGGCCGGCGCCCCACAAACGCATCTTAACCTCCTTGAACGGGTTGAGAAACGTGTCAAGAATCTCATGGGTGAAAAACTTGCTAGCAAGTTGCAGCCGCTCTCTGTCAGACGGGATGTTGCTTCACTCAGTCTCTTCTACAGATACTATTTCGGTAGAAGCAGCTCTGCAGTAAATGAGTGCGTACCCAAACCTAAGATCTCCAGAAGCACACGCAGAGCTAATGCACTCACATGCTATAATGTGAGCTTAGAACGCGCACGTACTGTGAGTCGCTCGAAAAGCTTTTTTGTTCTCACGGCACAGCTTTGGAATCAGCTTCCCCAGACCACTTTCCCTGACCAATACAATATTGATACTTTCAAGAGGCGTGCGAATAGGTTTCTGATGGGGACAGCTTAATCAGATTAGAAGATCTGTTTTTTTTTAATTTTATTTATTTAAAATAATACAATTTGTTACTTTTCATTGAGTAACCCCTAGCTTCGTTCATGGCTCATAGCTGTGCTAGGGGTGAAAATTCAGTTAAAAAAAACATATGCCTACAATACATGCACGTAGACAAATAAGTAGTTATTTACACAACTAGTGCATGATTTTAGTAATTATAGCTATCTGTCGAGGGCATAAATTGGAAGATATCCGAGGGCGCGCAGCGCACGAGGATAACTTCCAATTTATACCCGACGACAGATAGCTATAATATAAGACTTTTGTATCGATAAGACACCAGTAATGCTGCCATATCGACGGATGATGAGCAGAATATGTACAGAACACGAGACCATATCAATGGCAGCATTACTGTCATATCGATACAATAGTCATATTATTTAATTTATGAGATGTATATTTCCGTCATAACTGATGTCCGAAATCACTGATTCATAAACATGTTTTTCTAAGATATTAATGTCCCATTCAATATCAAGGGAAAATCTCAGGCTCCAGTTCAATAGATCATTTCATTACCAGCCGTCTTAAGCTCACTGACGCATTCAGAGCAATTGATTTTTTGAACAATTTATAAACAAATCCAAACACATTTTCACAATATGGAAATCAATATGCAGGCAGTTGATCAGATGATGTGATGATAATTTATCGAAATGTTAAAGATAACAGCGTTGTTGTTTTTTATCTTCCAACAATACAAATTTACCATCGCACGAAAAGCTGGGCGTAGATGCGTTGAAATTGTCCACTATTTTCGCTTCAATCATGACATAGCGAGAATCCATTTCCAACATTTCATGGACTCTCTCACTTTAAAAAGAGCTTGTCGCCGAATTTTTCTATCCTTTCAAACCCTAGAATGTGCAACCAGAATTACCGTTATTAATTCGAGTAATGAGCAAAATTTAGTGCTTTTGTCGTCAAAATCTCTTGGCCACGCTCATCCGATGTAGGCCTATGTTCTGTTCCTATCTATTGACAAGAACTCTCCTTATAATTTGGTATTTTCAGTGACGTGAGACTTAGTTCACGAAATCAAATTTTACATAAGCAATGCCAATTATTCGTGTAGAACAGAGGAAATACACTATGAAAGGCATACCTAAAAGCTTCTACGCAGTGATGCATGATTCTTGAAACTAACCAATATTTTGATCAGGAAAAAGCTTCATGGAATTCATAGTTTTAAGGAAAATATATAAAAATAATTATCCCCTATCGATCTGAAATGGTTCATCAAAGACACTTCAACATCTTATTTGCAAGAATAACACAATGATGAAAGAAACGAAAATAGAAGAAAAAGAAATACAAATCAATCGAAGTGTGTTAGTCTTATAGTAATTGGAAAAACATAGGATCATTTACACATGTATGAAATTGATGATCGCATTGTATTCTATGATAACTTTACATTACGCTTAGATATCTATTTATAGCTAGTTGATGAAGTCACCTTTGATGTTTATTTCCGTCATTACTGGTGTCCTTTTGAATTGGATGCATGGGAGGAAATTTTGAGTTATCTATGACAAAACGACATTACTGGTGTCAAATGAATGAGTAATAACATTGAAATTATTATGTTTATTAGATATTTTATTATATTTTATTAGATACATGAAAACGGATGGCATAAATGAGAAGTTGTAACTCCATTGAAAATACATTGGAATTGGCGGGCATAAATTGGAAGGTTCCAGTTTCCAATTACAGGAATGAAGACATGAATACTTCTTTATAGCCTTCCACGGGTTAGATATTTTCAATGCCCTAACCTGTAGAGTGAGGGTTATTCAAATCTAACGAGTTTGAATGCTATGACGAAGCATGCACAAGTTACCTGAATGATGAAGGACAGATTATTTTTTCTACTTCTATGATTATCAAGAGTATGTGAACAGAAATTAGGTCTGATCAAACATGAAAATATCTATTCACAGATTTAGCCTTCATGTATACTAAAGCAGGACAGGTGCACTCATAATTGGCATCGATAATGCACCTTTCAGTACATTGGAGTAAAATATTATTTCCCGCGCGGGCAATAATCTGATTTACAGGCTAAATAAAGCGATAGGATATCTGCAATACATGCACGAAGACATATAAACAATTTTATTCATTAAATTCTTGTATGCAACTTTGTGCGTAATTGAGCTATGGTACAATGTGGAAAAAGGAAGGCAACAATGTATCCCGAAATGATGATATCTCTATGTATGCATGTGAAAGACATTTTTGAAATTTCAATCAGCGTATATCTACATGTATATTCATAGCATTGCTGCCCGCTTTTTTTCCTACATTGCTGCCTAGTTCATTTCAATTACGCATAATATTATTAACATAGTTTTTTCGGACAACAATGTAGGACATTTTCAGGCGCTTACGCGCCCTCAAATATCCTACATTGTTGCCCTCAAAAATTATGTTAATGTTATATTAGGGTGAATGAATCAGAGAATGGAAAGATGAAAGTTTCGTCCTATATGCACACAATTATTTTCAAATTCAGCAATTGAACACGATGACATAGATGTGACCATTATGAAAATGACATCAGCACATGGAAATAAAGAAATAAAACTCATGTAAACATAAACGGAGAAATTGAGAATTGTAGTGTTTTTCTGAAATTTTACGTTCTTTCGATGACTTGAAAAATATCTAAAATAGCTGTTTCTGTATCATCAAAAGAACAAAAGACGATAACACAAAAGTTTTATCGCAAAAATGCTTAATGGCGCAGATGTTTCCATGAGTTCTGTGAATCTTTGTTCGTGGTCAGTTGATGGATTTTAATTTTGATTTTTTGATAAGCACTATGCATGAATCGTAAAATTTGTGATACCAACATAACACCGGCAGTTTTGGAGTGAGTGTTCATTTGAACAAATTGTATATTTTTCAGAGAAATATCACATCGGATGAACAGTCAACAAAGGGGTTTATCCCAATGTGGTCGCCAGTCATTTTCCCCAAAATCCTGCGAATTTTCTGGTGCGCCCTTTTTGTCGGGGACAGATGTGGCTAATCCAGCGTCTGTTTCAATACCTGCGCATATCAAGTCACATCATATGACACCAGAGCCGCCGATTCATCAAGGCAGCCCTCTCGCGGGCAGTGGACATAATGCTGTTCATCATTTTCAACATTCGCATAACCGAGTTATGTCTTCACCTCACGCTCGAGGCTCTCCTCTCGCAGTCAGTCATTCTATAGACGCGTCAGTTGAGCATCCCATCAATGTTTCAAAATCTAATCAGCTTTTTGCATCCGATCTCCCGTCAGGAGCGTCGTTGGGAAGTAACTCAGGAGAATGGACGAACGAGCGGCAGCGGGAGCTGGATGAAGCACGTGCGCGTACTGCCCAAATGGAAAAGACGATGAGATGGTGGTCAGATTGTACCGCGAATTGGCGAGAAAAATGGGCTAAAGTAAGATACCTGATTCACTAAGTGGAGAGTTGTAGAAGATATGACTTGTTTTAAGCAGCATATTTGTTTCAGTTCTGATTCAAAAATGATTATACTATGGTATGTTCTATCACATAGTCTCCTTTCCCATTATTCACTTTTCCACTATTTCTCACGTCAGTCCTTTACTCTTTTTCCCTTTCACTAAGATCAATTTCAGTTTCTATTGTATTAGTTCATTGGTAAATTGTAGTCCAGTGCTTTCCGTCCTGTTGCAATTTCTATTTTCTGATCATATCTCTTCCATGCAATGATCTTGATGTCATGTGAATTTTGAATTTGTGAAAATGTGCATACTGTATGTTCAAACGTTCCTCACTTGATGATGGTCCTTTCATGGCGATCGAAATAAATTGTAAAATAAATGAATTCATGTAACCTGCAGTCTTGACTCTTCCCCAGCTATCGCGGAGAGCGTCTGTGCGGAGCGGCCTGTCTATCAATCCAACGATAGAATAATTTGTAGGTGGAAGAGTGTATGGGTTTCAGGGAAGTTCATGTCCTAATCCTGTGTTTTGGTAATCTCATCAGGTAGTTCATGACAGGCTAAAATAAGAGGACAAGTCAAGGAAAATTATTTTCAAAGTCAGCGGCCCTGCCTGTTCGTGATCGAAAATCCGCTTTAGACTAAAAACTGGCTCCCAGTCTTCAAGTAAAACACATCAACATGATGTAGGCTATTTCCGATGTAGTAGAATAGGCATTCCTGTGCAAGTATATATTTACTAAAGTTTTACATCTTGTTCAAAATAAATCGCTCTTGTATCATCTCGCATTGCATTGGCGGGCTCTTGGTCTCGACAGAGGAACAGGTGTCGTCAGCTAACATGCATCCTGTGAAGCTTGCGTGCAGATATCAGAAATGCCACGTAGTTGACCAGCCGTTTTGAGACCACTTTTATAGCAGCACTTAACTATATTAACTAGTATATTATGATTATGATGTGACATTTCTTTGAAGTTAAAGTCACAATTTCTTGACATTGACTGCCCTTGGGCGTCCAGTTCCTTTTAACGGTCGATGAATACAATGCACCATCGTTGTAGCTACATAAGATCGGATTTTGTCTTTCATGATGGCTCTCATAAAGCAAGGTTTGTTCAGTAAAAGAACAATGATAAGTTACATAATGAGTTTATCAAAATAAAATTAACTTTTTTGAAAATATAGGACTGGCAATTTATAATCCTGACGTCACTTATTGATAGATCAGTGATTGTTATCTCTGGGTGTCAGAAAATCATATTCCACGATTCAGATATGCAACATGATAATATTGTTAGACGCTATGATTGCGGAACGCGTACAGAAAATAGTGAATGCGTTAGTTCATTAGCCCTTGGTAAACATAAAGGGTAAATAAGTCTCTGAGTTGACAAACAGAGTAGGAGACATTGGATCAATAAATGTATAACCATGCAAAGAATAGCGGCATTTCTCCACATCATTAATGATTTGGGAACACCTGGCTGCTGCCATTTGCAATAAGCTATCTGTACTACTTTGTTGTACTACTTTTTGTACTAAATGTTTTCTAGAATCACAAGAAAGAAATGTGAATCTCATCTATAGAAAGCAGCTCAAAAAGAAATTGATGACAATTTGTACGAAAAAATCAAGTATTTGACGTCTTTAATGTTATCAAACGCACAATAAATTTCGGATAGCCATTGTGAAGTAAGAGGAAATCATGGCGGAACTTCAGATATATATTCCTCGATTAAGCTATGCTTGACAACAAAGGTCTGTCGTAGTTCATTGAATATCGAAAGAGAATGACAGCTATTAAGTCAATACAAGACACCAACACCATTGATTCCCCGACCGCATTCGCCTGACCTACGAATCGAACCGAAGTCCGCGGTGGAGACGAGCTCGCACTATCTGCTATATGCAATATGCTGTCGATATCACTTAGAGATGACTTCTGCCTTCACTCGCATTCCTTTTGAACCGTCAGCGTGGCCTAGTGAAGATGGTGCGAGCTCGTCTCCACCGCGGACTTCGGTTCGATTCCAAGGTCAGGCGAATGCGGTCGGGGAATCAAGGTTGTTGGTGTCTTGTATTGACTTAATAGCTGTCATTCTCTTTCGATAAGCTATGGTTTATCATAATTTCCAGCATGATGCCGCAGCTCCTTGCGTTTTTTAATAGCGCATTTAAAGAGCTGTTCCTGCATGGACAACCTATGTAACCCGGTTGAATGTTGCGAGATACCTCGCTCTACTGACAAGAGTTAAATATCTCAGTGCAAGAATCATTTTTAATGTACTGAATAAAATTCTAGGACTACAATGTCATGCTGTCAAAAACATCGACAGTTCGTTTAATTATGATGGACGCACTGTAAGCTATATGGTAATATACATTCGACTTATACAGAGTTGATCATTAAAAACGGACAACCTGAATTATGTCAAACTTCAATCGATTCTCCTGCTTTTCAAGTTCATTTTACATTGACAGGCCGTACACCATTCGAGAGCTTATGTTCTCAGCTTTTCAATGAGCTATTATATATTCGTATCCTTTATTGTTTAAGATGGACAGAGGTCGAAATGTGAAAATCGCCACTTTCAAAAATCTCAAATTTTCAATATGGAAGCATGTGAGCATGATAATGATCAAACACGAGGTGAAAGGGCCTTCTCTGAGCATTCTTTTGATGTATTGCTCGTCGAAATCGGTGCACTTTTATGAAAGTTATGATGTTCCAAATTTATTGCATAATTTACTGTTTCTGAATGTTGTTGAAAAGTCGTTAACATCTTTTGGCGCTAATGAGGTCATTTTCACGCTTTCAATCACATGTGTCTAGACACATTCAATCAAATTTGCTCTTCACATTCAAATCAAATTGTTGAATGACCCAGATAAGTTATAATCAAAGTTTTTATTCGGCTCAGAATTCATCTTATGTCATGATGACCCAGTCGAAGTTTGTGAAAGAGTTTTTTGAAGGGCATAAGTTTCTACTCTCTTGTCATAAGGAAAGTTCGAACGGCTAGTTTGCCAAAAAGTAGTTTTCCAAAAGGCAACCGTCAAAAGTGGAAAACTAATATTGCTCTGCCGTCCTAGAAAAGTTGGATCCGTTCGGAAAGGAAGGAATTCAGCTTTTGAACAACTCGGATCATTATTCGTTTTGTAAGACACGATCCCACTTTGTCTTCCCCCAGCTGAGTTCACATATGAAACCGTCGGTTTCTGCCATATCGGTGACACGTCGTCTGAAAAGTGGGCACTTCATCAGCCGTAAGAGGCCATCAGAGATCGAATTGACCGCCAACCACAAGAGCTTGAGGCGGAAGTGGGCGATATAGCATTGCCACGGGCTAACTCAATGGAATCTAGTTGTTTGGACTGATGAAGCGTCTGCATGTCTCCGAGTTTGCGATGGCCGTTTGAGAGTTTGGATGAGGTCAGATGATGCAATTCCTCATCATTTGACAGTGTGTGGATCAAGGAGGTAAGAGATTACTTATTTGTGCTGCGATATGGATGAATGGCCTATCTGAACTCCATGTCGAAAGGCATAACACGAAAAAATTTGCAAATGCACGTTTACTGAAGCTCGGTGTGAGTCGATTAATTCTTCTTGGAGATGTTCTTTTTCGACTTGAAGTTTTGTTAAGGCAAAAGAGGGAGAGTTCAGATCAAGTAGTGATCAATAGCCTGATCGAAAGCATGTCTTTCAGGATTCGATAATTAATTGAACTTTCTGGCGAGGTTGTGAAATATTAGTGATCACCTGTGAACCTACCACTGCCCTTTTAAGGGCCATATGACTCTACAGAGTCACTGAATGACAAAGTTAAAGTTTATTTCAACCTTTATTTGTCTGCGGAATTTGTAATTGACAAAACTTCATCAAACTCAGAAAAAATTTAGGTGGTCCACTTTTTATCATCATCACTGTATGTCAGTGTCAAACGTCTAAGTTTCTCATACAAACAGTAAGGGATATATCATGTAATTGTCCAGCAATTAAATGAGTGAGTATTCCCAGTAATTAAGTACCCCAGAATTGCGTTCCGCGACGCGTTCAGATTTTCATTGCATCAGCATTGATAATGATAAAGAAAAACTCGTCTGCATGGAAGAAAAGCGTTTCCCTTTATTTCTTGTCCGTGTAAAAGTAAGGTTTCATTATTTCAACGTGTTTCTATTCGTATGTAAGCCGTCTGCATTTTAGCTTACTGAAAAAGTGACTTTATCGCGAAACATCAGCGTTTATGATCACAACCAGGGCTGCGATGTCGCGCTGTTTGTCAACCGACACCGGAGAAAAATAGAGTTATCAAAAATTGTATTTTTAACAATAGCAATGACTCTTTACAATAAACAAAGGAGAATATCTGCTTCACTCCAAATAAGTGCGGAGGAAAATAACGGCATTCATAGAATCCTCTGTCACGGAGCTCCGCAGACTGGATGCAAGATTACTTAATGCTGAGAAGAGGTGCTCGACTGAGACTTGCGTTTGGGGAAGGCACGACACAACCTGGGCTACTTCTCGAATGTTCTCATGGTACATCCCAGTTGGCTCCCACACCTCCTTGGCTTTCAACCGTCACGTCGTGCATTGAAATTATTGTGAATCAAATATCTTTAATCCACGGAACTTTTTTTGGAAATCTGCCCTACATTTTCAGAGAGTTACCCGAAAAATAAATCAATAAGTATGCTAATGTCCACATCTGTCAATTTCTCCGAGTTATTTTCGTGACACAACGTGGTGGCATGCATGGAAGGCAGTAGTTGATACGCTTTAATTGCTTCAACATTGCTGAAAATTCTAACTCAGCTACAGCATGATCAAAGCATGAGAAAGAACAAAAGCTTGTCAGCATGTGTGACATGGAATGTACCATTAGGTTGGTGTCGGTGCCGTCCTGATGTTAATGACGCCGTCAACGTCAACGACACCACAGACCTGGTCAGAAGATCTTAAAAATTCTATTTATATCATCGCTGTATAATCCTATTGTACTACTTTTTCATCAAATTACCCTAACTTCATTGGTGACTCTCGACTGTCATAGGAGTCATCTATTGATAAAATGCTTTTCCATCTGACTTCTAATGAAGTTTTCGCGAGCAATGCACTACACTCCCAAATGATCGCAAAGCCAAGTTCCTAGCCACTGTGAAATTGAGGACAATATTCATCTCATTTACCGTTAGCTGATAAAACGATGTTTAGAGAGCAAAGCCCATTTGATTTCCATATCACTCATCGACTTCTATGATGAAGAGCCTGTTGTGTGTGAAACATCGGATTATTTCAAAGCTGCTAAGGTAATTAGATGTGATTCACAAATGTAAAATATAGCGGATGTTGTTAAAATGATGCACTTGCTACAGCAGATTCTATGAAATGCAAAATTTTGCGTCAATTTGTAGGAGCAAGAGCAACCAGCTGCAACAGCATCGAAAATTGAATATTAATTATCATGAATAATACAACAATTATGTGAGGTTGAAATTGCATCCCAGTTGATTCCCCAATGGAAGCTCAGTTGATTCAGTAAACTAACCTTTCACGTATTACACGAGTCTGATGTATTCAGAAATGCGCAGTAAGACAATTGGTCAACACCGGATAAAAGCGATTGATATGATCGTAGTTATAGCAGGAGAGTGAAGAGCTTTGTGAATTGCGTATCAATCATGTCTTGGGTATAAATCAAAGTTCAGGTACAATTACCTCATCAAAGAAAATTTCAAATTAAATTGGATGCTTTCAAAACTGGTTACTGGTAACAGGGCTACAGAACCGACTGATTTTTATTGTCCACCTCTTCCACTCCCGCTTCCTTTTTGTGGAGCGGTGACAAGTTGGTTGGTGAATGTAGGCGATAATGCACTCATGTAAAGTAGTGTATTAATAATGTAACCAAAATGCGAAAGCTACGGTTACAGGTGAAGGTTTCACTCAGTCCTAGTATTGGTTGAAGCTCACCCTTTGCACTGATTCTTGAGTTCTTGGAACTCTCTTGAAACTTGGCGGCAAACCGGATATTCACCAATTGGACAATTAAAGTCGCTGTTCAAACGCTTTTTGAGATGGTGTTGATAGTTGAACGTGTTTCTGAAGTTTTAACGTCACTACTCCCCATACTGGGGGCTTGGACGGTGCAGACATATAGTCCGACTTTTCTGGAGCGTTGTAATATTTTTTGTCCGGATGCTCTTCCTGCCGACTTCCAATGATATTTTCGGGGCTCGACCTCTCGACCGAAAGATCGCTAGGCCAAGCACTTAACCAGTGTGCCACGTAGACCACCGTACATGCGCTCATGCTTAGTGGCGGAATTACTAATGCGGATCCATAGATCTCCGATGATCCCTTTAATGGTCGTCACAATATAAGGTGTCAATGACTAACTAGAACCGTAATTTATTGATGCAGATTGCATGCATATGCAGTATAAATGTATACAATGTATAACAGCTATACATTGCACATAGTTGACACATTTGAGGACCAATTTTAGTTCCCCAGCGTTTAAAATTTTCGGTTAGTTAGTTTATTTACTTTTTGGCTAAATAACGCATATTTAATGTACATTTACATGCTAGTTTTCCTGGATCTTTATTCGTCTCAACTCCTTGCCATGGGAAATATAATGGTATGTGTCAAGATTGATTTGTATTGGTATTCTGTTCAGATGAAAAGTTGCGGTCTCATTCGACTCATTGACACACTGGCTAAGTGCGTGACATTGTGATCCTTTGGCAGTGAGATTTGAACCCGCGGGTGTCATTGGAAATCGGCAGCAAGGGCAGCAAAGAATCGCAACGTTCCTGTGCCATCGGAATCCCACTAGGAGTGACATAGATAGAAAAAATTCGGATTCCCGCAGGTATTATTTTCTGTATTCTGAAGTTTGTTCAGTATGTTGATGATGTTACTATCTGTGTACCTATTTACAAAAATGACACTACCAAAGGCAATGTATTGCAAGAACACAACAATTTTATGTCATGGGCAAATGCAATGAATCTGAAGGTCAACACTCAGAAATCAAAGTGCATGTATTTTAACAAAAGAAATGATTGTACACCTTGTATTGTTCCAGATTGTGAACTTGTCAAAGAGCAGCGCATACTTGGTGTAATTTGGTCGAATGATTTGCGTTGGCAGCTACATTTTGACCACATTTCTAAGCTTTTTGTCAAAAGATTGCACTGCATTAGAACTCTGAAATGCTTTTTGTGTAAGCCTGATTTGATCACTGTTTATAACTGCATGTTGAGATCTTTGCTTGAATATTGTTCTCCTCTCTTTGTTGGCATGCCAAAATATCTGTCTAGTGACCTCAGTAAGTTACAGCGTCGAGCACACAGAGTTATCTGCGGTATGGAGTGCGATTCGTCTTGTCTGGAGAACTTGGATGTCAGGAGACTCAGAGCTTCATTGAATCTGTTTGAAAAGTGCTCATCACCAACTCATCCCCTGCATGACCTGGTTCCGCTCATCAGCACTCGAAGTGGACGGCCAATTCTATCATTCACAAGCACATCTCGACGACTCAACTCCTTCATTGTATGTGTCCTCTTTGCCGTACAGACATTTTGCTGACTGCTGATTTCCAATTTTTGAACTACTCACTGACAAGATTCAGACCTCATTTTTTTCTTGATTTGTATGATTTTTATTCAACTGAAAATATATCTTTCTATTCTATTCTATATTCTATTCCGAAGTTCTGCGTGCGCATGTCTAAATCATGCCCTAATAATTGCACGGGAGTTGGAGTGCTTGTAGGACTTACTGCATGTTAATGAGATATGTTATGCCGATCTCTAAGTGTGTTTTTCATGTTCATGCAATCTAGAGTTCAGTTCCTTCCTTGAATTGACTTGTTTAGGAAGAGGGAAGTACATTCAACCAAACGGTAAACAAACTGCAAAGCAGTGACAAGCTTCACTGCACAAGTCAATATCTGTCTTCCCTGACCAGTGCCTTGACATGTGAAATCCAATGCGCATCTCAACCTCATTGGTCCAAAACTCGCTGCCGAATTTCATTCACTGTCGGACGTGAAGTGGTTTCACTTAACCCATTCTACCATTTCGATAAAGTTATATCAGAAATGAGTGAATGTGTCTCGAAGTCAGAAGTATCTTCAAGAAATTAAAGAAGAACATCGCCACTGCACTGTTAATCCGTCTTGTCTGCTTTTTACACAGACCTAGATTAAAGGATTCCTAATCCAAGGTCTGTCATTGTGGCTTTATTTTAAGCGCTCACTGCTTGTATTACGAATGTCCTACCGTCGCCAGGGAATTGAACAGATTATAGTTTTTTTGCACTCTAGTGTATTTGTGCAGAAAGTCTAGGGTTCGAGTCTGTTCACTGGTGGAGATGCCACCATTGCTTTTACTGTGTTCTCTGATTTTTGTGTGGAGAGAGTGGACTGTGATCCCAATTCTGACATAGTACACATGACTTCATTCAACACCATAGATTCAGAGGTCGTGTATGAAGGAATATTACACCAAATCTATAGTGCTGTATGAAGTCATGTGCACTATGTCAGAAGAATTACATCGGGAGCACAGCCCGTTCTCTCCACACAAGAGTAAGACAACACATTAAAAACAATGACTCACTGCATCTAAACATCAGCAAAATTACTCCCCTGACATAGCTTCCCATTCACACTAAAAGTCATCAGAAACGAATAGTATAGCCGTGCGTTGTAGAGAGGCCATTATGGTAAAGTCTATGAAACCTAGCCTCAATACCAGAGCAAAGTGTAAAGCATACCAAGCATTGATCTTTCAACATTATGCTAACTTATGTGTATTTTGAATTTTGTATTGTTTTCATGGCGAAAATTTGTTACAGAGTTTTAATACTGCAGCTCGGCTAATAATTTTCATCTTTTATACGAATACAATATGCTGTTTAGGGACAATTATATTCTGCTACTAAATGTATGAAGACTGTTTCACCTCAAACTTGATAGTATGAGCATAAAATGCATCACATCATGCTTCTAAGATCGGTCAATGAGCGACGAACACTTGTACTTATTGCTTAAATCATGTCTGATGCAGCTCAGTCATACTTTCTGTGTAATTTAGTCAATAGTCGTGATTTATGCTAGGAGTTTATCAGTGAAAAATTAATACATCGTAATGATTATTATCATCAAAATATCTTTTAATTGGGTCTATATTTAATTCCCTAATAGTTTTCTCACACACAACTTCCATCTATCCATGTCTGTGCATGTTTTTCTAAGGAATCTTCAATCTCTAAATTCACCATAACCACTTTCAGGTGCGTAATGAACGTAATAAAGCTCGTGAGGAAGTTCGTTCACTTCGTCATACTTTGGAGAAAACCCGCCGTGAATTAGAAGAGCGCAAAAGTCAGCGGGATGTCGTGGGCGGTGAGAATGGAGATCATCGGATAAGTGGAACCGGTAAGTTCCTATATCATTGTCTCAACGTAGAGAAGTCAGATATGCAAATTAATATCAAATTTCAGTATCGTCAGTGAATGACTTCGATCGTTTTCATCAAACGCTCATTTCTACCCGCAAAGTTCATGCGTGCCAGCCTTCACACGGATAAGTTTGACAGAATCTTGAGGAAAGAATAAGGTTGAAGAATCTCAGTTTTCTTATGCAGATCTTGAAACATGTATTGAGTGACCCAACGCAGGCAATTCGCATTTCTTGATTTAGCCAATGATGTCATCACCCAAAGTTTTCTTTTATTTGTTGTACATAATTGCATGGCAGTTGGTGGCTGGCTGTCGATGTCGGTAAATGAGCAGTCCAGGTCCCAACATGGTATGGCATTTGACAATGTTGTTTTAATGTCGATATGACTGCCGCAGTTGTTGAACTTGTCGGACCTGTATTTGATATTTAATGCACCCATGAATTTAATTTAAATGGCATGTACAAGTGTCTCCTGTCAATGTCCTTCAATATCTCTTCGCAGAGTTGTTGTCAAATCTTGCTCATGCTTTCACAGTATCAAGTTGTCAAATGCAGACAAACAAGGAAATTATCGGATGGCGATGAAAATGACTCGAATGATTTACTTTTAAGAATTAATGTCCTGAATTTTCGAGTTATAGAGCGGGACAATGACTTGGATGTTGGAATTTTCCTTCAGAATCCGGGAGACTCAAACATAGGTTGGGCTACTCCTAAGTGTAATATATGCGGACGCTGTGTATTCTTGTGTAGCACTTATCACTGAAACCTTGCTGATTCAAAGTAGGCTAGCCTCCTGTTGTGACATTCACTGCGTTCCGTAGTTGTCTGGCTCTATAGCGATAACATAGACATTGATATTCAGATAGACAAATCATTTTTATTAGACATAGACAAATTAAGATTGCTCTGTGTCACGAAATGTTATTGAAAGATATATAGTAAGAGCAGAAAATACTTCATGAGAAATTCTAAAATCAAGATCATGCTCAAAGCTCTTGTGAAAGAACCTTCTGAGATCTACCGGGATCTTTCCGTGGCTTGACGCAGGAGAACCTATGCGACTTGGATGCGGTGCTCCGCCATTGTGCACTAAAGTTCGTGACTCAATGCTTATGCTGTTTCTATTCTCATGCAGATCATACAACCACGATGGCTGGTGGCCGTCAGGTACGCGTGAACATCAGCTTGCGAGTTGCACATGAGATTTAACCATCGAAATGCGTTCGTATGGTAAGTCGGGAACGTCGAACTTCTTTGAGATGTTGTGTATTTGGAAACACATCAGGTTCCGCTGTCATTCATGCGAAAGGAATGGATGCTATATCCATCACGTTCAATGCCACGAGGGATGAACTGAGGGGGGGGGGAGAGGAAGAGGTTTCTCCATTGAGGTCGTAGCGATCAGATTAGCCAATATTTGCAATAGCACACATGTGATGGATGCACAGAAAATGAATCTCTTCCTGGTCAGTTCTTATTGTGGAGGTACTGTGATTGTAGTTTTGAGACTCACATGTCCCATATAGAAGAATAATCCAAGTCACTCTATGAGCCGCTTGTTACCTTCTCCCGGCAAACTGTGAAAACTTGTATTTTCACCATAAGCTGCAGCTTGGCTAACAATATTCATTCTCATATAAAAGAAGAAGAATATTCATGATTCTTGAAAACATGCCTTACATCTTTATTCAAATACCGGAGCGTTCCTTGTAGACAAACCGCAACATCCAGTATTAAAACAATCCTCCTGTAGTTGATACAAGGTAGAAGCTACCCGAGGACTTAGCCAAAGAGGGGTCATATTCTACAGTCACAGAGCATTTAATGACATAATAAATTGAACGATGAATTCTATCATTTACAGCGCAACAATCTTTTTGGAAAGTTTAGACGAATATCTACCGGCACCTCAATGCCTGTTCGTCTGTCGGCTTCAAAAAATGTTAGAAAATTCTGAAATGAATTGACTGACCTTGCTGTAATACAGGATAAATGAACGTTCCTTCCCCTTTGCTAAGCTGTCTATTGATTTTCATATGGCATGCTTCAGAATATCATTTGATGTCGAGATCAACTGGAACGGAACGCTAATTAAGGACAGTGTCATTTAGTGAATATCCACAGCTTGACATAATCGAGTTTTCCCACTCAATTACATCGGGCGTATTTATGTACATTATTTAGACATGACCTTAAACGCAATAACTATGAAGTGAAATCTAATTGTAGTTGTAATTCATTCTTTTATTGTTCGTGCGACTTACTTTGCATGAATGTTTATAAATGAGAGACAGTTACTGTTATAAATCTAAAAATCTAAAAAACTGCATAAATCAAAAGATTGCTGAGTGCTTGTTCGCCTAGGCATTTGTCATATTCAGCATCCACAGACTTGAACAATAAGAACACAAGGTTCACGTACTGCTCGGAAAGACCCAAGCTAGACTATGACATCTGGAATGGTTGAACAAACAGAACTGAAGTAGAGAACGGTGTTGCAGAGCAACTCATTTGCGGTTCAGATGTGTAGAAGGTCCAGGGTTCGAACCTGTCCGCTTCCGGAGGTACATTTGCTTTCACTAGAGGTTGTGGATTCTGACTTAGGGAGATGTACGTGTGAGGAGGCTGCTCCACCCTTGACTTATTTTTGATTATGTTGAGAGGATGATTGCTTTTGGTGGTCAGCTGCTCCAAATGAATTTGGAGCTTTCCAATAAGAGCAGCTGACCAACAAAAGCTATCCTCCTCTCCACATAATCAAGAATGAGTAATAACGGAAGATATTATCATCGATTTTATCACCCCTGGGTTAGTAGCATGCATTCAGGTCAAGAATTGGACAGGGAAGGGTAATAAATCAACAGTTGTGAGCTGTAAGCACAGTAATTTAGTACTTAAAGTTGTGACCATTTCCTTAATTCATATGTATGTATATGTTTTCTCATTGTTCATTGTCTCTTTGTTCATCATATGTATATGTTTTTTGCGGCCTATGCTAATGCTGCGTTGATCTGATCCTACTATAGAGTTAAGCAGCTCGTTCAGTCTGACGTGCTTTAGCAATCTAATTATGTGGGTCATGCCATGTGCACGACGACATTAACATATGTTGGCATTTAGACACTCAAAAAATGAGACACCAACCATCAGCGCTTATAGCAGCTAACAGTTTTTGAACAAAATAATTTGTCATTCTCAGCAGCTTCAAGAAATAACCTCTATGTTGTAGTTTGTGTAAGCCGCCGTGAGGTCTTCGATATTAGGAAGTCGGAAGTCAATTTGAATACTGAGTGATTATAGAGCCTGAAATTTCCGAGAAGGTTGCTAAAGTAAGCATTGTTGGTGTTGGTAATCCCGTCTGTGTTGACATTGCAGATTAAGCAAGAGTATGTGAAGTTGTATTCCGATAATCCATTAGTCAAAGATAATTGATCAGAACGAAATTAATCAGTATAATAGGTGAACTGGTCAGTCATTATGCGCGTTAGGAAAATTCCGATCGAGGCTGATAGGTATCCACCGCAAAGTCCTTGTTTGTAAACAGCTGATCCAGACAGTTTTGTTAATCTTCAACATCCTGGCACTAGCTTGCGATCAGTGATTACGATGCATTAGGGGCGACTGCCTGATTGATAGCACATGCTTTAGCAGTTATAGTGAATGCTCCATCGAACAGGTGCGGACGCATGACTACTTACTGTCATATTTGAATTACTAGTCGAGGGCATGGAGTAAGTATGTACTGTAGTAGGTAGATTATTGGGGATTTAATAAACGCTGAGTTGCCACTCTACCTAATATGCTTACTCGGTATATTACACTTATGGTCGAGTGTAGTACCAATGTCTCAGTCTTCTTTGATCAGATTGCCGGTACATATCAAGAATACACATATTGACCGATGTTCTGTCCTCTGCATCTCTTCAAGTTTTCGTATCGGTTGCACATCGGTAACCCAAGATAAAACACTGACAGCAATTAACATGGGATTTTAGAAGGCTCGTGGAGGCAAGCTTTACTTTCTTTACTGATCGAGATTGTGAAGTAGTGCAGTTCTCTTGAACTTGTAGATTAATGTTTGCAGTTCGAAGGAGCTAAAAACTCAATATTCGAGATGATAATCACAGACGCTGCGCTATGATTACTGCGCTGTGATCATCAAGCACAGGGAAGCCTGCTGTGCAATTCACCAAGACTTTCTTGACCGTTATAAGCTAATGCATACCTACTCCAGCCTTACCCATGTTAGACAAAACGTGACGTCATGGCTGTCAAAGAATATTTAGCTGAGCATTCATCTCTGTCGGTGTTCTCTGATCTGCACGTTCTCTTCTGTATTCGAGTTCCCTAATCATCGTGTGTTTCGAATATGTAATCTCATCAAAATCTTTTGACATTTTTGAAGCCGAAGTTTCTTTAGACTTGGAGGTACACATTTTAATAAAAATCGGATGATGTCATGCGATGTTTTAGAGCAATGATGCACTGTACTCGTCTACTGTTCTTGGGCAGGAATATTGAGTAAGATCAGTGAAGTTTAAGTTATCGAGCATTTTATTCCTTCAGTTTTAATGTGCTCATTGATGCGTCGCAACACGGTGGATTAATCAAGAATTTGTCAGACTAATTTGCTCAGAATTCATGTTGAAGTCAAAAGAATCGAACTCAATGTATATGAATTCAGAAGCGTCCGCGCTGTCCATATAATTAGGCGGCGACCGCAAATCGATAAAATCGTTGTGACTGCTTCATATGAACATGACTGGACTAAGAAACAAAATTTGAATCATATGAAATTTGGATTGAAGTTGAATCCAATATTCGACGCGGTAAATGATCGGATTGAGTGACTCAGTTAGGAAAGGCGCGCACCAACTCTGTATTCTCGTCGACTATCTTCATTTCAAGTGGTTTTCTTCCATCTATCAAGCGTCGGCCTAATACGTATTCCTTTCAATGGTTCTCGATAATTACTTAGTTTGTTGTTCCATCTGCTTCTCTCCCGTTAATTACCGGAACTCCACTCTTCTTCATTCAAGCGACATTTCCTTCTTTCTCAAAGTCAACGGTGATGTGAGCAGGACCTCTATCCTCAGGAAAGTTGGAGACAAACTAAGCCTGGAGAGACAATAATCAAACTGTGTGAGAGTCGTAGTGGATGAATTTGGACTGTAGGATAAGGAGTAGGTTGGAATGTCGATGATCCGATCAAGATGAGATAGAACCTAGAAGGGACATTATTGTGACTAAAATGACCAGTGGATATGTACCTCGCATTGCTGACTGGGAGAGAATGACAACTATTATGGCACCAACACTGACTCCCGGCCGCGTTCGTCTGTCAAAGTGAATCGACTCGAAGTCCACTGTGGAGAGGACCTTTCACTATCCATCACAGCCTGACTGCAGGGGAATGTATGCATGATAACAGGTAACTGTTCTATCAATGCTTGTCATGGATAATCAGAGGTATCGCAGGATAATAATTGATGATCATATAGTGCGAGAGCTACTGACATCTTCTTCCTAAATTCGCGCACGAACTTCTTATCATTTTTAATTTGCAGATTGTCACCCAACATCAGGAAAACGACAATTCTTACGCTATATCTCCAGTCGTCTTGCGAGTTACAAGCCTCAAACATCGCAAAATCCTATTTGTTTGTAGATCCATGTACTTCCGAGTTTGATGCAAAATGAGATTTGTCATTTTTATGATTATGATAGCACATTTAGGGCAGAATTCTCCATCAGCAGACAGAGATTCCTCATAACCGATAGTTTGCCCGAATCGCTGTTTAAGATAATGAAAACAACGTCATGACAGTCAATGTTATTGTTGCAGATGAACGAACAGACTGTCCAGATCACAAAGTGAGATATCACAGAATTTATATCAGGTGCAGCACGTTTTGATTCTTCATGAGATCTAGCAACATTGACCTAAATCGGTGTCCGACCAAGCAGTTGAAATAGCCATCCACAAACAGCAATAAACAAATTGGATTTTGCGATGTTTGAGGCTCTGTACTTTCGAGATGACTGGAATCACAGCTTATAAATTGTAGTCTTTCTGATTTTGGGTGACAATCTACAAATTAAAAATGATAGGAAGTTCGTGCGCAAATTTAGGAAGAAAATGTCAGTGGTTCTCGCACTATATGATCATGCGTAGAGTTGCTGATATCATCTAAAGATTCTGTCTTCGCGAATTATCCTTTCGTACCGTCTGTCTGGCAAAGTGAAGGTTCAAGCTCGTTTCCATTGTAGACTCTGTCCTGCGCAGTCGAGGAATGAATATGTTGATGGATTGCATGAATTTAATGCATGTGGCTATTATTCACTGTAGGAGGGTGTCTAATAACATGGAGAACCGGGAATTCGAACTTGCTTAGTAGTTAAGCAATTCCACGCGAAAGTCAGCCGCAGCATAAAAAATTTAAATTCTATTTCAATGTTACCTAAATACAGTTTCGCTACAGTTTAAGACCTGTACATTGTATTTTACTTTTTCATTCATATTTGAAAAAAAAATGTCTCAGAAGTAGTATTTTTTAAATATTTTTAAAAATTAGAAAATTACGAAAAATGAAAAAATACACTGTTTTTCAATACCAAGCGTACTGAAGCGTAGCATTTGATTTCGATATTATCCATATTTTTTGATCGGAAATATCAAAAATATCATTCCGAAACAATTGGATGGAAGAGAATGTATATTCTCGAAATGGGAGACTCACGAATTCAGTCACGCTTCCGAACATCTTTTCAATCTGTAGCGCAAGCGAGCACTCATATTAATTCGCCAATAGATACTTTCTGAGTACTTGCTATGTTCATACTCATGACAAAATATTTAGATATTTCGAGAAAAATTTTCTGAGTATTTTGAAATTCAAATTTGTAACAACGTCACGATGCATTTTATATTCAGTGTGATGGATAAATGTTGACAGGAGACACGATCACTATGAACTTTAAAGTACACCTCCATGAAAGCATGCATAAATCATAATTCTCTGGTTTTGAATTTTACATTAGGTCCACTGGATGTACACAGGACTTGTTCGTGTAATAAATATATATAAAAAATATATTCGTGTAATGCTAGCAATCTTCATATCAAATGTGTGCTTTATGGTGAGGAAAGTATGAAACATGCCATGCAGGAATTCTAGAGTCAATTGGCAACCACAGGAAAAATAAAGGATATTCACAAGATCCACCACTTGGTTGTTGCTGGAGTAGATTCAATTGATATCAAATCAACAACCGACTCGTCTTCTAAGTCATCGATATATTTGTCGCCAGATTCCGATCAAACGACCCTTCAAGCTCAACTCACAGAACCTCAGATAACTATGGATCAATATGTCGCCGTTGGTTACACTGATGCTTGGTACCCAGGTAATCAAAAGCGAGAATTCTATGATAGCAACGTCATACATGCGCCGAGATGACGGTGGAAGTTTTCGATAGCCACAGCAACCGGAAGTTAAGGAGATCAGTGAATCTTCCATCATGGGCATTCTCCCACCCCTTGTTTCTAGGGGCAGGACAAGACTTACTTTCCCTTTTGAATCGAAAGTCAATGAAAAGATGAAATCACTAGCTATTTGAGACTTTATGTTAGTGACTGCACTGTGTTTTAAACTCCAGGTGCAGTCTAAGAAGTCATAACCCCATAAATCACTGTTTGAGATTCATATTTTGTTATTTAATTGATGCTTTATATTTTAATCAGATGTCATTGAACGAAGAATTACATCTTTTAGACTCATTTTTTAGTGCATGATCATGAATAAATAGTATTGATTCTACAATCGAGTTATCAGATTTTTTAAATTCGGAAGCGTAACGACGTCACGATTCATTTTTCAAATTTGAAAGCTAAAAAATAACAACTTTGATGTCAACTTTCTTTTATGACCACTGTTTAAATTACCTTATGGACATGTCATTTGAGAATCTGGTAGCTACTTGTACATCACAATTCGCAGTCTTTTCAGATAACATACATAGTACTCGAAATGGTGGCGATTTTGAGAAACGACGTCACGTTTCGACCATTTTTGAATTTTAAAAGAATGGGATTATATTTTGTAAAGTTGAATACCACACCGTTTTAAGTGTGGAAATTTTTAAAACAGTAAGCTTGATTTGAATATATTTACTCTATTGCAATTATGTAAAAACTGTATTCGAAAAACAGTAAGTTGACAGAATGTAACAACGCCACGCATGGAATCGTGCAGTACCACTACAATAGGAGACAAACATGCGATATACACAAACTGCAACTCTAGCTGAACTATTTCTTAATTTTATTTTTCCAGAACCGTTTTCTGAGTGTTTTCACCGCGCTCTCGAAGCTACAATTATCATGTCCTCCATATGTCACGATTTCTTTGATCAGCACGGGCACTGAACCCAGTACGGTGGATTAAGCGAGAAAGTGGATGTGAAGCTTCAGAAACGTAATTGGAGGCTCATCTTAATGAGTGTCAAATTGAGTTTGTGTAAGGGTCATGAAGCTGATGTGATGAAGGATCGCATCAGATCCAGGTTGAAAGAAGAGACCTTTCAGGAAAAAAAAATCGTTCCGTGAATTCAGCTCAAGCTTTAAACACACTCTGGAGGGGAGTTTTTGAAGCCGGAACGGCAGAAAATAATTTCACTTTAAAGGTCCTCACACTAAGTCACGACCAAGCTGCGCTATAGAGAGGCTTCAACGTCAACAAAGAAACTAAAATTGCAAGCCATCTAGAGGAATCGATGGTCACTCAGCGATTTGTTTATGAAGGAGTGTGCGACAGAGATGTGCGAACAAAGAGAAGAAGAAACAGCAGGTTGACGGATCACTAAAAGAAAACGACAGGTTATGATGCTTCAAGCGAGGGAGGATTCTCGACTGCAAGGTTTAATAATTATCGCTGACATTTGTAATTTTCCGCATGATGAACTCCTTAGCTTGTTACGTCAATCAAAGTTTCGGATGACCATATTCATTATTAAGCGCTTACACCTTTATATGCGCATCAGCGACAAATTTTCTGATGTCCTAATAAACTTTTTGCACCTTCACATACACATTGACGTACGTACCTTTCATGGTCATCTTGTCACTGATTTTGTTGAAAGCATTTCGTTTAAAAGTTTGTCAAATTTCTTTGTTTAATAAGAATATCTTTTTGCATCGCCTGAGTTTTATTTAAATACAATAGTTTGTGGAAGTTACTCACTGATTCCATCTTCGAGGAGAAAAGCTCGTTCAAGGAAGCATTCTAGGTATACTTTAAAACCATTTCCCCAAAAATATCCGCAAAAAGTCGGGAAACTAAACTTAGACTGACCAGGAAAACCGAAAAATTTTTCAAGATAGTTCTGTATACACTCTGTGTAGGTATTCTCTACTGCTGGAGACCATCATTGTGAATTTATACAAGTTATGATGTCGCAACTGTAGGAGTCTTCGTGATTATGCAACCAGGGATCGACTGGGTACTGGTCCGCGCACGGCTCCGGTCTTTTTCCAAGTTTGGTTCGCGGCGCGACTATGGTCATTTTCCAGGCACTGCTCAAGTTATTTTCCTGTTCCGGTTGTATTTCAAGTGAAATACTCCGACACGGAGCCGGTGCGGTAATATTTCAAATCAACTTCCCGGCCGGCCACTTCTAAGTTTCCACCCATGGTCGACCCCTAAATGTTGCATCCTCCTTGTATCGAACATCTGCATTCTGAAAGCGTACGCATTGTTAATTCTGATAACATTTCCTGCGCAGCTGTTTGATGCGAAATACATAAGCACACGCCTCTCTGAATTTTCATGGAAACACTCATGTAATTTGAGCAATTATTCAGAACATGTGATTTAATTTTGTGTTTTTGCCATTTATTTCGACAGGTGCTGCTTCACCTGTGTGTTACTGTGTATTATGAAAAGGTTACTAGTTTGCCTGTGCACCAATTTGTTCGAGTTTTTTTGTTTATGTTCCATCAGTGCCAAACTATGAAAGGAACGAAGTTTCATCAGTTGAATTAAACAACATCTGGTCAAAAATATTTCGGTCATATTCTGAAACTGAAGTTGAATTCAGTAATCAAAGTCAGTGTGATAGAATTGAACTTTTATAAAAAAAGTGAATCTTATGTGGATGAATGTACATCGAAGAATGCAAGCATATATTTATAACATTATTTATCCGACGCGTTCTTCAGTGCTTATTGCATGTTGGGACTGAGACGCTTGCATGTATTAGTAATGAAAGGTCGATTAACTGTTATTGGATGCTCTCTATGATGGTATGTTATTAAGAACGGATCAATGAGTTCTGACTAAATAGGTGGACGACTATCCTCTACTCATAGAGGAAGCAAGAAGTCCAGATTTTGATTTGAGGTGTCTTTAAATTAGCGTGAGACCTTTCGAGAATGCATCGCAGCTCATGCTCAGACGTAAAGTAGACGATTCATCCACACACATCACATGGAAATGTGAGAGCAAATCACAAAATCAGATTCAAGCAGAACATTCATAGACACCTTTTCCTTCTGTAGAACTACGACTACAAAGTCATTGTAAAGTCTGGTACTTCGATGACTACTTTATAAACGACAAAGACATTGCAAAGATTGCAAAATTAAAGAAATAATTGGAATCATTGGAAGTAAAGATCTCTAATGGCAAATTGTGCTCTGTCCAAGAAGATTCTTGGATGAGCCGTTTCCTAATTTCTTTCCTGTCAATAGTCTTCATTTGGTTCATATTCACTTTGTGATCTTTTTGGTGAACATGTCGATCAATGTCTGACTTACCGACCTCAACATTCTTGATAGCACGAAGATGTTCCAGGTTCCAGATTCACCAACGCAAGTCCATGAACAGTTTCCGTGTGAACAATAGATGGTAAACCAGGCCGAGCTGTTGTGCCGATTGGAGACGCTTTTTGATGATCCATTGCTGTAACGTTGATGGAGGTTTCATTCCCGGTTCATTCCACTTTGCGCCTGATGATGAGCTGCGTTACCAAGCGCAATATAAATCCCTAAGATCAAGTGATGGACTTCTTGCTTCTATGTTCTAAAGTCCTCTACACGGATTAGGAAATGTTCTATGTGAGAAAATGAAGTATTTTTCTCATCATATGATTTTTCCCTTTCGGTGTCTCGCGCAAAGCTCATCAAAACAGGAAAGTAATATGAACTTGAAAAAACAATCTTCTTTATTGATTTTCATGGCACATTTTATGCTACTTTGAAAAGAGTCTCAATGATGCTTCCGTATGGACTGTTTGCATTCCATATCCATATTTAATGTTTTTGATTGAGTTTTTTTAATGTACATTTTCTTCATTGAAATTTGTTTCTCTTAAAATGCTTTCCATATTTGTAAACAAACAATGCATCATGTGTTTTCTCATTTCTGCTTTGAGCATGAAGCCTCTGCAGTCTGTGGTTATGAAAGGGTTGAGGCTTAATTTGACCAATTAGACTGAAATGCAATTGTGTGGAATTTTTAAGTTCGATGGAAAAATGTTCCGTTCAACTGTCCTCGCAAGAGCTGTCGTATATGAAAAATGAAAAAAATGAAGCTTTTACGTCACTACTCCCCATACTGGGGCTTGGACGGTGCTGACATAGGCAGACTTTTGGAGCGTTGTAGTACTTTTAGTCCGGATGCCCTTTCTGCTGACTTCCAGTGACACCTTCGGGGCTCGACCTCTGGACCAAAAGATCGCTAGGCCAAGCACTTAACCATTGTGCCACGGAGACCACATATATCGTCGTATATCTTCCATTATAACCCCTTACCCCAATGGAACTCATGTAAAGACTATCAAAAGAAGGACCAGGTCCTATATACCCAGTGCTTGCCAACTTTTGCTCCCGAGTCCCAGATGCATAGGGTCGCTTAGAGACTGATTCTGATTAAACTATTGCCAAACTAAGCACTGAGATCCGTCAGGATATTCACTAAGTCTGCGTTAGCGCTGTGTAGTTTTGATGATGTCAATTGATTCGATAAGTCAGTGAGCAGCAAAAGATCACCGCTATTTGTTAGGTCGAGACCTGAAGTTTCGATGACCAATTTTGGTATTCACTATAACTTCATGAAATCGCAAAAAAAATGTATTTCTTCTGATGGTTTATTACAACCCAGGCCTCCAATAGAACCCGTGTAAGGAGAGTAAAAATGATTGCAATAGAACACGGTGCTTATTAGATAAAATTATTAATCAAAATTTATTTTTTGATTTCAGTAGTTTTGATCTAAGCGCTACTTACATTCGAAATCAATTAATATGCATTTATTCCTTCATTCAATACATCTCCAGCTCGATCCTGTGATCTATTCGCCACACCCTGCATTATTATTTGACTTTATTGAGCCATGTAGGCATAAGTATTATCAAATAATTCTTAGAGTGACTTGTGTCAAGTTTAGACAAACGCATGACATCATTGACAGCAAATCATTCATAATCTGTCAACTTATTTTCAGATGTTGAAGGATTGTTGTCTCCTACAGCCTCGAACGGTCACACGGAAGGCCTGGCGGTGTTTGAGGATCCGTCAGGTGCTATTAAGCGTATCAGCTTGGCTGGGAGTGAGTCATCCAATGCATCCGTCGGTATTTCCGCTGCAGCAGTGTCTGCATCAGTTGAAGAGCAACTGCGTGCACGGCTGGTAAATGAACGAGAGGAAAAAGTCAGACTGTTACGTACACTGGATCAACTGCAAAATGAAGTAATTCTTGCGAGAAATAGTGCGTCGCAAAGTTCAGACAAAAACTCTGACAAGAATGTCGAAAACTCTCAAATAGAAGAATTACGGAGGGAGGTATGTTATTGACAACAAGCTGAATAATGTATTAATCAACCCTTTAGTTATTTGGCAATTGGCACGCTTCGGATGCTTTCGTTCTTAATATATGTAAACTTTGCCTGGAAATCACATCAAGGTAATTAGAAAAGCCCAATGATCACAGATAATCCAACAGCGTTGACTTTTGTGGATAAGCTCATGTGTTTGATTCTCCGTCTAAGAGGCAGTACCATCAAGGCCAGTGCTTAAAGACGCTGCTCGTGTCGAAAGCAGCAACGTGCGCGCAAAAGTTTCTATGAAGTATAAAGTGTACACAGGCTGTCTAGTGCGTCATTTTTTTCATTTTCTTCATTTTTTCATTTTTTTGGTAACATATCATTTTATTTCATTTTTTTTGCTGCTGTCATTTTTTTCATTTTTTCTTCGAAATCATGCATTCTCAAATAGATTTTCGTAAATTTCCGACCTAGCCTAGTTCAAAATTTATCCTTACAGATGTCAGCTCTCTACTTTTTGGATTTTATGATTTTGTTGACTAATGCACTGAACTCCAGATGTCGTATAACTAGATGGAGAATCATTAAACTTCCGCAACACTCTGTTTTTTGGGCTATTCATTATCTTATGGGTGATTTTAGTAAATCAACCTACCACAGGAAACATCCTGTACCGAGTAACAATAAATACAGAGTGTAGACATATTTCCTCCTTGTCATTTCAGTCAGTTAAAAAATACCTGAGGTCAGTATTTTGTTTTTGTTATAAATGCTGCTCGGATGATTCCACTTGAATTAGCCAAACATTGACTTCGGACCTACATGTATGTTCTATGCAGCCAAGTCCGTGTATGCAACACAAAACAAGAAATGAGAGGAGAATTTTGCCCAATTATTCCAAAACATGTTTCCTGACAGCGACGTTGCGAAAAACTTCACAATGAGCGAAGATAAAGCTTCATACGTGTTCCAAGATGGTCTCGGACCTTTGTTATTGAAATGGTTGTGTGAAAAGGTGAACAGATCGGAGGGTGCGTCTACTTTAATGTTCGACGAGACAACTACAGTTCAACGAAGAAAACAGATGGATTTACTAGTTAGATATTATGATGAAGATATCAAAGAAGTTGCAACACGTTATATCGGGTCACTATTCTTCTGTCGAGCTAAGGCCATTGATATCGTGGAAATGTTCAATGACATAATTGATAGCGATTTATATCGATTGCCATGGGCTCGCCTCTGTAGTATTTCAATGGACGGTCCGAATATCAACCAAGGCGATCTACCGACAACTTGATGAAAGTTTGAGAAAAAAGAGGCTATAAAGGTCTTATGGAAATGATCACATGTACGCTTCATGTTGCCCACAACGCATTCCGGAAAGGCGTAGATGCATTGGAATTCAGACCCATGGTAGAACAGTTGATTTTTGATTTATTCGAATGGTTTAAAAGTGCTCCATGTAAAAGTGAAGATTTCACTCATCTTGCGGATTCGATAACTGAACAAGGGGACGCATTATTTATTCGCTACACCAATTCACGATGGCTTACTCTCTCAAAATCAATTGAAAGAGTTCTAATCCGGTGGGATGATTGCAAAAAGTACTTTCTCAGTCATGTGCGGAACCAGTCCGAGTACAAAAAAACGCTACCGAAAAATAAACGATTCGACAGAATTCGGAAGTGTCTAGCCGTTCATGAACAGGATGTAATTGTAGCAATGAAATTCTTGCTGGATATTGCTGATATTTTTGAAAAGTATCTTCTCATTTTCCAAGATAGTGGCCCCCTTGTACACAGACTGTTTCCGGAAATGAAACACCTATTGACAACTTTGCTGCGTCGTTTGTTAAAACCGGAAATGGTGGAAATGAAGACTAGCCGACCTTCTTTGCATCAATACCGCCAATACAGCCCATCATCTGCAAGAAGTTGAATTTGGTCAAGCAGCCAATGTCATGAGCGCTATGCAGTCAGAAAGGCAAAAGAAGGAAAGCCGTGAATCAATGAGAACCTCCTATATAGCTATGATTGAACATTTGCAAACAAAGCTACCTATAGATTCAGAGTTGTTGAAGGATTTGACCTATCTATCCCCCAGTTCGAAGCAAGAGAGTCAAACAGATTCATTGAACGCCATTAGCTGACTGGCTTCAAAGATGCCGCATATCATCAAAGAGTCTCAAATGTCAGCTTTGCGTGATTAGTGGAAGCTTTATCAATCAGAAAGTATTCCTGATGAACTTTTCCGAGATAGAACAGGGAAATGGCTTTCTATCGATCAATATTGGAGTGAAGTCATGAATATCAAGTTCGAGAATGTAATCAGAAGAAATATGAACTTCTTGGTAAATTGATCAAGAGTTGTCTGTCCATCAGCAATGGTAATGCTGATGTCGAGCGTAGCTTATCGGACAATAAGAACACGCTAACGGTTGAGCGAACTTATCTTAATGATGAAGCACTGGTGGCCTTGAGAAGGTGCAAGGAGCATGCACGTCAATATGGTGGCTCTGAGAAAGTGTGTACGCTCTCCAAAGAGATAACGACCTCCGTACAACAGTCGCATCGGAAATTCTCAGAGAGGAAGAAACGCGAACGCGAAGAGTTGGAGATCGCAAAGAGAAAAGAGGAACAAGCTGTTGAGGAGGAAAGATTACGCCAGGCATTGGTTGATAAATATGTTAGGAAACACGAGAAATTAGATGCGAAAAAGGAAAAATTACTTAAGATAGAAGAGGAAGTAACGGAAGAATACGAGATCTCGCTGCGGATGTTAAAAGAAGCAAAGTTGCAACTGGACAACTCCATTGCTGCAAATGATATGGTGGGTATTATAGTTGCCCAAGAATTGTACTCCTCAGTGAGTGAGAAAGTTTCGAGGCTGAGCGAATTAAATACAAAACAATCCATAAAAAGAGCAGAGATTGGATCGAAGCGAAAGTGTACATTCGAGGAACTTATGAACAATGCTAAAAATCGAAAGAAGATGTGAAGCCATGAACTATATTTGCAATTATTCATGAATTGATTGGTTTTGTTATTCTATCACCAATGTTTTAATTTGACTGGATGTTGAGCATGTACAACTTACGTAGGTAATGTTAAGTGAGACTTCGATATCTAAAGACGGTATACAGTGATGGATAATTAATGATGCATTCATTGTATTTATTAAATCTTTACATACGGGTACACGATTTTGATATGTACGATTTTTAACCTTAAGATTTGCAGCGTATAATCTTTTGAATGATGACTGTCGGGCATGTTGTTTGGATGGAAATGCTACAGGAGTCAATTAAAAATTTCATTATACTATTGCAATGATGAAAGTGATGCGCTATATTGTTCGATTCTTAGTGGATACTTTATCATTTCTTTCATTTTTCCGCCCCAATAAATCATTTTTTTCATTTTTTTTCTTGAAAAATTCGTCATTTTTTCTCATTTTTTGACTTTTTATTCGGTAGACAGCCTGGTATATGGTAACATTTTCTGCATTTCCTTGTCTAACTTGCACGTTGACAAATCTTAAGATGAGAAACACTGACCAAGCGTCCGAAATTCATAAAGAGACAATTTTTGGTGAAATATGGTGAAATATCTGATAATCAATAGCGATATATTTCAGCTGCCATCAGCAACTGTCTTCAGGCAAGGAATATTGATGCAATTAAGCAAAATTTGAAATTTGCACTGAGTCATTTGTAAAACTGTTGGATACTAAATAGAAAGAAGATGGAGATAGATATAGTCCGGCAGCCAGAACGAGTTTCTGCAGGGAAAGAGGCCGAAAGTGAGACTTTCACAGAATGAAGTACACCCTATACCTACTACGAATCGGCACGTCTGCCGAGTTCCAGTGAGTTCTTTTTGTCAGACAAGATCAAGGAAAAACACATGTAAATCTAATGGGACGCAGATTGCAGTTTTTGGCTAAAATAAAATTTTGTATGCTTTCTCTGATTAAACGAAAAGTCCTAATCCCAGAGTCATAATTTTTGGCTTGGAATGTCTTCAGGTCAGTTCCATTCATTTTCATGCACGCCTGTGTATATAGCTAAACACATTTAGATTTGGCGAGCCTCTTAATGTCGGCAAACACAAACATTTTGAGGTACTTTATCCACATTCAACCACATTCTCACATACATTGCCGATCAGATGCATGATAAAAGCACATGCACATCATAGGAAATGACCTGAAGACATATCAAGCCAAACATTATGACTCTGGGATTAGGACTTTTCGTTTAATCAGAGAAAGCATACAAAATTTTATTTTAGCCAAAAACTGCAATCTGCGTCCCATTAGATTTACATGTGTTTTTCCTTGATCTTGTCTGACAAGAAGAACTCACTGGAACTCGGCAGACGTGCCGATTCGTAGTAGGTATAGGGTGTACTTCATTCTGTGAAAGTCTCACTTTCGGCCTCTTTCCCTGCAGAAACTCGTTCTGGCTGCCGGACTAATACAGTAGCGCAAGAGAACGAAGATGGAGCGAGCTATGAGACAGGCAGCATCGGTTTACATGGTGCTGATTACGAATCTATGACCTGACTGAGAGAAGAGTAGAAATATATGAAAACAGTAAACGCAGTTCAAACAATGCAAAGTTTATATGGATGCATTCAATGAAAAAGAAAATCACTTCAGCTAATCAGTTCAAATCGATCGTTTATGTCAGGTTTCATTGTCTTGATGAAATATGCTTCACGAAGTCTGAGATTTGTGGCGTCCTTGTCAGTTGATAATATTGAAGTCGCTATATTAGAAAATGTGTTGTGATTATTGCATGATTGCCTATGTTTGTAGACAAATGAAGCAGTGTTGGTAGAACGTTCACGAATACGGATGTGGAGTGGTGGTCTGAAGTACTACCTAAGTAGAATTTATTGCAGCTATTGCTCAATGCAATACCATGGTGAAGGCTGAGCAGCTTGCTGTCCAGTCCTTCAGCTCGTATTTCTCAGCCATACTAGATATTTAAGCTAGTTTGAACCATTCCGATCCACACTGACGAGCCCTTGTTAGGCGAAACTAAGCGTCTACGGCTGCCAAAGAATTTTGTGCGTATTGTTCAAGCCTGAGGACATCTTTCTGTTCCATTACCGCTTGCCTACTTAACTTTCATTCATTTTCCCTTTAAGATGACATTAAAGGGAAAAGCAAGGCAAGAGATGATCTCAAGAGAGAGTTGACATTTGAGATAGGATTCGCTTTTAGCGCAATACAGCGTCGTCACGTAATGGAAATACTTAATTGACCTTTGAACACTTTCACGATCTCTCTTCACGAGGAGTACGGCGGCAGTGACAACACTTGAAGGATTCTGCATTGTTGCACCTCGGAGAATAATTGTGCATTCTCATGTTTTCTGGGAAGTGAGGAAGTGTCATTTTCTTATTCCTTGAAGTAGCAAGTCAATTTCTCACCCTGATTAAATGTGGCAGTTGATGATAGCAATTTATTCAATTGATTTAATTTGCTAAAAGCTCCTTAACTTCAAGAAGTAGCCATCTACGATACATAAGATCATGTAAAATACGCGCAGATGTGTAAAAATGGCACCAGAATAGAAAACACATGATGAAAGTAAGAATCTAACAGGATTGTGTTGTGTTGAATCATGTCTTTGCAAGTCACAAAAATCATATGATTGGCAATAGCTAAGAAATATTTGTTAGTAGTTAATTTTTTAGTTAATTGCATGAATGTCATGCCCTCCACAACAACCATTGAAACCGTGTATTTCGGCCGAATTGTCTCAATCTTAACCTCCTGAGTTAAGCGGAACACCTGTTGTCATGCCAAGTAGTGTCCTTTTGGCATCACAGGCGACAACAGAATTGATGATGACGTCGCTACGGACAGACAAGGAAGATAGAATCATGCGCTACTCGGTACCGCAGAAAAGGAGACTACAACCAGGCTTCGAAATGTGCCTTGAGACTGCGAGCGGAATTGTAAAATTCACTTATTCATTGTCCGTTGACATTCGACTACCACCTTGGCGCAGTGTTGTGCTCTTAATTGCAAGAATATGAGTAATAATAGTGTTTATTAATGTATGCTTCTACAAATTTGCATTAGAAGAGAAGATGCAAAAATTATGGAATGATATGGTTGGAAGAGCCTTATTTACTCAGTCAAAACATTCTCGGGTATGCTGTTTTCATTCTACTGATAAAAAAACAACGTGAAAAATCTAAGATGTGTTCCATTACCTCATTTATGTAACAGGAAACAACCCACTTTCCACAGCTGTTCCTACCTTGAATTCGGGAAAACAATCAGTGCTTGTGAAATTTTAAAAAGCAGCACTACAAGCCAAAGTGCTCTACCCGTTGATGACAGCCCTGAGCCATTGAAGCACCAGCTCACTTTATTCTGTGATTCAATTACTGTCTGGTATTTTGCCGTCATTGTACTCGCAACTAATTTATTTTTATCAGCTCATTCTGCATCATATCAGTCAAGAATCTTTCAATACCGTGCACTTATTATTGGTATCGCATGTCCACGCATTTCCTCTCGAATCATTCCACAGCACTTCGTTGAAATACGTGCCAAAAAGGTTAAACTTCCCTTATCTTTTTCACAAAATGAGTGCTATGTTGACGGTAATTGACAATAACCTGAACGTAGGCAAAGATGTGGTTCAAGAATACATGACGTATAGGAAAGCTACAAAGAGATTGGTTGTAAGTCGTCGAACTTCTGGGAAAAAGCATTTGTGGAGAATTTGCTTATTGCCTGTAGTTATAAGATTTGGAATAATACATGCCATAATTAACTTTAACTCTACAAATTTCATCTGATGGGGGAAGGAAGTTCCTTGTATGATTTACGAGTAGTTCATGTGCCTGTGATGAATGTGTAGGTTATAGGCCCGCATACGTGCATTTCCATTAATGTCGTTGACATTTCAACACATTTACCCTATTTTCGAACGGTTTCCCGTATGCTTTAATGCTTGAGAAAGTGTTTTGTATGGACAGACCTATTCATGAGTATCTTCATCCCAAGATCCCAATGTATTTTATGAAAATTTAGCTTGTGTCTGAACTTAATACTTAAATACTTAATCAAAATAAGACGACTTCGCTCGAGCTTCCCGGTCAACGAAGACACTGTCAGCGCAAACTCTGCATGCATGTTGAATCACTCTCACTCATTGGAGAATTGTCCGAGATGACGTCATCACGGAACTTTGCAAAGCTCTTGCGCTTTAACGATGATGAATAAGATGAGAACAAGTAGAGAACAGGGATGAGAGATGCGGCTAGGCTGGCATTGATTGAGCGAATAGAAATGACATGTAAAATTGACCGAACTACATCTTTAAGTATTGCATTAAAGCTTTAAGGTTCAACTTTCACGTCATCATTCACAAGTAATGGGAGATTCGGGCAGCATACAATAGAATGATAAAGAAATGGAACAGTAAGTGAAATATAATATGTGACAAACTAGTGTGGTCCATCTACTATTACCAATAGCAATCAAAAATACCAGACCGATTCCAAATATTTTTACGAATTACAAACGGCTTATGCATGTCAGGGAGCAATCTCAATCGGCTTGTGCTCATCATATAAGCAATCTCAAAGAATGAATGTCTGCAACCTTGACATCGGATAAACCATCAACAACCTTCAATTTAAGATTCAACTTGAAACCGTGAATTTGAGTATCGAACTTCGAAAAATGAACAGTGGCTATTTTTCGATGTCAATTAGAAATCATGATGTATCATGCTACTCCAATTCCATTTCCAGTTCATTTTAGTCATTTGGAAGGTTTGGTTTTACATATCGATGAAGTATGGTGCACGTATTCAGCTGCTTGTCGATACATTATTATAATGGCTGCATAATCAAGTCGGGAATGTAATATTTATTAGAACTATACTTTTATTTTGCTGATTATATCACTTCTCTGCAATTTTACTTGCTTTCGCATTTAAAGAATTAGGCAGAATATACGTGTTATGCCTACCAAATTATAACTCAGAATTGAATATTTATGACATGAGAGTGGTGTACGATGCTCACTTACATGGCGTCATTCCGTACATAATTAAATGGAAAAAGATAGGAGTATTGAAGATTTATTTTTTGATCTGCAACGAATCTTGTATTGAAATGAAGTTTGACCTTACGGAACCGTGAATTTTTAGCCTAAAAACCTTTAAAGAGCTTTGAATTTTGAAGAAATTTGACATACATGTAGAGCGGACAACTTGTATATGCACAATTCTGATTTTTACAATGATCTTCGTCATTTTTTTTAATGCTTTTGACAAGATGCACTCTAGTGTTAACTGCATCATTGGTTTTGTTTCATTGTCATTAAACATTATTGTCTTTAAGCTTAAGATTTTTATCAATTTGATTCCTTGGCTTTATGCATGCATTTGGATTCTCATATTGCGAAGACATCGTAATTTTGCAAGTGAAAGCTATGTACAGGTCATTGATGTTTTTTCTTATTTAGCTGGAGCGATTGCAACAAGAAAATGCTGCTGAATGGGCTCGAAGAGACCGACTAGAGTCCGAAAAGCTTGCGTTGGAGCGGGAAAATAAACATCTACTCTCCTTACTTGATGAAAGTGAGCATTCGGCTTCAGGTGACGCTAGTCGATCATCAGCCATACCTCAAAATCAATCATCTCATCTTCCTAAAACTCCTTCGGAGAAGGATGCTGCTTACCATCTTCTTCTAAAGGAGTATGAAGAGAAAGACAAGGAGGTAAGCTCAATGATCTATCGGCACACTGCTTCTCACTGAGGAATCATTTAATGATGTTTTCTTGATCTTGATGACATGTCATAAAATCGACACGCATGTGCACTTTCCAAGTAGCAGCACTCATTGAAAGGAGTTTCTCAAATTTCAATTTAAACTCGGTCTCCGAAAACATATATGGTCAGAAACTTCAAACTCAGAAAATGTTGTTGTGAATGGAAATCTGACGTCATGTGTAAATGATAAGCGTCGATTAAAATTAATTCTATATTCATTCGAATATGTCTATTTGGGATAAAAATGTTTAAGAAGGAAATGGAAGTAGGTTTGCATCGACCGAAAAGAAAATCAATTTCATGACTGAGGCGGAAAGCGAAGCGAACCTGTATTTATTACAACGGCTATTTGCATTTCTGCTACAGAAACTATTAAAGTTGATTAATAACGCATTCTAGAATGCATTTGAGAGATCAAGGATGAAAGCTATGCTCAGCCTATCCGCGGCCTTAAATAATTTGGAAAACTTTGACAAGCCTTGAATTTTGGCGTCAGACTTTGAATGATGAACAAAAGTTGTCTCAGTCATGATGACGAATTTCGCTCCAGTTTGACACAACTTTTAATTGTTCATGCGACTTTACATGCGGATGAAGTATGGCACATGTATTCAGTTGTTTGTAGACGGATACGGAGAATTAGAATGGAGCATAATCATGGTTGCATTTGACACTAGATTGTTACATTTATGAGAACTATCATTTTTTGCAGAATGTACCTATGCTAGAATATATTCTTGATTTGATATTTTAAGAATTTAAGACTTATTAAAAACAGTATAAACAGAATCTTAGATAGAGCAATAGTATTACCTAATCATAACTCCCAATTGAAAAAAGACTTATAGTATTAGCTACAACGAATCTTGTATTTTGTAACTGTTCGGTAATTTTCTAAGTATTTGGCAACAGTTCAAAAACATATGAAACGAGAATTCAATTCTTTAAATTGGCGTAATTTGACTGCATTACAATGAAATAAAAACTGAAACAATTGACTCGAAAACTATGGAAATTTGAAGAAATTCGATCATGAAAACCCTATAGAAATGTAAGGAAAATCGCCGTTGAAAGACTTATAATTTCACACGCTGTGTACTATTCTGACTACTTGACATGATGAAATAAAAAATGCTTATTCGATTTTATACGTATCAGAAAAGTTGTTCCTCGGAAAGTAACGTTATTACACGTATAAGGTCTTCTACCGTGTTTGGAGAGAAGCACAGAATTTCAGAGACATGCGGGTAATAGTTTTATTATGCAAATGGTTTTCAGGTGATACCTGGCATCAATACATTGCTTTCGTTTTAAGTGAATACAGAATGGGCCTTTGCCTAATCCAATCCTCATCACTATGTCGGTAATTCAAGTTCGGTCCCTCGTAGTTCATTCAATCCACTAACGACATCGACATCAAGGTTATTCGATTATTATTTAGTGCATGTATAATATTGGTGGATTACTTGCACAATTCATTGGTCTGAGTAAAAAGCAAAACATTAATTTTTACATTGTAAGTCTTACGCCCAGAAAAATCTAAAATTATTATATCATTCGACCATTAAGTAAACAAAATAAAAAATTAATGAGCAAATCTTTAGATCATCGAAATGTATTTGAGATAAGATAATAAATTCGATAATTACTTGCAGTTTTCAAAGCTTTATATAATGACAACGGTACTGTATTGATGGCGGCTAATTAGTCAAAAACATAATCAATTTCCAAGTGAGCTCAAATCTCGTTAGCGCATTAAAAATTCATCTCGGATGGGGTTCCCGGTAATTCATCATTCAAGTTGTTTGATGTGTAGTTTTGTCACTATGTCATCACATTATCTATCCTAAGGTGGAATTAATCACGACACTATTCTCTTCGATCTCAGATTCTAAACATCTTGCAGTTGATGTATTCATTGTGTTTACGAAGGTTTTGTATCAAGCTTACTTCATTATTGTCGTGTATAGAAATTCCATTCTCCGTGATTGCTTGCATGCGATCAATATTGATGAAATGAAACAACTGAAAAATCATTCATAACACCGATTTATCATTTTCGTGTATTCCCAAGCGTCAGTTGATGATAATATTCGGTGCAAATCAAGCCTCGCTTATCATTTATTCATAAGGCGCTCTATATGGAAGCCTCTAATTTCGTGAAAACATACACACGAACAAAATGTTTGTTAATGACATGAATAACATTAAGAAGCGTTGTACTTTCTCCTACCAGCACGTCAATGATGCTGATAATGTTTATGTCGAGAAATATGTCTTTCTTGTCCAGATCGGCCATATGGAATCTATTCCACACATTTCTATTCCCATTTTCTTTTTGAGTGTTCATTCGCTCACATCAAGATTTTTCTTTCTTTGCACCCGCTCTGCGTTGCTTGCAGACAAGGAAAGTAACCCACAAAAAAATCAAAAGATAAAAATTCATAAATGATCAATTATGGTTATCTTTCATACTCTTGAATGTTACCTCAAAAGTGATCAATAATAAATAAATAAATACAAATTATTGATGCACAGTCCTGAACAGGGATCCATGGAGAGATCCTCCATCAAATTCCGAGAACAAAGCTTTCGTTTGTCATTCGGTATTGGCCTTTTCGTGCGTATAAGGAAACACTGCCGGCAGTAATCCTCTATCTTCATCTCAAGAAGCTCAAAAGTTGAGCAATGTAACAAGCGAATGCTGAATGAGAGTGGCACGTATACGAATCCTTTGCAAAGAAATGAGCTTAGAAAAAGGAACAGAGATGAATATAATGTATTTGATGAAAAATTGCGTTTAAAACTTAACATTGGCTTGTTCAGTTTTGAACAAGCTATTACTAAACGATTTCGATGCATGGATAAGGAAGTATTCAAGATAGGCTTTTGTCTGATCTCCAACAAGACAAGGTTTGGAGGTTTCTCAAAGTCACAGGAGGAATGGGATCAGATCGTAGAAATCGACTTGTACCCGAAGATGTACCAAAATTGCCGAGCTTTTGAGAGTCATATTCTTTCACGATGCTTCTATTCGTTCCTTTGAATCGCATAGCAGTGACAATCTTCTCACAAAATTTGCTGATGACTGTGCTTGGTGTTTCCCACTATATGCAGATGGTTTACTTCGCCAACTATTTCTCGTCTGTATACGAGAACTCCCAAAATCCTGTCACAAGCAACGACATCTTTGAACTTCAACAAGACCATCAACCTGTGTCAAAAATTGACCTGTCTGAAGTGACATCGACCTTGAAAGGGCTGAAGAGGAAGAGTCCAGGACCGGATGCTCTTCCTTTCTGGATTTATCGGGACTTTGCACATCTTCTCGGTCCCGCAATCACCAAGCTCTTCAATCAAAGTATGGAAGAAGGTCATGTTCCTCATTGCTTTAAGAAGTCCCATATCACTCCGATCCCAAAATGTTCCCATCCAAAGGAAGTGAATCAGTACCGTCCGATATCCAACCTCTCCATTCTCTCCAAGTGCTTGGAAAAGGTCGTTGCTAACAAATGGATTGCACCTCGTATTCGTGAAAGAATTGGCTCAACACAATTTGCTTATGTACCCGGCAGAGGAACCGCGGTTGCAACGACTCTTCTTTACAACCGCATGTTGCAATACCTGGATGGCCACTCTAGTGCAGCTAGAGTCCTGACGATCGATTTCGCGAAGGCGTTTGATTTATTGCCTCATCAAACTGCAATCAAATCGTGTAGAGAATTCGGCATCCCTTTGCCTGTAATTTCATGGATGGAGGATTTTCTTAGCGGTAGGCAGCAGTCTGTCAAATTGCACACTTCAATCTCGAGCTCCTACTCTGCCCCGTCGGGTGTTCCACAGGGCAGCATACTTGGTCCGCTGATTTTTTGTATGGCGGTTAGCAAATACTCAGCGCTTCATACCAACTCATCAATCGTGATGTACGCTGATGATTTAACATTACTGCACTGTTTGCGATCAGCCGAGGAAGATTCGCTACAATCCGAATACGACAATATCGTTTCTTGGTCTAACTCCATTGGTCTTCCCATCAACTACTCCAAATGTGCCGTTATGAATGTGATTACGCGGAAAAATCTATCAGTGGAGCCCATCAAAACTAGCAGTGGTGATATCTTAAAAACTGCATCGTCCATAAAGATTCTCGGCGTCCATTTCTGTGACAATCTGAAATGGAACATCCATATCACTAAGACTGTGTGTCATGCTTCGCAGAGATTATTTGTTCTAGCGAATTTGAGACAATTTGGCTGTCCATCACATTTGATTCGTAGAACGTACTTTGCCTTTGTGAGATCTATTTTACTTTACTGTTGTCCAGTTTTTATTAACGCCCCAAAATACCTCACTGACAAAATCGTTCGAATTGAAAAGAGAGCCGCAAAGATGATTGGTGAGCAGATTCATCCGGACGTTTTGAGTACCATGAACCGTTCCTGTGAGTCACTTTTTCAGAAAATTGTGATTGACGACAACCATCCTCTGCAGGAATGCTTCAATTCTCGTACCCGATGCAGTCGTAGTATTTGTCCTCTACGCAAGCCCTTTGCTCGGACTTTAAGCTACAAATCTTCATTTATCAAATTTTGTAAATAGTATTTGCGTTGTAATGTGTACCTTGATGTATATTTTTATCATTTTATAGATTTTATCTCTTTGAATTGTGATGCGTCTACCGAATCTAATCGTATGTGGACCAATAAAGTTATCTTATTATTATTATTATTATGGTGATAATGTACATGTATTATCAGAGAATCAAAGATTTATTGGCTGGTGTAAAGATATGGACCTCACTCCAACCTATCCATGTGCAAGACCATGTGTATCAGTAGCAGAAATTTCTCAAGTCGAATTGTTTTGAATGCTGTTCAGAAGGTTTCATCACTCAAACTTTTGGGTGTCACTTTGTGTTCGACTCTGTCATGGGGACTGCACTTTGATAGCGTGATATTGTTGGCTTTATGTGTTGACTAAGCTGAGAGGATTTATAACTAAGAACGACTTAATGCGTATTTGCAATTCAACAGTAAGGATATCGCTTGAATACGCCAAGCCCTAGTTTACGAGCATTTCTGTCAACGATAAATCACTTTTGTGTAAAGTTCAAAATCGTTTTCATCGACTGCTATGTGTCCTTATTGTACCAGTGTGTGTCTACGCCCTCTGTAGACCTTCGTCGACATAAGCAGACGGTGAAGCTATTCGCTCAACCCTTTCTCCAAAACACGAACTCCATCGACTTTTACCGCAGAGATCGAAGCGGACAAGCAGGTTTCTCTTCCCCATAACTAAAAGTGCATACCGGAGAACTGCTTTTGTTGCTTATTGTGTATCCTTTTACAATAGTAATGTTATACGTTGATGACTTGTACCAACTTATTACTTGTGACTTGTAATTTTGATTCCTATTTGGAAAATATAAACATTTATTATTATTATTATTATTCACTACAATATGTTGTGGAGAATGATTACCCGTGCCTTTCCATAAAAAATGTTTCCAGGTTGTGTATTTGTTAGCATAAAAATTTGATTTCACCGATGAGAATATGCTCCTCCGAACCTGGATCTCCTTGCTCCGAACAAAATCGAGTCTTTCACGTTACTTATATCTCGCTAGTAGTATTTGTATTCAATACTTTTTTTAGGAGTGATGTAGCGTCTAATTTCATCAAGACTGGTAATAAATTTCTGGTAATAAGTGTTCTGAGCACAGAATTTAATATTTTGTTTATCTGCTTCGGTTTGCTAGAAGTGTGATCAATACGAAATGGATGGCACATTGAGGAACCTATTAGGTGGGCAAAAAGGAATTCCTTATACCTTATAGAGATAGGAAAAAAAATCGTGCGTCGCTTGCGGATTAATGTGAGTTCCAGCAAAGTGCTTCGATTGCCAAAATTCCTTCAGATTCGAAGAATTCAGATCATTGCCCACAAGTTTTCTCCATAATATTGACCCTTCCGATCATTATTAAAGAAAGTAGCAGGCGTACGAAAATTAGTTCACTTGATGATTTCACATCCTCTCCTCGGCATTGCTCACTGTATAGTGCATACATTGAATCGAAGCCACACATCGATGTGTGTTTTGGTGTGTGCGAAGTGATATCACAGCACGCACGCATCTCTCACTGGCTCTGGTGTCCTTTGCTGACAGCTTATTGTTTGCCATTTCCAATAGCAAGCGATACATGAATTATCCATTCGAGAAGGAGCAAGTTGTGTGATGTGATGTGCTATTTCGATATTAAGGTTACATACAATTCTTCCTCTCTAGGAAACCGAAGCGCGCGCAGATGAATCTAATTCTGTGGTTCTGAGGTAGTCTATTTCATGAAAGCCATTCATGAACTATGATTAATAACACTGTTAATCAGAAACAGGCATAAGTTTTCTTTTTGACCATTGACCGCTAAGAAGGCGATGGAAACCGAAGGTCTGTCAAATCTGTGCTTACCGTTTACTTGTGAGAATCAAAGGCCAAAATATTGTTAATGCAACTTGAGTCTGCTGCTCATTCTGATAAATCATTCTGAAACATTATTTGAATCGTGTTGGAGTCATTTTTGCCCTCATGAGACGGTAAGTCGGTGATTACAGAAAGCATCAACCAACGTAGAATCAATTAACTGCACGTGTGACGTATGCTGTCTATAGATGACTGATTATCGACAAATTTATCAGACGTTGCCATTATATTACTTATATCTTTAAAAAAAGGTTTCCATGCTTACTTGTGTGTCAACGTGTAACAAAATCAAAACTTGTTGTTGTTTTACCCGGCTCCGTCCAGCGGATAGAAGGCTTCGTATTGAGACAATTTGAAGCGACACACACAGAAGCAAATGAATGTCTATTGCTGGCGAAGAGTGCCCGGGGAAGAGATGGCCATTCAGATACCAATGGGGTGCTACTTATACCCGAGGCAAAGCTTTTCACATAGGATGAACAGCATTGACTCGGGGAGGCAGCAACCCCAATATTCCCACCCCACACCTTACCTCCGAAGAGGAGTGGGGTCATCACTGAGGGCAAAATCGAAGTTTACATATACTGCACGCATGTTGGATTCTTCATCTCCATATATGTCCTTTCGCATCAGTGTCTCATTAGTTGTGATTTTCAAGAGATGATATTTTCCTTGCATATTATTCTTATTCACATTGTCACATGAGTAATCATGCACAATTTTTAATTCGCTGTGTATTTTACTTTCTGGTATTTAATTGACAAAGATGTGAGCTTTTTATTATTAACGTTTGGTTTTAATTCTGATCCTAGGAGAAGAATCGGCAGCTAATGAATCGTTTAAATCAATTCGTTCATGACTGATTTTAAGCCACTTTTCAGCTTTGCTTGTGTTGAAGTTAATGATCCAGAATGTCAGAAGCATAGTATTTGATATTTTATCATTATTCAATTCAATTCGGTTTAGTGATATTGCTGAATCATTATGACCGAGTCTAATTGTATCAGTTAAGTCTTACGTTTCTTTATGAATGAGATCTACATGCATATGCATTTTTCCTCCTACAGATTACAGAACTTCGAAGAATCTGCAATCGACAGCGTCGGCAATTAGAGGAATCGGGGAGCGAATTAGATCATTCGCATCGACGAATTGATCAGTATGAACTGGAGGTTAGGAAGCTGAGGTCTAGGATCGATGTGCTGAAACGTGATCTTCTACTTGCTGAAAGTGAAGTGAGTTCTCATTCAACTAGCATCGATAAGAAGCTGATGAAGCTTCAGCTGGACATCAAAACTCGACAACTAGCGAACATTACCTTTGATATGAAGGTTTCCTCTTAAAACAAATAAGCGCTAACTGAAGTTGAAGCAGGATGTATACAGTCATTGATGAAGGAATTTCATCGTAGGGTGAAGCAGGATGTATACAGTCATTGATGAAGGAATTTCATCGTAGGCTGAAGCAGGATGTATAGAGTCATTGATGAAGGAATTTCATCGTAGGGTGAAGCGGAATGTATAGAGTCATTGATGAAGGAATTTCATTGTAGGGTGAAGCAGGATGTATATAGTCATTGATGAAGGAATTTCATTGTATGCTGAAGCAGGATGCATATAGTCATTGATGAAAGAATTTCATCGTAGGCTGAAGCAGGATCTATACAGTCATTGATGAAGGAATTTCATCGTAGGGTGAAGCAGGATCTATACAGTCATTGATGAAGGAATTTCATTGTAGGGTGAAGCAGGATGTATACAGTCATTGATGAAGGAATTTCATCGTAGGGTGAAGCAGGATCTATACAGTCATTGATGAAGGAATTTCATTGTAGGGTGAAGCAGGATGCATATAGTCATTGATGAAAGAATTTCATCGTAGGGTGAAGCAGGATGCATATAGTCATTGATGAAAGAATTTCATCGTAGGGTGAAGCAGGATGTATAGAGTCATTGATGAAGGAATTTCATCGTAGGGTGAAGCACGATGTATAGAGTCATTGATGAAAGAATTTCATCGTAGGGTGAAGCAGGATCTATACAGTCATTGATGAAGGAATTTCATTGTAGGGTGAAGCAAGATGTATACAGTCTTTGATGAAAATGCTTGATTGAATTGACTTCATATGATGATATGTTGATACTTAGGTTCATATTCTACCATGCCTGTAAAATCTGCAGATTCCATGCTGCCCACGCTATGTTGAATGAAAAAATAACTTTTTTTGACCTACCTACTCCCGAAATTTTTCATATCTCTTTGTGCTCCTAATGCATTGTTTAGGTACATCTCGAAAAGTTTTACGTTATCAATTTACCGTTATGTACAAAAATGATTCATCGCTTTCCCGTAGAACTTCCTTAGGAATCCCTTCATCAAAGGAAATTTCGATTTTAGCTACAAAAAACGACACGTGGCGCATTCGTTTACACATCGGTGGGGCACATTCACAGGACCCTTTTTTGATTGCAGCATTATTATTTGAATATATAGGAACTTTTTAATGGACTGATTGCTTTTAAGATATAACCTGATCGCTGAATTGGTGAGAATGCGAAATGGAAACCTTGCGTGCTAACCCAAGAAGGTATCAACCTGGAAACACCGCTTTTGTCTAACATCCCCTAACGTCCCTTTCGAGTGGGATGAGGACCATCACAATCCCTGAACAATGAAGCGAGGGGATCTGCATGTAAAAGCGATTATACCAGCTGCATGAAAGTTATGTCGATAACACCCGCAACAGGAAAGTGGCACCTGTCTTGGATTCGCGACTCTTGAAGGAAGAATATGAACTTCTTAATACCTTGCCGAGCAATTACTATTGATTAGGATGGGGAATGCCCTCAAGAATGGCTACTGAATAATTTATGTCAAAACTGTTATTCAAAATAGCTGGGTGTGACATCCTTGCAGATATTTGACATCATTTAGCACATTATCGAACCCTTTGACGAAGCGCGGGGCAATGGACGCGAGGCTCACGTGCGCTTCAGTAAGTGTTGACACCGAAGAAAATTGAATTCTCTGGTTTCATTTGTTACATTATTTTGGAATTCCTAATCACCGTATTTGTCTAATAAGAGAATTGCATATTCTTGATCAATAAATCAAGTTTTTGAAAAGTCAAAGTCATAGAATATATGGGTATTTAGAGAAATTCAATGATTATGGAAAGTTGCACGAATGTACCCCACCACCTGCACGAATCTGCCCGTGCACGGTGCTATGTCTCATAAAAGTTAATTTTATGTGATAAGCTAAGCCACTCAACCCAAAGTTTTAACAATGAAAAACATCAGTAATATCCAACATTTCAGAAACAGTAATCGAATGTCTATTTTAGTCTCGTGAACAATGTATTAAACATTTTGATTTTCCATTTTTTGTCTGAATTTGCCCCATTCGCCGCAATATTGTAATTATTTGAACATGCTATTGGATTCTAGGGAAATACAGTAATTACGAATTGTAAAGAGCTTCCATCGTGTCGTAGTCATGAATATCAAAATGTAAAAAGGATCTATACCAACGAATTCTCTGTATTACGAACGGCGCATATCGTTTCGGCTGGAGTCGTAGAGATACACTAATTATCTTAATGGTCATTAAAACTTCACTATATAGCCATTGTCGATCGCCATTATAAACTTTGTCGCAAAGTTCAAAATTGTATGATTGCTAGCATTTTTTGGGTTTTTTAGGCTAAGTGACTATTTGTCTCACATGCAACAACTGCTCTGCAGTATAAAAAATTCAACTAACGGGTAGGCAGAAAATCCCAACTCGGTTGTGCGACTGATTGTAGAATAACTAAATGATAGTGTCCACCATTCGTGAAATTCACGTTTGCAAGTGAGTGAATTGCAAGTAATTTTTTCGTCAGATAAGGCTGACACTGTGTTTAATATCGTGTAACTGTATGCTATGTGTTTCATCGCACTTCTCAATAAACATATCAATTTCAGCTGGACTCTCAGTCAACTGCTTGTCGGCGGATTGGCCATTCAAATGAAGAATTGACGCAAAAGGTTTCTTCCTTACAAATGCAATTGGAACATGTTCAGAGAATGTAAGTCTCAGGGTTGCATGTTCTTAATATCAACGGATTTGCATTAATCTGATTTGAAACACTTGCTTTTGTTGAATTTCTCATGTGCCAAATTGAGAAAGGACCTTATTTTCTTTCGTACTTTTTATGTATGTTGTAGGAAATTTCATATTTGATAAATTGAATCCAGTCTAGTCAACATTACAATGGTAAGATATTGCCGGATGCGCTTCTGAATGTAATCACAAACTATGTATTATTGAAACAATGCACGTTGTCTTGTTAAATACAATCCATCCATAACTTCAATTCAAATTATGCAACAAAAAGCTAGCTCGAAGGGGACGCATTATGTTAGTTACCTCCTATGATTTATTATTTACTGACCCCATAACGCTGTGTGATCTTTTAGGTTCACACTCGATTAATCGTGCTTGCATCAAAGCATGAATTTGGTCGCTTCAATTCATTTTCTTATTTACGTTTAAACGGTTCATAATGTGGCTTCATTTTTTTTCAACATCTGATGATAACTGCAGCCATATACGACAGATGGTTGATATATAATGCGTCACTTTATTGTCACTAAATTTACAATAAATTTCTTGATGTTGCCATCAGGCTTGGGGTCAAGTACAAGTACTTGTACTTAAGTACATTTTCATGGTACTTTGTACTTGTACTTGTGCTTGATTTATTTTCCTTTACATGTACTTGTGCTTGGTCAAGTACTTTTATAAATCTACTTGGAATTTCAGATACTCAAATTCAAGTACAAAGTACTTTTTGGCATTTTAAGAGGTTTTAAGTAGGCCTATATGACAAATACACCAATGCATTTGCATGAGAGCGCTGACTCCCTGTCCTTTTGGGATTCTCAAAGTTGCAGATACAACATTCTGGCTAGTTTAGCATTAAAGTATCTTACCTCACCCGCCTCGTGTGCTCCTGTGGAAAGAATATTCAGCAATATTCAGAGAATATTCGCTAAAAAAGTTCTTAGACCAGATCGCTGTCGAATTAAAGACCAAAATTTCGAGAGACCAACGTTTATCAAATCAAATGGCTTCTCCTCCTAAAATGTTATAAGCTTCATACTTGTATCACTTTGTCAACAACAATAGTCTTAGTTGCTTCATGAAATAGGACTACATGTATCTTCATTCTTCAATCAAGTGTTGTTTTCAGTTGTAACGCACAAACAGGAATAACAATACAATTTGAGAATGCTTTGCGATTTAACTCGGTAATAATTATTCAGTACTTGTACTTGCACTTGATTTTTCAGTACTTGTAATTGTACTTGAATAACAATTGGATCAAGTACATGTACTTGGACTTGTATTCATTATGTTTGTTTTCAATGTACTTGGAACTGTATTGAAGTACAATCGAAGTGCTTGACCCCAACCCTGGTTTCCATCCACTTACTACAGTTTATCATCATGTAGTAGTAAATCACCTCCGAATCAATGCCTTTTCTCACATCTACCTCTCATTGGCTCATGTAATAGCAGCCTATATCCCACACATGTACGATTTTAGATAGACGCGCTTCAGCTAGCAAGCTCAATCTGACACCGGCTTTCCAGCACTCCGACAACTGAGTTAGATCTCATTCTTATGTGCTACAAGACCTGTAGTTTCCTCGTATCAAATTGTAGGCATTTCCTGTAGCAGTTTTGAAGTATTTCAAGAACGTATACTTTAAATACATTGAGTTGGATGATTCCGCATGACCAGCAGATACTTACGTAGTTGTTATTGATTTCAGGAGTGCAGAAAATAGTCCCCGTGATGTAATCCACGATGACAACGCGGCAACTGCTGATCTTGAAGACGATGAAGACGACAACTGTGACCTACCCAACCGAGTATCAGACATTCAGAATATCGAGACGAGTATTGATCTGGATGCTCATTCAGATAGCCAATTTGGAAATGGCAATTTCCCGGAATATTACACTCATGAACAACTTTCCTATGGATTTGGGGCTAATGCAACTGACTTGCTGGAAGCATCAAACTTTCAGGCGCGTGATCATGACGTCGCTCATTCATGTAAAAAGTGAAAATGAATGCTTTTCTCAAACAAGGATTTCCCACGATCTTAGTCTCACGAGTCATACTTGTTAATATTTTGATATTTTTTCTACTTACACATTAGTTGTGAGGTGAATCAAGTTGTCAGATATTAAAGAGACATGCTTCAAATTAGCCCAAAGAAATTTACCCTTTCATTGTACGCAAGCCTGCTAACATCTAGCAGATTTTCGCAAATTACCGCATTTTCACGCAAATGTCAATTTAAAGTATGAATCCATTACAAATGAATAGCAACGGGATATAATCGACGTACTGAAAACCATGCTGCCAAAGTTCTTCAAGATACCTGGATACCTTATCAAGCATGGCCAAGATAAGATGAGTGCTTGAGTTTCTGCGGGAAACCAGGTAGGAACTAGAAACAAGAGACTTCCAATCAATCATCAAGCACTTTGTCTGTCGATTGCTAGATGGTTCCGATGGCTGATTTCATCTGGTTTAGCTGTTTTCACTTGACCAAAATGCATCATTTTGTCGTCATTTACTTTGACACAGCGATGTTGCTGACAAAATACTCAACATTGATCAATCGACAAATTGAAATTTTGTTAGAAAAGAGCACCGTGCGATAAACATGCAGTCTTGCAGATGTTTTTTATTATCTTGAATGTAATGAGATCCTTTGGAAGACCAAATGATTAGTCCAGCTTCGATCAATGTGACAATACATCATCAGTTCAGGTTTCCAGACGATCGTTCTATGCTTTTCAGAAGAACCACGGAAATGTATTACGACAAGCTCAAGGAATTTTCACCTTTCTTAATTATTGACACCACTGGTTGGCAGGTCTGCGTATCACTCAAACTGCTTTGTAATATAAGACTTGTTAAGAAAACGATGACTTGATTCGCCTACGTAACTCAAAAAAATTATCTACCATAAACCGAGACATATTTGAAGCAATTATTCTTAATTGCTTCACTGTCGACGCTCGAATTCATTATTGCTCTTCGTCATCATTTCTCTCTTCCGGTTCTTCATCCCATTCTTCAAAGTCCACTTCTTGCAATTTTCTAAGGAAAATAAAAAACCAAATAATCAAATGCTCATGGTCTATGTCATGATTGTTCATCTCTGGACATGTACTCTTCAAAATTATCATTTCAAACTTCCCTACGAAGCAATTCGAAAACTATTGAATCTTCCTGTTAAATTTCACTGTATAGCAGATTTGTCAAAAATTGAATGATGAGCGTTATCCATGTATTGCACAAGCGCTACACGCTCGTTAAAAGGTGCTCTTTAAACGTCACATATAGACTGGTGCCAGCTTTTCTAAAATAGCGTGGCTGTTTTCTCACACTCAATCATCTTCACACCATGTGAGCTAAAAATTCTGAGGAAAATCCAACCCAAGATATTCTTTCTCAACTTAGTTGCCTAGCTTGCTATCTAGTTTTGCAATAGGCATCTCGTGCACAGGAAGTGAAGACTATTGGATGCAGGTTTAAATTTTATGATAACTGTTCGGAATCTCTGCTCCAGACGACACCTACAGCGATGATGACTAAACCTTGGATGAATTTTCTATTTTCTGTGAGAACGTCTTGTATTTGATCTTGATTTCAAGGAATTCGATTTTATTATGAAGCGCAAATACAACTGACAAGATGTGCTACAGAAACGTCTTGCAAACATTTGGAATCAGAGCAACGAACTCTGGTGAAGGAAACCTATTTCATCAGGGACCAAAATGCTCTGTAAAACAGGCGTGCAGTGAACTTACATCCTAATTTCTTTCATTTTGGATAGTACTTGCATAACCTCAGATTTTTTCTGTCAGTGGAGATGACTGCTCAGCGAAGCTAAATGAATTTCAAAAACTACCTCGCATGTTCCATAGAAGCAACCGCAACAATCTTGAAGACAACTGTCATCGCATCACTTGAAGTCGTGCATCCTTCAACGTGATTAATTCATGTAGATAATGTGGCCTCTACAAGTATTTTCCTTCACTTTACAACCAACCTATTAATGCGAAATATTTTTTGTCATGTGAGCGTCTGAAATGACAGTTGATGATGAACGTCATGCGGTGTTTCCATATTTCATGCTGTACAACTTGTAATATCTTAAATATCAATGTTTTACATCAATCCTCATCACTTCTGACCCTTGATTTGCTGGAGATAAATGAGTTTCCTTCTTTTGTCGTAATAATTTAGTCAACATTTCATTTCAAAGGACAGAAGAAAATATCATTTCTGCCTTCTGCGCCAATTGTGCTCATAAACCAAGAACTGTGTCGGATTCAGTCATTCAGATAGATTTTGATCCTCAGCTTGTCACGAACCAATTTCTTACCAATGTATGGTGATAGCACATATTTTATCAGTGTATTCCAGTCGAGCAATAGACATACGATCATATTTAGATCATCCAGATTTACAGATAACATGAAAATCGATCAAAATACATCATCAAAGCAGACAAAATTGATATAAAAAGTAAATATATGTACATGTATATGTTCTTGTTTTTGTTTTGAAATTCAAAAGTCATATCATAGTAAAATTGTAAATTCATATTCTAAATTACCAGTACATGCAGATTCTATCAGAAAATGTGAAGCTCACGGTGATACTATTTCATATGGATAGCTGTTCCATCGGAGACGGTGCAGTTAGGTTATTTATTCAGCGTTATAAACATTGTTGGTGAATAATTTTGTTAAAAGTCACTTTTTTCAAAAGTTCTTGAAATTTTTTGAACACTTAAATGATGGCATTTATTTTGTTGAAAATACTTCTGTACAAATGAGTATGTTGATGCTATGCTTTGGTAAATGATAGATGTCATAAGAATATATCTAAACAAATTATATCATGTACAAGATTTTGAATTCTTTATTTTCATAAGATTTACTTTTTCTGCATTGGACAAAGCTTTCATCTCTTCCCTGATCATGTATGTACCTGATTTTTATGAATTCTTGACCATCTGAAATGATAGATACTTACCTAATTTGTACATTGTGATAGGATATTCCAGTGAATTGTTTTATTGTAGAATTTGTCTATTCAAAGTCATTGTTATGAAATGCACGCATACGTAAAGTAAAAATCTTCGGTCAATAATGCCTTTTTGATCTACATAACAAGGTCACTTCCAAGCGTGAGCGACACTACATCTGTGGACATATTCAGAAACTACATATCCTTATGTAACGCGATAGTTTTAATAATTGTTTTTGGATATTCACCGACTACAATGTTCGTTCACGTAGCTTGTGGGGGGGGGGGGCGGAGCAAGATCCTTTGCTCTTCTAAACTTCGAATTGGAATGAGAATCTGCTGTGTTCATAATTGTTTAGCCGTATCAAACCGGGAGCAACTAACATTTTCTCCCGAAATTCGAGCACAAAAAGGTTTATAATGGAAGTGTAGATCTTGAATCCGAAAACCAAAATTCTCATGTGTCATAATTCCAGTCTCGTTCGGGTGAAGACAAAAAATGCAAAAAGTCATTTCTTACTCAATTCATGCACAGATATCGGACTTCTATTAGGGTCAGATCTTTGTATAGGCCTTCGCAAGGCTAGGCCTGCATAAATTGGAATTTACATAAACTATATAGTTGAAATCAGGCAACATAATTGGGATATGTATACATCACTAGGTGACATGCCACGCGTAATTACGGAACACCCCAAACATCCGTGGTTAACCCTTTCAGTGCGGACGACACGCTGTACGTGTCATGTATCTATTAACAAATTAACGGAATTAGAATCAATGCAATAGTACGATTATACCGTGACACGCAGAGCCTGTCATAAAACCATCGGTGAATGTTTCTGAATTATGATCACTCTCAAAGGACAGGTTCACCGAATTATTACGTAAGATTTCGTTTATTGAACAGATCTTTGAATATCATTCACACCGACAGAATTTGTTGATAGTTGTTGCTGTTCGAATTGCGCATTCATATCATAATGAGCACGCAAAGTGGTCGGCGGTATCCCCGGCGTTCTGCCATGACAGATGCGTTGAATTTGATGGGATTTGATACAAACGAAGATGGCAGTTCAGGCAGTGAGATTGAAGATGAAATACAAGATAATGACTTGCGAGATAGCGACTCAAGTAGCAGCTCTGACGAAGATGCAGGTGGCAGCACTGGTGAATGGCGAACTGTCCAAAGTGGTACTGATTCCGTCAGACGTGGACCAGAATTTACTGGAACTACAGGACTACATCCACGCTTAGAGATTCCAAATGAATTAGAAGATGATATGTTTTTCTTAAATCACTTTTTCACTGACGACTTAATGCAAGATATATGCGACTACACAAACAACAGACTTTGGCAAGAATTAGTTGATAATCCTGAAAGCCAGAAATTACAAAACAGCAGACAAGTTACAGTCAATGAAATCAGAAAGTTTATTGGATTGCAATTTTTAATGGCTTTGAACAAGAAGCCTACGCTTGCATCATACTGGAGTGGCGATTTGGTGTTTCGTCAAGAGATATTCTCGTCACCTGAATCTCTATCCCGTGACAGATTTCAGTTAATTTTGAACTATATTCGCTTTGCAGACCCAGAAAATTTGGAAAATGATTATTTAGCAAAAGTACGACCATTTCTGGAAAAAGTTAATAATATATGCCAAAATACATACCTACCAAACCGTCAGATTTCTATAGATGAGACACTCATGCTGTTCAAAGGACGTTTAAGAATACGACAATATATCCCAAGCAAGCGTAGGAGGTATGGAATAAAGTCGTATGTATTGGCAGAATCCGAGTCGGGTTACGTTTGGAAGATGATGCTTCATGGTCTGAGTACTGAAAATCGGGCAGTCGGATTGTCTCATCGTGGTGCTGAAACATTATCAGTTACGGAACGAATTGTGATACAATTATCACACGACCTGTTTAATCAAGGTTACCACGTTTATCTTGATAACTTTTATACTTCCTGTAGATTAGCCCGATATCTGTTTCGCAATGGTACATTTATGACTGGAACTGTAAAAGCGAACCGGGGCGTTCCGAGCGATTTAAAGCACTTAAATCTGCCTGTTAAGTCTCAAGCTTATTCCCGCAACGGCGAAGTTCTTTGCGTAAAACTTGTGGATCAAAAGTCGTCTGGAAAGAAGACGGTTTACTTGATGGATACGTTTGCTGCTGCTGAAGATGTTGAGGTCAGCCGCATAGTCAAAGGTGGACACCACGAAACGGTGAAGAAGTCACGATCTGTATTGAATTACAATGCCCATATGGGCGGTGTCGACCGGTTGGATGCCGCACTTCATCATTACGATATCAATCGGAAAAATTATACATGGTTTGTAAAGTACTGCTTGCACTTAATTCAAATCATGCATTACAATTCATGGATTCTCTACAGGAAGAATGATGGTAAAATGAACTACCTAGATTACTGCATGAAATCTGTCAATCGTTTGGTCTTACAAACAGGTATTGGACGAAATCCTGTCGGAAGACCTCGCCTGGTACCACGATCAACAAACAATCGATGCTTGGAGGAACGGAATCCACAACATAAACTTGAACGCATACCAGCAAGGGAAGGAGAACCTCGACCTCACAAGAGATGCCGTGTTTGCTACCAAGCCGGAAAGCGGAAAGAAACTGTCTTCCGATGTGCTGATTGCCCTGGACAACCTGGTCTATGTGCTGCTCCTTGTTTTTCAAAATATCATGAGTAAACCTGAAACTTTTCGAAACGTATTATGGGTTTATTGCGTTGAATATATTTTGTAGTAATAGCAGTAAATGGCTTTTGATTTTCCGTTACATTCGAGGTGCAAAAGCAGAAGTAATTAAAAGTAAAGTAACATTAAAAGAGTAAATATAAAATTGAAATGAAAAATGAGTGATTAATATTGAGTGGACTGTAAATAAAAGATGTGCAAATACATTGCAATAAACATAAAAAATTATACGCTCGAAAATATTTATAAATTTATATGATCGGTAATTGGTAATTGGTAATCGGTTCTTTTTTAATTGCACAATTTCTAGGAAAACATAAGAGGTATATCTTATTCAGTCTTATTCAAAAAGCTTTCATGGCACACTCGATTGGGAAATTGGAACCAAGCATATAAGCCTATATGTCTTATATGTTTGGTTCCCATAATGTGTATAATACAAGCTCGAAATAGATTGTGTTGTTTTAAAAAGATTAGCAAAAATGTGTAGAATTATTTACTGTGGTCGTAATGAGAATTATTACTGTGTGAAATGAGAAATTAAGGAAAACTGTTTACGGTGTTATCATCGCATAGTACTGTACTTATTAGTCAAGTCAACTCTAAAACACCCAAAGATTTTGAGAACACCTATTTGCATTCCTTGTAGCAGTTTTCTCCGTCTTTTCTTCCGGAGAAAACATGTGCATCATGACAAGATCTAATGCTATTATCTGTTGCAATAACACCTCGAAATCACATAAAATGGACAAATAAAATATAGAAAATATACCTATTTGACACCTCTGGCGTGTCACCGTAACAGTGGACAATGATAGTAACGACACGCATCGTGTGTCATCGTAACATCGAACAATGATTAATTTTCAAATTTTGTTACGTTGAATAATTATTGCATGACACACTGTGCGTGTCACTAGGACAGGTATCTTAATGATTTCGTGCTGAAAGGGTTAAGGACATTCTATTCTTCCACCCACGTACATGCGCGCTACACTAAAAGTCAGAAATCACTTGATCTGATGCTGTTAAAACATGGGAAATGTTTATGAATGCGGGCGAGCGTTTATAGTTTGCGCGTCGTCTACGGTTGCCTCCGTTGCCGCTTGAACCGCTAAGCATGTTCTGCCTTCCCTGAGCATGAAATTGGGGTCCCATCACATTGTTTAGCCTTTGATACATGCAGACACATGAGACGCAAAGTCTATAAAACAGGACTGCCGACTAACTTACATAACAGATGTTGCAGCAAAGTCCCGCATAGCCACAGATGTTTAGGGTCATGTGTTATTACGAGTGAAGTACGTGATTAAGCGTGGTATGTCACCTAGTGATCAACTAAAGAAATAGAAGACATTAATCAAACAGTTAACAGATAAAAAAATTCACCATCATGTTTCACATCTGTTAAGAGGGTTAAATTTTCTACGTAGGCTACGGTACAAAACCTCCAGAATATTTAGATGAAAACTATTATAGAGGCTTCAGCTAGGAATTAGCAATTTAATCTATGGTCAGAATCGAAATTTGTAGACTGTGACCTTAATTCTAGCATTCATAAGTCGTAAAGGTTCTACCAATGTCGTAGTGCGAGTGTCAACCTCAAGCAAAACGGTAAACTACGTGCAGATGAGAACTTTTTCTAGTAGCCTACGATTTTAATCCGAAAAGGTTTCTTAATTTCAATGCAGGCAAACACTCGACACCTGATTTGAAGATCTCTGTCAATTACATTTTGCAATAAGCCTATGTTTAGAGTTTGCATGCCAAAAAACGGTATTTTTTGTAATGTGATAGTAATTAATTATCTTCAGTCTGCACTATAGAGCTTCTACTTTTTTATCTAAGTATTTCTTAATAGCGGTTTGAATCAATTGCAATGGACATCCGTTGTTCCTATAAACGTTGCATACATTGCATGTATGCAACGCAATAGCTGAGAAACTATTGAACATGTGTAGATCTCAAATCAAAACGTTTTCATCAAGGATACAGAAATTGGAAGATATTGAACGACTTTGACAAAAAAATGAGCATTGTAGGCCTACTATCACAAGCGACACCGCTTTGGTTGCTACATAAGGCAAAACATAAATATAATTTTAATTTAGTTTGTAATTTTTTCGATGTATTTAAAGTAGGACGATGATCATGACATAGCTCAATTTACAATGAATGAAGCAGTTCAAGTGGCTATTCAGCATTTCATTTGATGCAGAGTACTGTAGATTCAAAGGAAGGAATTATCGTCTTTGGAATTGCGTTTGTGGTTTACAGTGGTGATGCGAACACAATTAATGCACGTATCCTATCATCGTGATTTCCAAAATGATGAAAATTGACATGTAAAATGAATTTTTTTGAGGAACCTCCGTCACACTGCACAACTAGTTGCTCCAGTTATCTTAGGCATCATAAAGTTTCTGTCAAAAGTAACGACTTCCCCCAACATATTCAAAGTTCTCTACGCTATCATATTTACAATGTCATTGGGTTCACCTCAACGGATTATCGTTGTCAATCCCTGCATTTATTGGATAGCAATATCAGTATGGTATAAAGTCAAATGGATGGCAATAGACAGCTTATAGAAAGAAAGGAATGTTTCATTCTTAGTTGAACCTCCCGACGTTATGAAAATGCGCCATCTGCAAGATAGAAAATGTAATTTCAAGTAAATATGCGAAAATTTGATTCAAAAGTCAAGTTTTGTAATTCAGCTTTAATAAGAATTCACACGAATGATAATAAAGATGTTTTATGTGAAGGAATTGAATCCAAGCAAAGCGATGCCTATGTACATGAGTTTTAACGGGATGTATTCAGGTTTGAATTAATATATTCAATTCCATATAGTATGGATTAGTAGGCATTTTAGTATAGGCATACTTATCATATAGTGCATTATATATTATGTATAGGATAACATATCATGTAATTGGTTAATTAATATAATTTATCATATATATATTATATTAGAGTAGTATGTATATATTAAGTAGCACTACATACTTAATCTATGCATTTTACAAAAGGTTAATACTTAATCTTTCTATTTTACAAAGGGTATCGAATTTCATTATAACAGCAACCTTTCCTCTAAAATTTAATTTATGCCTACTCATTGACATGTCATTTAAATGATCTGCTAAAAATTGATCTATACATAGTATTATTAAGCTATGCAAAAGAACCAAGCATTGAATTTTAAATTTAGCGGGGAACTATTAAACACAAAGTACAGTGTATAGTCATGACTGAAACAAAGCTTTCCCAAAGCAACACGAATTCTGGGCACATGTTTTATGATTTCTGAGTGCCAAGACACATCAAATCTTATAATTCTGAAGCCCCGTCATCACACGATTGTGCTTTAGTTTTGAACTTCTTTTCATGTTTGTTGAACTTGTCGGCTAATTCAATGTATGACAATCATCGTTCGATGTTGTGATGCTAATACACCAGTGAATATACACGTTTTATATTTCATCCTCTTCGGAGGTAGGCAAACATTTAATGATATTTCTTACAGAAGGTGAACAAAATCATTGGTAGCAAAAGTGAAGCGCTCTATACATGTCTCTCGAATAAATTGAATTTTCTCTTTATTCTTCATGTACATTATGGCGATATAGTCCTACATGGCATTTCAAAGATAGCTTGTGATCAATTGCGATTCATGGACTAACATAAGGACATGATTATTGAGACTTACAGAAGCCCCTTCTTAATTTTGTTTATGTCTGATATTTCAATAAAGCTGCCAGCGGTTCTAATGTAACAAGGATGTTCAGATGTTGATATCTGTAATATTACGCCAACGTCACGATGCAGCATTGTCCTTCTTGCACGTTTAACAATTTCTATTACACAGATCAATATCAGTTTTTCAATATGAAGTCCACAGCACACTTGTTCATTATACAGTCCACAACACAGTGCAATTTCACTTTGCATTTCAAACGCTTGTAATAAAAGACATTATTTCGTAAATTCAATTAACTGATGAAATACAGTATGACATAATAATGAAGTAATGATGATAATATGACATAATGTTCATTCATTTTCGTGATAATCAATCAGGTAATCGTTCTTGATACTACTGCATGTTGAAATAGGCATAGCTCCCGTTAATGACAAGCGTATCATTAAGAAATTAGAGCTTTTTTATGATTTTTTTCTAATGGAATTTGCGGGCATTCTAGGCATCGTACGAGGTCGGGAGTAGCACCATTACAACCGCGTTGATTTCTCGTCTTCAATTTGGCTACCTATTTGGACAGCCTGAGGATAACGTTGTCCCAAAAAAGTGCGTGTCGATATAGTGGAAAAGTCTGCCATTCGGCACCAGTGGGTTAAGCTACAAATTGTTTTGTAGCTAAGTATATCCAAAGAGAGCCAAACTTACTTGTCGTTACTTGAGATAAAAGAAAGTTGTAATAAGTCCACCAAGTATTCCCAGAAGTGTGAGCAAAAAGCCGATGCCACCAACAAGACCTGCAAAAGCGATTGTTGTTACTATAGCCTACTTCCAATTCCAACCAATGATAAAAGATTACAAGATATATTCACATGGAAGACAGCTAAGAAAAATGTAGGCCTAGGTGAATTTATTCGAATCCACACACGAATATATTCCTGAATTCTTCTAATTAAATTGTGAAAATAAGTAAATTCATGTCTGATGAATTCAGACTTTTTTTTCCACAAAGGCAATTTAGATAACACAGCAATTAGACTCTTACCTGGACTATATCCTTGACTCGTTGAAGCTCTGAAAGAATAAATAACAAATAGCATATGTTATTCAAATAAGAGATTGTTAATTTTTGGTCGGCACAAAATTGACCCATAAGATTAAATAAATTTAATCAGAAAATATTCACAATTCTAAAATTATTTTAAATTCTTCAAAGTAGCCTGCATTTTGTGTTTTCACCATGTTTGATGTTACACAAAATTCAAAATTTCTTTGCTCTAAAATGCTTTATCATTGTTGTAAAAATGTGCGCTTTAGCTTCGATCATAGATCGCTCTAGTGCCCTTGATTTGCAGTAAAGATATATTATCCATTCCTATACTATATGTAGAAGATAATGATAGATTTCTAGGTCGATAATTATTTATTGACCGACAGCCGAAAGTTTTACAAAATAACGACCGGAAATTTCAAAAAATAGATATCTTCTGTTATCTATGTACGTTATGTAACGCAATTATCAAAGATTTCAGTTAAATTGAGTAATTATGGAAGACTCTAATGTATGGCATGATGATTTTTATGATCCATTGATTGACGAATTTGAGCAACAATTTGAGCAGCAAACTGGTTTTCGATGATAAATTTTGCGAACGTTCCTTCGGGTATGATCTCAGGTCTAAGCGGAAATGAAATTGAAGAGGTCGCAAGGCACAGTATGGAACCTACCACTACAAGTATTGGTGAATCATCAACCGCAACAAATGCTGGTAGATTTGCTCCTGCAGTTTCTGATGAAGAGCTAAACAAAATTAAGAATTCATCAAAACCCGCCAACACCTTGCGTCGAAATTATTGGGCACTTCGAGTGTTTGAAAGATGGAGGATCAATCGTGAAAATCTCATCTCCGAACGAATGATGCCGCAAAGTGATGTTTCATTATGGGATAAAGAACAACTGAACTACTGGCTGGCTAAGTTTATTGCTGAATGCCGCAAAGAAGACGGAAAAATGTATCCAGGAGCTCCCTTATATCGATACTATCTGGTTTGCAGCAAGTCGTCCGGAAAAACAGCTTAGTTGATTTTTTAAAAATGACGAATTCACTCATCTGCGTGAAGTACTTGATGCTTCGATGAAAATATCAACTTCGAACAATGTTGGCATCAGTCTAAAACAAGCAGACATCATTACTTTTCAAGAAGAAGAGGAGCTCTGGAGTAAGGGACAATTGGGAGATGCAACTCCAAAACAGATTATTCAGACACTGTTTTATCTGAATGGTATTAATTTCGCGGTAAGAGGTGGTCAGGAACACAGCGATCTCTTGATTTCTCAATTTCGTGTAGAAATAAGGGAAGGTGCAAAAGTATTGGTTTTCAGTGTGGGTGCCACCAAGACCTACAGTGGTGGGTTACATCAACGACGCTTGAGACCGAAAGAAAAATTACATTTTGCTAATGAAGGTAATCCTCAAAGATGTCACATCCGAATTTTCGAACTTTTTTTATCGAAGAGACCTCAAAACTGTGACAGGTTTTACCTTCAATCTAAGAGGAAGGTAATGATTCAGGATGATATTTGGTTTACTTCAAGGCCATTGGGACACAATACCCTGAAAAAGATGTTACAGACAATGACAAAAGAGATCGGAATTCAAGGGAGAAAAACTAATCATAGTCTGAGGGCTACTTGTGCCAGTCGTCTTTACAACGCGGGAGTTGACGAACAGATGATTATGGAAAGAACAGGTCATCGGTCAGTGCTCGGGGTTCGCTCTTACAAAAGAACATCGGATTTGATGATCAAAAACACTTCCATGATTCTTAACAGCGAGGTTTTGTTTTCAGAAGTCAAGAGGCAGTGTCCACGTGTTCAACAACATGCGTGTGGCATCAATATCAACATTCGAGACTGCCAAGTTACAATTGTGAATAAACCTCCAGCTGAAGGTGATATTTCTCGAGATGATCAAGTCTGATCGCTATGACTTTGCATTTCTTGTTAAAATGTTGAAATAAAGATATGTTTTTTGACATAGATAATGACCTCTAAAGTAAAAATAATGACATGTCTACTTACAAGAAGTTTCTTCAATAAATCATATCGAGCAGTTAACCCCTTAAGACGGCATACTACGCATTGGACTAACTGAAAGGACTAAGCACGAGTTAACTCGTACCGATCGTTAGGGAAGTGCAGCCGGCGTCTATGCAAGAGTGTGTTTGCTGAAGGACTAAGCCCGAGTATACTCGTATGCAGATGTCACTATCAAATTCCGGTGTATTTGGCAACAGATGTTGCCATAGTCCTAAGCACGAGTTAACTCGTATCGACAGAGGTAAATTAAATCCTGCGCCAGTTTACATATCCCTTAATGACAGTCCTATGCACGAGTTTATTCGGATTGGAAGACAATGCAATTACTCCTAAGCCCGAGTATATTCGTTTTATATTCGATGATGCATAATTTGACCATATTCGCTCAAATTGAGCATGTTTCTAGAGAATCATTGCAATGTTTTATCAAACTGATGACGAATTCCCAGGCAGTGTAGATATCTTAGCCAGCGGCGGCTATAGCAATCTATGGCAATGTGTGATGTACAATAGTATGATAATACACTGCTCCATAGAAGTATTTCTATGGTGTTGTTAATTTCTATGCACTGCTCCCTGGAGCTTGACTGACGTGAGAAAATTTTAAATATTATCGAGATCGATTACAGAGTGTCCATTACATTGAAGCATACTAATTTGTTTTGGATGAAGATAGATATCTGATAGAAAGTCTCACGATCAAGAAAATCTCACGTGTAAAACATGATGCACAGATATTTCAAAATCAGAAATCTCTATCCATAGACTTCTAAATTTCTCTGGACAGATAGGTGAGCAAAATTTGAAATCATTTTCTACATGTTCAGACCAACCAACAGTTGTGTTACAGAAGATCGAATCTTTTAGATAATCGAAGGGATAAATGACTATTTGATGTGTCTCTTGTGCGATTCAATCTAATGCAAAATACCAAATAAATATGCCGCTGCTGGTTGTCAACCTAAATGCAATGATAGTGTAACACCAATGCATTCCGCTACATACCAAGGAATTTTGAATCTGTATAGTTGCATCGAGTTAGTAGAAAGTATTATATTCCAACTAAACATTCCGTCTTGTGTGAACTCCACTTCCACGAACCTGACGACAATACCATCACGAAGTACATAGATCATTATCGGTTGAAGAAAATGAAAAAAATGAAAGTGCAAAGAAGAAAAAATAAAAAAGCGTAATCTAAAGGACAGTGCCATCAAAATTCCTTTATGTCTAAATTCTTCTCCAAACAACTACAAGGTTGCGATTCGGTAGGGCCACGTTTTTAAATACATGTCCTGGCAGTGGAAGCACATTCGGAAGATTCTTTGGAAAGAAGATTTTGTCTAAAATCTGCAAGGAAATCATTCTATCTGGGTTTGTGATATCTCAAAGCGATCATGGACTACAAAATGCCGAACAAGTTGAAATCTTCCCTTCAGCGTCATCTGCGAATGTTCGCATCTGTCACGTAGAGAGAAATCCATTCCAACAAGCACATCATATATCACAAGTTTTCCAAAGTTATCAATCTGATGACTTTTGTATAATATCTGGATGACCAGTCAGTAAAAGAAATTCGAAATCGGATTCAGTTGTGTAATACTTGGGAAAGGCTGATAAAGTTGCTGGTGCAGTTGAAGTCTACGGACGGAAGATTAACGCTAGATCCTACCAATATCATTGAACATGCTAAGGGACAATTTCGAGAGGAAAAGAGAAGCCGCCGATTCCCACACTTTAAATGTCCTGGAATCAAGAGGAACAGAGAGCTCCCTTTTATATTTCAATGATGATGGACTAAATAAGCATTCCCAACCTGAGCAGCCACTTCTGAGGAGGTTGGAACAGATATGGAGTGGTCCGACCTGTGATGGAGACCCTTCTGAGAAAAATGACAAGTACTCGAGAAAGTGCAATCGGATTATTTTTATAAGTGTTTTGACTGGACACGTCAAATGACTGGAGCAAATTATTTTATCTGCTTGCATCATCGCACAGAGTGAAAATAAAATAAAACAATTTCTTTATTGAAGTTTCTTGGACTCTGAGAAATGTTAATGATAGAATATAATGCAGTCAACCACAGAAGATGAAATGTATCCAGGATGTAAATGCTTGCATGCAAGGATTGATTTCAATATGAATCCTATTAATTGAGATGATGCCAGTGGTGCTAGTTGAAATGCAAAAAAATGTGATTCCTGTAGTGAATGCATTGTCAGAAATATTAAGTTGGCAATGCTCGACATCCCTGAAGCTGCAAAACTTTTGAATAAAATTTATCATGGGGGTCCAAACGCATCTGTGCTTCAGCCATGCATTCTTTGCTGGAAGCTATTCTATGAGATCCAGCTGAATAGTTGTCTAAGAGAAATAGCTTCTTGCTTTAAAAAAATGAAAGGATGGTGCTCAGAATAATCAGAATAGGCTATCGATATATCATCTCTCTTGGTGACTTTTCCGATTACTTCTTCGCAAAATCTTGCTGCACATACGTGCATGAATCAGATTTCCGAAATTTCAATGAAATAATTCAACAGCATGTGCAAGAAATTTGTTCATGACATCTCAGATGCCTCATTTCTGAGACTTATTAGAAGAAAAATCGCAAAAATTGGCTAATAACGCGGAGGTCTAGCACATGTATTCAACGCATAACCATTCATTCTCATGCATCCTTACTCCCAATGTACATAAATATAGACACATACTGTGCTTTACCTGTATTGTTCTGGCAATACGTTCTCTAAAATTTGATAACGCTTGATGACAGTCTATTTGCAGTAGTCTAATTTAGGATTGCTGGCCTGAACATGTATGGGACAAATTTCAACCTATCTGTCCAGAGAAATTTAGAAGTCTATGCTCTATCCATCGAGCTGAGATGCCGAGGCCCCTGTCAGTCGACCAAGTTATAGCAGAAGTTTTGCGAGATGACGGTGGTGTTGACAATGGAAGCGATAATGATGGTTTTGAATCAGAGCAATCAAATGATGAACTGAATGTTAGCAACGATGAAAAGTGATATTTTATTGCAAAATTGGCAGCCTATAGACAGTGATACTGATTTCAACACAAAGCGAAATTTTCCTTTCTTAGCCAATCCTGGTATAAAAGTTGACATGAATGACATTGATCCATCTATCTATTCATATTTTTGTTTATTTTTTACTGATGCAATGATCGACAATATATTGAATCAAACCAATATCTACGCTCAGCAGCTCAAAGATATGCATCCAAATCGAGAAATGCCTTCTTTTACACTAAAAAATGGAAGGAATTCACCAGAGATGAACTATCTGTTTATATTGCTGTGGGGTTTTTGATGGGTATTACACACAAACCATCATTGAAATCGTATTGGAGTACTGATTTGTAATTGTCAACACCGATTTTCTCGCGATTAATGAGCAGAGACAAATTTTTGCAAATTCGTCTAGTTCTTCAAATTTTAACAACGACGAATTGCTAGACGAGAGTGACAAGCTTTTCAAGATCCGACCATTACTTGATGCTCTAAGAGCAAGGATGCAAGAAGTCTACACTCCTCAAAAGACTTTGGTGGTGGATGAAATATGGAATTGTCCAAAGGGAGACTAGGTTGGAAGCAGTACATTCCTTCGAAGCGTGAGCGATTTGGCATGAAAGTCTATGTTGCTGCAGACTCAAAAACTACGTTTTCCACTTAGAGATATATGTCGGGGATGGCACGAACTATTGTTGTGAAAGTGTTTCGGGTTTAGATAAACCTTACAATTCGCTTGCCAATGGTACCAAAATTGTTTTACATCTGATTGAACTTCAGCTGCAGAAGGGCTACCATGTTGTGATTGATAACTTCTTCTCTTCACCGGAACTGTTTTCAATTCTTCTTCGCTACAAGACACACGCGTATGGAACTGTGAGAACCAACAGAAAGCTACTTCCTTTACTTGGAAATCCTGCCAAAGGTTCTTGCCACGGATTCCAAAATAATGGAATAGTTTGTATGAAGTCGTGTGACCCTCAGAAGAAGAATACAAAGATTGTTTCAACGCTCTCTACTCTATATGACTGTTCTATCGTCGATACTGGCAAGTTGAGTAGAAGCAATCAGCCTATTATGAAACCATCGATGGTGATTGACTATTGTAAGAACATGGGTTCTGTTGACAGCATTTCACAAACTGCATACAACAAACAAGGTCACCAGAAAGGGAAGAAAATGGTTTCGCAAAGTCTTTGAAATGTTTTGTGAGATAATGGCGTTGAACTCGTTAGTTTTGAAAACTTAAGTCACCGGAAAATCTGAACCATTTCTCGATGTGCTGTTGAATTTAATCGATGAGATCATTCTGCGTCACGGGATTGCTGCAAATCAATGTGCTGAGATCACCAGACGGCAGACCGACTTGTTACGACTTGTGGAGAGGCATTTTCCTGATATTATCCCACCAACAGCAAACCGACAGAATCCCACCAGGCAATGTGCAGTGTGTTCTGGAAGAAGCAGAAGACGCGAAACTCGGTATTTTTGCTCGTCATGTAATGTAGCTCTTTGTGTAGGGCCTTGCTTCAAGAAATTCCATACTTTTTTGCATGCATCCATCTTCCTAGTAATTTGCAACTGTTACATAAAACTATTTTCCGAGTAGCTATAACAGAGTTAAGCGTTGTTATCTGTTTTCTGTAAGCGTTGTTATGACCTGAATTTTATTATTTTATTCAGATATAGAAGCGGATGTTTTCTGAATTTCGCTTTTGGAAATCATTAGTCAAATCCTGAAAATCTCGCCGTCCTAGGGTGAAAGCTCACAGAATTCACACCGTTCCTAGCGTGCATCATTACGCTAACGAGTATACTCGTGGCAGGGCTGTGGAGCCGGAGCCGAGCCGGAGCCTTAAGGAGCCGATGGTTTTGGTCGGAGCCGGAGCCGATTTATCACAAAGGCTCCGGCTCCGGCTCCGATAGTTTGAGTTTTGATATAAATCTAGAATTTTGAATGTTATTAATTGGCATCATAAAAAAATTAAATCATTTGAAATCTAAAGATATGTCTTTTAAGTATACCAATGATCTGTCTTCCACGATATCTTTCTTTGCAGTTGCCGCCTTCTTTTGTATTATATATATTTACACACATGTGTAATATTTTTTTATTGCATATGTTTCGTAAGACTAATTTCCATATTGACAACGTATTCTCCAAAATCCATTAATTTGAAGACTTGTTATATGCATGCTAACTAGATGATTGTAGATTCCTAGAGACAAGTCGCCAGTCATTATTTTTATTATTTCCAGTTCAGTCAGCAAAGATAATATAGCTACATTTCTTGCGCAATGTCTTAAATCTAATACGGTTACTATGTAGGCTATCATCTATCGGTATGGCTACTGGCAGAAGCTACTGGCATCTGTGACAATGCCAATTTCCTTAGATTGTATTGTAGGCTCTTGCGCAGTCCCCCCACCTACATTTTTCAAAACAATCGATTATTCAATTTGATCAATTTTGATTGGAGGGATAACTCTTCACACTCACACGAATGACCTGACTACAAGTCCTCACATGGCTATAGCAATAGGCGATCCCCAGACACTTCTAGTAGCGCCCTATCATTTTAATTAAAGGTATCTCATTCACAATGAATTTCCTTTGACTTCAAAATTCAAAGGGTATATTTCAATGCGAAAAACCCGAAGGCAAATTACGATGTTGACTTGCTGACGAAGTTTGCGACCAGCATGACATCGCAATTACCCACGTAGATTTTTACAACAGCACGGAATGCTTCACTCAAACCGGTGATGCTGAAACGGACATCCAATGGTGCTGCATCTTTTGACCAGAGAAAAAATGGGGGGGGGGAGGACTGCACAAGAGCCGTATCGTATAATAATATTTCACCAAATGTCATTCCCCCAGATTTCAAGAATTTTCATTATTATTTTTTCCGTCTGTCAACACCTTATGCTGATATCATGCTGACTTATATGTAAACAATAAAAAAAGACCGAGACGCTCTCAATAAAGGCGCCTTTTGACCTCCCTTTTCTATTGTCTGTGACATTAAACCGCACGCGCATTCGAAAGCTAGCAAAGTAGATGGGATTTCTGCTCGGTGCTCGCAGTCAAATTTTTATTATGCATAGCACCCTGCAACATACTGTGTGATACTCCGAGTTCAGTTTCATCAGCCTAACCATCATCAGAGGAATAGTGGCAATGTGTTATATATAAATTGAATATAATAATATACATGAATCATTGATGAATTATTTAGTGCAACTTTACGCCATAATGAAAAATACGAAATTAATATAATGTAAGTTAGGCCTTAACTTATTAAGTATGCTGCATAGAATTACAAAACTTGTCCTAAATTAGATATTTTTAATTTTTTTAAGTATAATTTTCAATTGTACATTTATAGCCTACACTGCAATGAGGCTATCTAAATTACAATTTCTACAGATGATGAGTCGTGGGCTACCCACCGATCATATTATTCATGGACTAACAGACTATTGAATAAAGGCAATAACAAATAACAATAACAACCTAAGCTAGCCTATATACACTTTAATATTCAATAAAGCAATTGATATCTTTATTGATAAGGTATATTTGGCTATATAGCCGATACCCTTTCATGTTCGAGTAGATACAGGCCCTATAAGCTATTTAGAGGCATACGCTATCCAGTTTCATATTCAAGCTTTGTAAAAAAACTTATACTACTATTCGGCCCCTGTGACGGCTAATTAGGTATATCATCATCACTCATGTGGTCTTATTTAATGTAGCCTCGTAGTAGACTGGTTGCAGGCTAGGCCAATTTATATTTAGCCAGTGCGGGAGATCTTTATCTAATTTAACCAATCCTGGGTATAACTTTATTTTATCTTTCAGAGATAGTCAATTCATGCAAAAATATATGACAAGTATGTTATTTGTCATTATATTAGGCTATTATCATTTTTGTTATTAACTTAAGTCGTTGCTTGTTAATGAAAACTAATTTGATGATTGTAGCAAGCCTCTAAAGGCCACACCGCTATCCAAAAAACCCGTTCAACGGATCCAGGATAACCAGCATAGATAGAACCTGAATTTGAAGTCGGAGCCGGAGCCTGAGCCGGAGCCTGAGCCGGAGCCGAGCCGGAGCCGGAGCCGAGCCGGAGCCGGAGCCGAGCCGGAGCCGGAGCCGAGCCGGAGCCTTTCACATCAGTGTCGTGGAGCCGGAGCCGTAGCCGATGAGATAACGCATCGGCTCCACAGCCCTGACTCGTGGTTAGGCTTTTGCGAAACATGCATGTAAAAAGAAGCAGTATTTGTGGGAATTAATGCGATTCGAATATACTCGGGCTTAGTCCTGGGTATCAGGCTCTTGAATCTGTTTTCCGTCTTTACATAAATCACCATCGATACGAGTTAACTCGGGCATAGGCAGGGATGGTCGGCAAAAAAACCCACCCGGGGTTTTATCGGGTTATATCCGGGCGGGTTTTTCGGGTTTTTTATACCGGGTTTAATCGGGTTTTTCGGGTTTAATCAGGGGTACGCTCGGGGGGGGTGCCCGGGGAGGCCGAGCCTACCCACTTTCTTCATGGACCAGTTCCGGGGGGGCTCGGGTAGGCTCTCCAATTTTGAATGATTTATTGATAAAGATGGTGAAATCTGTAGTGAATATTTCACTAAAATATGAAGGTGCTACACGCTTGTCATCCGTATTTCTTTGCTCTTCAAATTTTGGATGTCCAACAGAAAATTGGTGAGTACCTTTACATATTACTTACAAAAGCAAAAGGTAATGACGACATGACCCTGAACATATTAATTTGCTGAATCTCAGCAGCGAATAGCGTGTCGATGCTTGTGTTATCTTGTGCTAAAAATATTTGTAGTCGATAAACATTCGCACCAATCATAATAATTAAACAATTATTTCATCTATGTATTATCATTTGTTTTTGATAGTTAACAACCACGTCAAATGAAAAATGATCGGATTTTTTGTGCTTGGATCTATATTAATCAATTCAAAAAAGTTTCTGTTCAATCATATGATATTTCACGTGGTTTTTGTTGTTAATGTTGAGTTTTAACGTTATTGATGTATTGATTGTCCGTGTCGGTGTTGATAATTAGTTTCTTATACATCTTCGTCATTGCTGGGCCTTTGTCATGTCAATACAAGTAGTTAATAAAAGACGAAGTCCATTATTAAAGAGTATTAGATGATGTTACCTCTTAGATAATAATAATAATAAAAGAGCTCTATTTCGAAATGACATGCGCATAACGATTAACAGTAAGGAACAGTGAAGTTACAAGTCACAATGGGAAGGGAGGAGGTAGATCACGAGCGGGAGAAGAAGAAAAACGATATGGTGTCAATGTCACGGGAGGAAGTCAGCGTGCAGCATTCGAGTTATGAAATTCCGGCCGGAATTGTTGTTGAATGCACTGCGTTGGAAGCTATGACCCTTTTGTCTAAGGTTTCGGTTATGGTTGGTGGTCGAAGGCTAAAACTTGTGTAGGACGTGGAATCTATTGGTCGTGGTTTTCTTAAACAGCCGTTTGTCTGATATTTCGACTGAACCTCGCACATCAATTTGCTGGCAGCCTGGCAGTATTTGAAGCGAGCTTCCCACATAATTGGCAATTCTTTTCCTTTCTGTTGTACTCACGAACCCCCACCAGCTGTGTGCCGCATACAGAAGGCGATTCAATATGAGAGCAGTGTAGACTTGATGTAGAGTTTCGGGGCTTGCTCCTCGGCTTTTAATAATTTTGATAACGCATAGACTGCCATTCGATTTCTTAAGCTGATTTCGTATATGTTGGTCCATTTTCAGCCGATCAGTGAAGGTAACCCCGAGCAATTCAAGGTAGTGGCATCGTGTGATGTTTGGAATTTCTTCTGATAAATGCAGTTTTTGCTTTATTTGACACATCAATCACGATTTTGAAATGCTTAATGACCGGTAAAAGTCACAACAGCTTGCGGCAATTAAGCTCTCCTCCGTCAAATTTGTTTTAATGTGCGATAACTGCAATAGGCCTATTCTTTCATTCCATACGCCGAGGCCTATAAAAATAAAAGTGCTTTGGTGAAGTTGAAAAGGCATAGCCTTAATGATCAACCTGATAAGATTTGCTTTGAGGCATGAATCTTGGAATAATAAGGCCATTTCCTTCATGGCTTCATTCTGTATAAAATGTGAAAGCCTAGCCCGACCCTTGCCCTCCTCTGGTCTTTTTTTGTGAGATAGGCAAGTATGAAAACCTTCTTCGTTTACTTCAAGTAAAACCACATTTGTAAGTTAGGAACGGCTAAAACTAGAGGCTTCCTTTTCAATTGTTTGGGTACATTATAACACGGGATAGGCCTACTTCCTTCACTCCATTTAAACATTTTTGCAATGGTAGGAAATGGGAAGACTTTAGCCACAATGCTTCTAAAAATATAAGTGTTGTTGCGTGCTTCTTGAAAAGTGGGAAAGCCTTAGCCCTCCCTATGGCGCACCTGGTCAGTTGGGGTGAATTGGGTCACCTAACCTGGAATAAGCACCAGGGACTGCAATCTGAGGAATTATCACTATCTGAAGAACTTATTTGTTTCAGTTGAATAAAAACGATGCGTCCGTATCATCTTAGAAGTAAAAAAATCTGACATTTTCATTTTGCAAGAAACAATGCTTTTTAGACCCCCTTGAAACCATTGCTGTTGCAAAATGTGCAACGCATCTTTTTCATTTGATAAGATTGTGTTGAGATCAAGAGAAGATCAGAGAAGCTATATCTGAGTTAACAAGATGATAGTATTCATGGTTGATTATTGATTCGTTTAATGGTTTCATTTTACTTTTTTTCATCCGGTGGGATGAATATGGTCAGTCATTTTCCCAATCGCATTCTGTTAATAAGCTTTTATACGATATTCCATTTTGATAATTTATTGATGTTGTAAAAGCTGCATGCATATGTACAAGTACAGTCCGTTTCATAAAAAGTGGATCATCCTAAAATTTGACTAAATAAAAAATAAGTATTATACAGAAAGCATTTTTCATGCTATTTCATGTCCCTAATATATTTAAATGTCCTTATATAATCTGATAATCTATGATACAGTAACGGTTCTTAAGAAGCTAATATTTTGTGGCCCTACCCTTATTGTCAATGACATTACCAATTCGTCTAGGCATTGATTCGATGATATCGTTGATTTTTGACTGATCTAACTTTCTCCACTCTCTTTTTAACAGTGACGTAAGTTGTGATACGCCATCTGTAGGTAGCAGTGAACGACGAACGTTACGTTTTAGAATACTCCATACATTTTCTATGGGATTCAGATCAGGAGAACGAGCTGGCCAAGATAATGTCCTAAGCCCTAATTGAGACTTGCATAAGTTGACTCTACTACTCCTGTGGCACGTAGCATTATCATCCATAAATAACCAAGTCGATGGATCACCAAGTTGATCTGTCATTTGGCCAATGTTCATTCGTAAAACATTCACATAGCGTTCAGAATTCATGGTTCCTTGCTGTATGTGAAGTCTTCTACGAATAGTGGACTTAGAAATAGACGAGTCTAGTGCAACCATCTCAGTTAACGAGAGACTTGGATCAACTTTAACAAATCTCAAAATTAGGCGGTCTCTACGTTTGCATGTTTTGCATGGACGGCCAGAGCCCTCTTTACGACACAGTCGAAAATCGTCATTATGCCATTGATGCACATTTGTGCAAGGGACATTTAGTCGCTTGCTTGTAGCTCGCAAAGAAAACCCTAGTTTTAGCAAGGCTGACACTTTGCCTTTTGTGAATGCGATCTCGTTATTGTTCATTTGTACTTTGTATTGTTTTCAACCGGTAAGAGATAGATTTCTAGCTGAAAGCAATCAGGAGTGCTGCCAACACCACCGCAACGAAGTCAGGAAGCTATGGAACATGAAGTCCAGTTAATCACATGTAGCAGTTACATTATTGTTGATGAATAATGGTGCTATACTGGCTCTGATTGACCGATTTTCTTTATTTTTATTTTGCTTGATAGCTTTTGGCTTGTAGAACAACATATTACATAACAAAGGAAACAAATGTAATTTTATGAGAGTGAGGTATGATTTTGTGTAACATTGCTAAATGAAGATCAAATTATCTACTACTTTTTTATCTATAACAGGAAAACAACTCAATATTCATGCTTGAAATTTCCAACAATGATATTAGTAAGCACAACTGACATATCTTCCAAATTTCAGAGAAATTCGTTCAAGTTTAGTGGAGTTAGACAAAGTTGAAGTTAAGGCGATGTTTAAAGGTGATCCATTTTTTATGAAACAATCTGTAGATCAAATTAATTGCAAGAAACAAATTATGCAGCACATGCAGCATTTTTCAGATGTTTTGTAGATTGCCGGTACCGGTGGGTAGGCTTGCCAAAGCGCAGATAGGCCTACAAATTTCCCAGATTCCTGATGCATATTGGTGGTCAGATTTCTTCCACCTTTTTATTCTCACACTTGTTACATCAAGGAATGAAGAACACGTCATTAAAGCTCATATGAGTCTGATTTTGATATGGATAGAGGATGATTTTTGAATATTGCAGTTTATAGAATTTATAGCCGGACCGAGTTGAAAGGACACCTATAGGCATTTCATAGTTGGTGCTTTTGTTTGCATGGGTTGCTGTGATCGCTGCCCACCACTACTATTTTCATTGTAGATTTACTTGATTAAGTCGATCTTTGGCTCTATGAAATACTACCTATGTATACACGTGTATAAAAACTATAGTTTAATGCATTTGTGATAATAGCATATTTTCTTTTTTCATTGCAGGCACAATTACATGGATGGTAAGCCAGCTAAACGTCAAAGAAGTTTGTTGGACTTCTTTGGAAAGCAAGCTGCAGGTGATGATTTATCATCCTCGCCAACGTCGACTCTACCTGCAGATACGGAGCCATCATTGCCATCAATGGCCTCGTCTCAAGAGACTGAAAGAACACAAGAAAATGACGAGAAAGGAGATGTCGATGAAACCTGGTCAGCCAAACAGAAACTCATCTTCATGCAAGCTAACGAATGGCTTATTATCAAGACTGGAAAGCTTGGGTGCAGTTTCTGTAGAGACTTTAAGACAACGAACTTGGGACCACACAGTAAGCAAGGTGTCCAATTGTCGAGAGAATGGGCAGCATGCGAAATATCTGCTGTCGACAGCACAAATGACAAAGCGGACAAAGCCAGTCGCCAGAAGCATTTAAGAAACAAAGTGTATAGGCACAGGGACTCGAACGCTCACTGCGCTGTGCAAAAAATTATGCAGGAAGGGAAATTGGATCAGATCGGAACTCTGTCGGCGCAAATGGAAAATCGAAGCAAAGCGACCACTACAAAATGCCTCAGAACGGCATACTACATTGCCAAAAATAATCGGCCCTATACAGACTATGAAACATTGATAGATTTTCAAGAGACCAATGGCGTAGATTTGGGTCGAAATTTGCATTCTCATGACACATGTACAAGAATGATTGAAGTGATCTCGAGCACAATGCGTCGCCAACTCTGTGAGAAGATCAGAGGGAGCAAAAGTGGAATCTCATTGATCATCGACGAATCAACCTCGCTATCGAAGCGATCATGTCTGATCATTTACATGCATTCAAAGATAACCCCGGAGGATCCTCCACTGAATGTTTTTCTAGACCTTGTTGAACTTCCTGCCCAGAATGCATCCACTGTGTTGAACTGCTTGATGACATCGCTAAAAGCCAATGGTTTTGATAACGCCTACCTGTCCTCCCATTTGATTTCCTTGTGCACTGATGGAGCCTCCGTGATGCTAGGACAGCAAAGCGGTGTAGGAGCGCAGCTGAAAAGCAATTTCCATCTATTGCGTTATGGCACTGCTTGAACCACAGACTGGAGCTCAGTGTCTCTGACTCAATAAAGGCGGTGGACGGCATTTTTCACATTCATTCTATGCTATCGAAGCTTCACAATATCTACTCATATTCCTCGAAGATGCAGCGGCAGTTGAACGATGTAGCAAGGAATCTCCATGTTCATCTGAAGAAGATTGGCAAAGTTTTCGATGTGAGATGGGTTGCCTCATCGTACCGGACCGCCAACGCGATATGGAGTGACTATGCCGCCCTGGTCAAGCATTTCAGTGAATTATCGAGGGATGACATAGTGAAATCGAATGAAAGATACACGTATTCGGGAATAGTTTTCAAACTCACGACAAAAGAGTTCATCCAAGATCTGGCACTCGTCAAAGATTGCTTAGCAGCACTTGCTGAATTGAGCGAAACTCTTCAAAATCGGACCATGACCATCAATATGACAAACAAGCACATTAAATGGACGATCTCTGCCCTGAAGAGCATGCAATCTGGCGTGGCTAACGGACAATATTCGTTTGACAAAATACAGGAAAATCTCAGTGTTGAGGCCGAAGGTGAACAAAGTAACTTTCATGGGTGTAGATTTGAAGGAATTTACCAGGAGAACCCAGTACCAATCTTTCAGTCATGGTCGCTTCATTCAGGTATTGATCGACAACGTGAGCGCACGACTCTCGATTGAGACACAGGAGCCATGCTTGAAGTTGATAGATGTTCTCTACCCGGAAAACTGGCCTGAAGATTATGACATTCCCTGGCTTGAGGGTGAAAACACAATCCGACACCTTTGCGAGAGGTTCTTTATTCCTCAGGAAGGAATTATTCCCTCATTCCGCGAATATACGTGGTGTGATCCAAAATGTCCCGGACTAACCTACTTGCAGATAACCTGTGATAACGAATACTACTTCAGATGTAAATTTAGGTCTTTAAGGCATGAGAAATATGGTCGCCGAAATTTTTCCGGTCAGTTTTCTATTTTTAAAAAATATTTTTACATTTTAACATGAATTTCTGTATTTTCTGAATTGATCGAGATCCGATTTGTCTTATTGTTATAGTTAGATTGAATCTGATTTGTACCTTATTTGACGGATATCTTTGCCATGAATATTGCACGTCTTTTGTTAATTGCTTCATGTGTTACGATATCAATCAGTGAAGTTCATTCAGCACGCATTCATTAAGAAATCCGTGTCAACGATGGTTCTTTGTTCTATCAGTTTTCATGATGGATGTGACAAGCGTGTCTTCAGTCGAATATCGCAGTGTGATACGATACCTCCTGATCCGCGGCTTCGCTAATGGTGACATTCTAAAGGAATTAAGCCTGGCATATGGAAGCAAAGCTCCATCGAGAACTACTGCTTATTTCTGGATAAGCGAATTTAAACGCGGAAGACAATCTGTTGAGCAAGATTTTTCAACTGTTGGTCGGCCGCAGGAGATTCCGGAAGAGAAATCGAGTCAGTGCGATGAAGTGATTACAGCACACAGAAGGATAACCATCCGTGAGTTGTCAAGAGAGTTGCGAATCAGTTATCACTCTTGTCATGACATCATCGAAAGACTTGGATATCGCAAACTGGCATCACGTTTCGTACCGAAGTTTCTGTCACCTGAAATGAAGGAGAACAGACTTCTGGCGGCACAGTCAAATTTGGATCTCCTCGAAATGCACGGAGATCAGTTTCTGAACTGCATCCTTACAGAGGATGAAACACCTTTAAGTTTGTATCTGCCTCAAAGTAAGCGAGAATCTGCAGAGTGGCGAAAATCAGGCGAGTCTGCCCCTTTGAAAATGCGATCCGGAACATCACATCGCCGGTCGTTGATGCTGACGGTCTTTTGGAACGCTTCGGGAATCCAACTGGTTGACTTTGCGGATAAAGGAGTAAGAATCAATAGCGAATATTATTCCAATCTGTTATCTGAAGCGAGGAAGAAAATAAGAAAGCCACGAAACATTCCCCTCTACTTGCTTCATGACAATGCTCCGATTCACACCTCGCAGGAGACAACCAATGCCTTAACGAGAAACGGATTTCAACTATTGAGCCATCCTCCTTATTCACCTGACTTGGCCCCAAGTGACTTCTATCTGTTTAGATTCCTCAAAAAGCATCTTCGTGGACACCATTTTGAATCGCCAGTTGAACTGCGGGATGCAGTTACTGAGTTTTTTGATTCTTTGACACCGGAATTTTTTCATAAAGCTTTTTGTGAATTGAGACTTCGTTGGCAAAAAGTGACGAATGCTAACGGCTCATACATTGAAAAGTAAACTGTTTTCTGGAACAAAACATTTGTTTTTCCGTTAATTATTAGTCAGGTTATTAGTGATACCTTAACTGTCAAGTTAATCTAAATATATTAATTCTAAATCGCTAGAATTTATAGGAAAATCTTGAAATTCAGACAAAAATGTTTGAAAATTTTGAAAAAATAGAAAACTGACCGGAAAAATTTCGGCAACCATATTTCTCATGCCTTAAAGACCTAAATTTACATCTGAAGTAGTATTCGTTATCACAGGTTATCTGCAAGTAGGTTAGTCCGGGACATTTTGGATCACACCACGTATGTCAAACCCGATGAAAGTGCCTGGGCAAATTCAGAAGTCAATGATATATGGACTGGCCATGATGATCCCCGTGAGTTCCTCCGAGGCGGAACGAGGCTTTTCCCAGATGAACTTGGTTTCCACTTCAAGTAGGTCTGTGCTAACGATGCAGAACGTTTCGTCCCTTCTCTTTATAGGAGTCAATGGACCACCCTCCCATCTTTGGGATCCAGCTCCTAGTCTTGCTGAATGGTCGAAGCGACACCACCATGCAACCGACAATCTCTTCAGAAAACGTATTGCTGTCATGGAGAAAGATTTGACTTCTGTCGAGAAAGTGTTCATTAAAACTACGGCTACTTAAGGATTTTAGCATTTCTGGAATGCATCCGCTTCGCAGTTTGTGCAGTGATCAATAATATTCATAGACGCTGAAGCAGTACAAAGTATGTTCCGATAAAGTCAATAGCAACAGTGATAAATTTTTGGTTGGATCTCTGCTCATCTAGGAAGGAAGTGATATGATAAATTTTCAATTACTTGTACTTTCATATTTTGCACGGTCAGTTCTATATTTTGCCCGATCAGTGTAAAGTATGAAGGTAGAAATGATTATTAATTTAGCAAGTTGAGTAGAGGTACTGCTGATCAAAAAAATCCAACCAAAAATTGATCACAATCTGAATTTTGTCGCAAGTTCGATATATCTAAAACAAATCCATATGCTATGTTCTCGCCTCATAGAGTGGCCGCCCAGATTTTCGAGGTCGGTGGTTCGAGTCTCTTTACCGACATCAATTTTTCGGCGTTCTGTTGTTTCATGCATGAACTGTCCAAATGTTATTGCTCTCAATAATCTACGTGTTTGCGTGTAGAAGCAATCCATAGAAATGGATATCGCTCGCGTTTTGCTGAGCACTTGAACATTGAATATTTTTGCTTCAGAGTTTATGAGTATAGTACTTTAATATTTTGCCACTGAAGATTTCATTATCAGAATCTGCTCCTAGGAAATCCCATATTTCAGAGATGTTTTATCGTTCACATGTGCAAAACTTGTAAGTCTTGTTGTTAGTTATTGTTTAAATCTTGTTTTCTGACATTGACTATGTATATCTCGTCCTCTGAGTCTGATTACGACAGCCTATACACTGTACATACGAGCAGGTGCAACATTAGTCACGTTTTCAACTTTGAATTGTTTTTGTTTTGTTTGCTGTTGAGAAAGTTTTCCAATTAGTTTGTTATCAAAGGATTGTCTGCTGCTCAGGAGAGTTTTTAGAATTAATTTGAAAAGGTTTGTTATGTAGATTTTGTTTCAATCGACTATTGTGCTCTCGGAAAAGATTTTGCAGAATTTCATTGTTAAAGTTGCTCTGATATTATTACACAGATTTGATGAAAACGATTTTTTATTCGCTGCAAATTTCTGGAGATACATACCATACCAATAATTCTTAAGTTAAAGTAAAGGCTCCTAATCCCATAAACCTTTATTTGAGGGACAATGAAATTTCAGCTAACTTAGGTTTTCATATTAAGTAGGCCCTGTCTTTCAATTGAATCGTTTGTGAGCTCTGCTTAAGAATTGCTGAGTCTGAGTTTCACTTCTATTCTAGACATATCAACGTCAAATATTCAAGAATTTGAAGCTTTTCTGATATTTTCAGAAAGTCGAAATTTTGAAAATTCCAAAAATGACTTTATTTTCATAACCTAAAGGGGATAGGGGTCAAAGTTGCAGAATAGGGCCTACCCACCTTTTTTCAGTCGAGCGTACCCCTGTGTTTAATCTAGTTATTTCGATTTTCTTGAAATTAAGAGGTAATCTCTTATTTCATAATTATCATTTTATTGAAAAATCAAACTACATTTTGCACACATCAGTGTAATGTAAACCATGATTAAAATACAATATCATGAGAAAATATCGGTGAGTACTTAATATAGGTTACCGTATTTTAGCCGCACCAAATATTCAGATAATTACAGGCTATCTAAATAAGGAATCATATAAAGTTATTCTCTCACCTACATTTACGAATAGTATACTTTACACAAGATTGGCTGTTATCTAAAATTTATAAGTTTTTTCTACTATTGTATTATCAGAGAGAAAACACATGTTTACAGTAGAGGTCTATATATTGAACTTTATGTTAAAATATATGGTCAAAACGGGGAAGATCTAATGAGTCATTTAAACATCGATCACCAAATATCTGTTTGTTATACCGGTATTCAAAAAGTAAGAAAATATAGGCCTATACAAAAATATAGGCCCAACTGTTAGCAGTATTACTGATACTAAAGCTAAATAATACGCAGATCGTTTCGTCGAACTTTCATATCATAATTTCGATTCATTTTATTTATTTATTTTTTTTTGATTACCTGAGGATGGTCGTTTGGTGTGATCGAAAGATCTGGTCCTAATATGTGAAATGGAGGACGCACGCTCTTTCTTATGGTCCGAAGTGTCCGTCGCAGACTTGCAGCCTGCTGCGGTATCAGTAATGACGCGCGCGCACCACGCACGCGCCACCCCGAACTCCCCATCATTTCCGAGTGTCTTTTGTATGCGATAATAACATTAATGATCAGACTTGTGGGCAGTGGCTTTAAATCATTGTTTGCCAATATCGATCTTATCTTACGCACTTTAGACTGCACCAGCCACCCAAAGACATGCGACCAGCAGCGTCAACCAAAATGCGTGCGCTCTCCCGAATTCCACATCATCTCACGAATGCATCACTACAGTCCGCTGTTGACAAATCCAGGCTGGCTGATGTCCGACGAGTCAGGGATGGACAATGGGCATCATATCAGCATAGGCGCTAAGTAAAAGCTCGTCGAAAACTATTGAACAGTGACATTCCCAAGAACTGGCATCAAAACAAGAAGTGTTCACGTGACTGGTGGTGGTCATTCAAAAACAGACATCCCACATTGTCTCTACGAAAGCCAGAGGGCTTGAGCATCGCGAGGGCACACGCATTCAATCGCATTCGAATTGACGCTTTTTTTACTCAAGTCCAACAGCTGTACTCAGAAATCGACAACTCTACTTTCCCACAGCTGATTTTCAATTTAGATGAAACCGGACTCTCTACCGTTCCAACGTCTCGTGGAAAGGTAATTGCCACGCGTGGAGCTCGTTCTGTTCAAAGTATCCAAATTGGTGAGCGCGGGACCCTGACAACAGTCATCCCAATCATTAGTGCTGCTGGCGATTGTTTACCTCCCTTCATTATTTTGAAGGGCAAATCTCCTTCGAAAGACCTTGAAGAACAGTCAAAGGAACTTGGGATACAACTCTCATACACAAAATCTGGATACATTGACACGGACGTCTTCATACAGGTCTTGAAGCACTTCGACAGGCATCGAACAACGATACCGAATAAGAAATGTGTTCTCTTCTTGGATGGACATTCAACCCATCTCTCGATCGAAGCAATTGAGTTCTGCATTGAGCGTGGCATCGAAATGGTATGTATTCCTCCACATTCATCGCACCGCGTACAGCCGCTCGACACCCATTTCAACAAAGCCCTGAAGACAGATTGGTCAAAGTCAATTGAATCTTTTCTCAGATCAACAGATAAAACATCGTTGAGCAGAGAACAATTTCTGACACTGCTAGATTCGGCTTGGAGAACAATGAAAACCAAACGCGGTCTGATTGTGGACTCCTTTTCGCACTGTGGTCTATACCCGTGCAACAGAAATGCAATCAAAGTGGAAGAGTACTCTAAATCAAAGATATTCAGATCAAGTGGGTCCGGTGATGAACCGACAGCAGCAGTGATGAATCAAGAGAATTCAAGTTTGAATGAAACCAACTTCGATTTTTCGCTCAAAAGAGACTTCCAAAGCCCAGTCAAACCGAAAATGAAACACATTTGAAAGAACATGTATCCAGGGCATCGGAAATATTGCCTCAAAAGAAGAGCAAATTGAGAGTTAAACTCGCAGCGTTCAAAAGAAAACCGGAATCAGCAAAAGAAGTGAATCAACCAACGACGAGCAAGAAATCAAAGACGGAATGCTTCTGTTGTGTTTGCGGCACTGACTATTACACAGGGTTTTCAAAAGAAGATTGGTTTCTGTGTGTAGCATGCCATAATTGGTGTTGTGAAACATGTTTTGGAGTAAACTGCTGCTATAACTGCGAATGATACGATAGTAAACAAGAGAAGAGTGATTTCTCGTGGACAAATTCGTTTTTTCTTTCAAACTGTGATTGTGGGTTTTTAAATACAAAAATGGTACATCATCATAAGAGAATAATGTCAAAAACTTAATTTCTATATTCAAAACATAGTATAGAAGCAAGATGTGATGATCACTGATGATATTAGAAGCACAGTGGTATATATTCAGTAATTGGCCAATTCACCCCCAATATTAAAAATTTCGCTTAATGGCCAACCTCATTTTCAAAGCAAAATTTGAAAAGCTTGACTTATATACATGCTTCGAAACACATTTTTCGAGTATTATGATCTATAAATTTGTAAACTATATGTTTATATGTAGCAATAATAGAAAATTCTAGCAAGGAAATTAGATTATGCAAGAAAGTGGCCAATTCACCCCCTATTACCCTAAGAAACATTTAGATTACGGAATTGTATACATTCGATACGATGATTTTTGAGAAGAGGCAGAGTCAATAAATCAGAAAAATGAATTGGCATTACTGTATTTTAATTAGAAGCATCGAAAAAATGACATAATATGGAAAAATCCATTTCACCCGATTTCGCCCGCCGGGCGGGTGAAATCGGGTTTTTTCTGACCGGGTGGGTTTTGACCAACCCTGGGCATAGGCCTAAGCTGTCTACCTATTGAGATCTTAGCCGGACTGCACTATGCAGCATCGCTTCGAGTATACTCGGGCATAGTCCTTAAGGGGTTTAATTTGTGAAACAATGCAATTTCACGCGCTCCGTTATTTCGCATGAGCACAAAGAACTACAATTGTTTGATCAAATATTTTGCATCTTAAATTTACTTTTCATAGCTAGTTTGCGCTTGACAATTATTAAAAGGAGAGGAAACAAACAGATCAATCCCATTGAATTTTTGCTCATAACTTAAACGACGAAAAGATTGAAATTCGCATAATGAAAGCAAATAAAGAAATGAATTCATAATTAGATAGAAGGAAGTTTCAAAATCATTGTTTGAAATTCACCTGGTCGAAAGCGCCTGAATTTCATTATATCCATTTTCCTTAATGTTGATATTGAAGACCTGAAACGAAATAATAATTGATCAATCTTTTTTACTCTTAGCATTGTCAATCTGGAAGATATCACGCTAAAATAAAAAATAGAAGGCAATGCGGTAAAATAAAGAACAAAATACCAGCAACTATACTGATTTCATTTTACGTCGTCGGCCGGGATAGAAAGATAAATATTCTTCTTCGACCGTTTCATTGAAAATAAGGTTAAAATGAGGAACTAATATGTGGTAGCAGTGTATCAAAATTCTTTCCTTTCTGCCCTATTTTCAATATAGGGTCGAAGAAAAATGCGGATATTTTCTTACCAGCAACCGAGATGAAATTTTGCCATCCATTAAATTCTGTTATCATATGTTAATTAATAATCTACAATGTGATGTAACTCTGATTATCATATTCGTACTTTTAGGTGGCTTCAACATGAAAGGGAGTAGTTCAATCTAAAGCAGACTAAACTTCAATACGAATTACTCAAACTTATTGCGACAAACTTTATTGCGCACCTGTAAGTTCCTCGATTTCAAATTCTACCGCTATACTGGGACGTGTGGTAGCAGCATAGCGTTATTTTTCATTTGTTATTATCGACTGTTGATAATTACAAATTGATATTTGGAAATGATCTAAATTATCGGTCAATGGACATATGCGCGGTAGTGAACCTGATAAAGTGTCTAAGTGAGTGTCTCAATTATTTATCGTGAATGGCTGGTGTGTCCCATGAGTGTACTGATAGCAGATCTACATATACCTGTCTGGTTGGGTGTCATCGGTGTACACTCACATTCATGTGTTATTGGTTTAGTGATGGCGTCGAAAGAAGGCTGCAATTTCAACTGATCCTGCTAAGAGTTCCCCTAATTTGAAAGTGAAGCCTATATGTGATTGAGAAGGTTTTGAGTTTTGCAGAGTGAGCAAGATTGGGATGGCATTTAGAAGAGTTGATTTTACGGAGCATAAGAGCATAGTGTTCTTCTTTGTGTTCAGCATATTGCGTTTTTCATTCTTGCAAGCTTCGTATTAAATCTATCCAAATACAAGAACCAGATCGACGACGCAAAATCCAAATTTCGTCATCATTTACCCGTTTTTTGAGAAGCAATTTCAAAATTAACTTTTTTGAACCAAAAATGTTGGAGTGAACGTTTTATACATTGAATCAATGGCCACGCATTGTGGCAATATCTTCAGCAACCATAGAAATCCGACCTTTCTCTTTGTGCAAGTTAGTGGGACGAGAATGGACAACAGCTCTATATTGCTGCTAGGGACGCCTATTTCCAGATCTTAAAGAGAATGAAATTGGTGCCTCAAAATTGCGCATTGCATGGTCCTTAACAAACGGAAATTATTTTAAAAGAGAAATGATGACAACCGTAAATCTTAACAAAGTACACTGACAAGGTACTAGTACTTTTTCATTATCTACCAGTGGAAGCAGCCATCGCTTAGATACCATTGTCATGACAATGCATGTCCATGACGTAGTATTATTTTCAATGTGCATATCTTAAGAGTAATCATAGACGAGTAGATATAGAGCATATACAGAAGAGTTTTGTTCATATTCGGTTAATTGAATATTCGAACATGTGATTCGAGAAATCCTGTAATAAAAACTGAAACCGAAAAATTAGATAAAAATATTGCAATGTCATTTCAACCGAAATGCTATGCGAATTGGGGAAGATTTATGCGGATGTCCGAGCTCCGATTTCTATGAACCAATAATCACAGAATGTCAAACAGACATGGTTTAAAATGGATATATCAGGGGTAAATCTAGTTTGTAGCAAGTCTCACTTTCGGGCAATTGTCCCTGTTGATACCTGCTAAACTAGATTTAGCCATGATGTGTAAAATTTACTTAATGAATAATGTTTAACAAAGACCAACGGAAGAAATTTGTTGCATCAAATTATCCGTCATTCCCATCAGGGTAGGCCTGTATTAACATCCAATTACAGTACAAGTGATGTGAACAAGGCACAATGTTTCATAAATGTCACTCACGCTTTCAAATGTTGCAAATATTATGGAGAATTCATTTGAATTGACACTTTTCGTCATTTTTGCTACAGCTTCGGGAAGAGTTAACTCCGGCCGGGGATTTTGAACATCACCTGAAATTAATAACAAATCGTTGTAAATTCATGGAAACTTAATTATAGTTAGGCCTGCACCACGATAGAATTTCAGCCGAGTGCCGACAATGGAGTTCATGAAGATCTGGTTAAAATGCCTTAAATCGTGCAATGATCACAGAGCTGACAGAATTGAGTTGAACAGAGCCAATGACAGAGGGATCTCAGAAAGGGTTCTTGTGAATGCTAAAATTGTGAAAACAATATTCACAATTTACCCGGCGTCCTCCTGCATTCCTCTATACAATTTTTCAAATACTTTAATAGCTACGATTTCAATTTTTGTGAATTTTAGCGTCTGTATATTTCTGGCAAACAATCCAAATTTAATCAATTTTAGCCCATCGGGACATTATAAACTTGACCTTTATTTGAATGTACTTTTTGAAAAACCACAATTTTGTCATTTTCTAACAAAATTGAGCATCATAATCAATGAAAATCACGTATGACAAAGTACAAGTGATGCAACTGTTCATTTATCTACAAATGCATCTGTTTCAATGTTATATGAATAATAGCAATAACCTTAAAGGACTACTCAAAAAGCTTTATAAGTAAAACTGTCAGTTTTATGCTACAAATGGTGGATCTCAAGTGCAAAGTGGATAGAAAATTGTGCCTCACAATGTGGTGCATTAACTCACTTGGATGACCAGTTGCTGCAATTTGTATGATAGAAAAGATCGTCGCAGACCATAGAGCAGGTAGGTATGCAGTAGGCAGAGCGCCGACTCAAAAAAAATGTCAACATACAGTGAAAATCTTATATCAAAAGATTTGAAGTTTTTTGAGGAGATTACGTTGCTGCGTTTCAAACAAAAATGTTTAATCACTTTTTAAGAAGCTGCATTTTTGCAAAATATTCCTGTGTTTATATGCTAGCGAGTAGCGACGATAAGTAAATTTATAAGTAGTATGAAACCATTAGATATCAAAGGGAATTAGCATTTGCTAACAGCTATCTTCATTAAGCGGAAATTGAGCTGATTATTATGAAAATTTCATCAACCGCTTTATAATGCAAGTCGTAATGGAAAAGGTGAGATCTTATTGTGCTTCTTAACTGAAATTTCAAGTTTTCAATTCAATTTTCATCAGCATGATTTCATTATTCACTACAGGGTGGGCGGAAAGTTAATACCTATTTTAAATTGTCTCTAATACGTTAAGTACATTTCAGGTTTGCATTATATTCAAGCATGATTTGTATCAATGCCTTGCCACTTTTCTCTTCAAAATTTTGTAGTTGGATTCTTAATACTTTCAGATTTCTATGATTAAAAAGTCAACAGTTTTTATCAGATTTTAAAAACTCAATTGATATAGTAGCACAGATTTCTAAAGATAAAGCTTTAAATTTGTCTTTACTTGAGAGGCGTAAATTTTGATCCATTATCGTCAGTCATAATCGTATAGGCGGACCATGACACTCCTATTGATTATGGAGCACGAATGCTCAATTGGCATGAAAGAAATCAATTTTTTTTCACAACATTTTGTGGAGCGACGAATCAGTGTTTCATGTTGGTGGCTTCGTCATTCGTCACAGCCGCCAATACTGGGCAGAAAACGACCCTACGATTCGTGCAGAGAAATATCAATCATACCGAGTGTGACTGTCTGGTGTGGTATGATGGCAGATACCATCGTGGGTCCTTTCCTCCAATGTGAAGCGATGAATTCACAGAGGCTACAGGAGAAAGTGTGGCCGGTCATTAGCACATTGAAAATATCAACGACCTGATTTTTATGCAAGACGGTCCTCACCCACCTGGTAAGGGAGTGGCTTGATGGGCAGTTCTCAGGGCGCTCTTAGGTCGCCGAGGCCCTACCTCATTAATGGCCAATCACAAGTCCATATGTGACTCCATGCGCCTTCTTATGTTGGGGATGGGCAAGGGATGAAGCTTATCGTTCAAAGCCAGGGACACTACCTGAGCATGAGAACAAAATTCAGATTGTTTCATCTTTTGTGCCTCTGGAGTTTCTCAGGCAGTCAGGGAACATCATGCCTGATCGACTTCGCACCCTAGTAGAGCGATTGGGTGTTCATATTGAGTTTTAGTATCTTACAATTTTTCGCATTAAATGTTTTAATTAGGAAATTGACTTTTTTCAGTTTATTGGAACGCATAAAAAATTAGATTTGTGCATTTTCATGTAGCAAAATTCTTGCATCTTAAAAAATTTTCAAATTAGGTCTATCAAGTAAAGACAAATTTAAAGCTTTATCTTTAAAAATCTGTGCTACTATATCAATTGAGTTTTTCAAAATCTGATAAAAACTGCTAACTTTTCAATCATAGAAATCCAAAAGTACCAATAATCTGACTGCAAGACTTTGAAGAGAAAAATGGCAAGGCTTGATACACATCATGCTTGAATATAATGCGAACCTGAGCTGCACTTAGCGAATTAGGGACAATTCAAAATAGGTATTAACTTTCCGCCCACCCTGTATATTTATGTTACATTTCTTGAATCTGAATAGCAATGTGGACCTATTTACATCTTTTAATGTAACTATGATCTTTGTCTTTGAATATCGTTTTCCAAAGTCATCGGCTATCGATTTCCAACAGATGCACAAAAACTCAATTTCATTTTTTTGAAAATTGGTGAAATTCGAATTTTAAACTGCTGTTTGTGATCGAGTTGGTAAAAACTGGTACCACCATTGGAACGAGCATACACTAATTGCATTAATTTAAGGAACGATGAGTTAAAGGCACATGAAAATCAGAGGGACTCCAGGATCCCAGGGTCTTTGAAAACTCAAAGTTGATGGGGTAAAACAATATTAAAGTGGGAAAACGCATTTTCAATCTGCATTTGGTCCACTGCAGCAGCTAGCACTGGTCCGCCCTACATCGAAGCAGCCAACTTGAGCATAACTAGATTCTAAGTTGACCTGATCTTGTCTGAATTCGTGTTTGATGTATTTTACAAGTTGCTGCAATTTCTACTGTTACTTGCCACACAATCAAATTACTTTCACGCGTAATTAAAACATATCTCGATATTTGCTGCAAAATTACGCAAATTCGTACAATTTTTAATTTACTTACCTTGCACAAGAGCTCTTTCCATGATAGTGAATTCTACAGTGAGATCATCTGATGAATCAACATAAACCTGAAGCAAGAAATACAATCTATGCTTTTATAGCGAAATATACACAGTACATTAGTGCATGGTATGGGGATAGTAAGTATGAAGGAACAAGCATGAATATCATGGAGTGAGAATTGCATTTTGTGATGAAAGAGTATTAGATTAATGAGAATGAAGAATCGCCTTTATTGGAAACATTCTATCTCATCGACACGAGAGTATGAAGAATATCAAAGAAAATGTGCTAGATATTCTGTCAAATTAATGATTAACAGACTGTATAAATGATAATGTATTATCAGGAAAATATTTAGGCCTATTCATCATCCCGTGTTCACAGTCATACTTTCACTGTGATGACGAATCCGCCTGTCGGATGTCATTGATTTCTTGAATTCATGGCGGTTTATTTTCAATTATGGCGTCACCTAATTGTCATTATGGTAAAAAAGGTAACTTGTTAAAAAAAACTTGTCACTTGTTTTTCAAACGAAAGAAAGTCAGAGTGAGAAGATGAAAACAAACAAAACATAACCAGAATTATGTAAAAAAAATACAAGAGGTTGCAAGGATACTTCGATACCTTGATGCGGCCTCATATATGCGGCGTAGCTTATAGAAAGGAGTTTCTTTCACAGTTGTGAATGTATTAAAAAGCTCTTAATATGAATCTGCATTAAATAAATGGGAATGTTCACGCATGGTGTTTGGACATTCTATATGGGTACATCAAAAAGGATTTATGAAAGAACTCGCAAACGCATTGCAAGTAAACAACTCACATCAACGTTGGAAATTCTCAGTGGCGATACAGAAGCTGCAACAGCGGCGGATAAGATAAAAGAGTCTTTCAGTGAATTGATGTCTTTCATGATTATGCTCTTTTCGTTGCTATTTACATCCAAGCGCATGGCAAAATGACGTTGCAGATGATTGAGAAAGCATTTGCTGACGTCAAACTTTCGTGAGCTTGGAACCCCATCTTGATAATCATAATAGCTTGTATCAATTTTCAAAACTGGCTGAAAAACAAACACAAAAGTATCTGTTGTGTTAACTCATAAAACAAAACAAACTTTTTCAGAGATGTACTCCTAGACTTGAACAAACAAATGCATGAAGTTGCTCAATAGTCGCAGACATTGCGCTTTGCTATACAAGGGATTGTCTTCTCTGTCAGATGCTGCTAAGGAATTCCGTCTAAAATTTTTCAAGTCTGCGAAGATGTTGTCTACAAAGTGTACATGGAAATGTGTGACAATACATGCAGCACTAGGTAAAATTCAGTTGAGAATGCATCAGCATGAGGACTTCAATGAGTGTTTGAAGGAAGCGCAAGATTAGAATTCATCATCACGTTAATATTGCATTGTTAAGTACGTAGTATTGAGTACAAATTAAAAATGAACAAATTGAGTAATATTTATTATTTCATGTTGAAGAGTGCATGCATATTAGAATCTCTTTATTTACTTCAGGAGGCACTACATAACACAGCTTATGCAAAGTTTAAGCAGGAATGGAATCAGCACCAATTATACAGCCCTACGCAAAATTAGAGAGAAAGGAAATGCGTACAAATTATCTATTCGCCTCTTTTAAGCGCGTTTGCGGATATTGAATGCGTAGCTGTACGTTCATATTTAAGTTGACATTCGCACTGGTGTCCCTTGAATATTCTCAGAGCTGAGGCAACATTAAATGAATAGACATCTAGAAACTTTGATTTTGACGCACACCTGCAAGGGAACCCTTGAGTTCATTAACTTTGTGTTATCAAAGCGCTGATGACTTGAGCTGTCATTGACAGCATAAAAGTGAAACAGCACTTGAGTTTTTTGCTTAATGCATTAAAAATTAAGCACCTAAGTAGGCCTACGATATTTAGGCAGTCACTGAGGAATGAACGGTAGGTTGGGCAGTATATTGATGACAATTATTTTGGAAACTCCTTTCCTATTGCATTAGCACGACAAACACGCTCAACTTCATGAAAAGTTGTCGGTTGTGCAGAATAGGATCACTAAAGAAATAGAAGAAATATATTTAATTTTTAGATGTGTGAAAACTTTGGAAAGAAGTTGATCAGCCGATCAGCATTTCAAATTGTCATTTTTCCTTAATTCCTTCATTTAAGTTTGCGATATGAGAAATGCTTGTCGCAATTAGCGTAAAAAAGTATTCATCCATCACAGTTCAGACAACATTACTGCATAGTTGGTTCACCTCTCTCCCATCTGGTCAAAAGCAAGTTCCTTTCTACAAGACTACTGCACGCCCACAATGCATTTTTGCCGCACATGAGCATTGATCAATCTGTAACTTCCTTCGATTGATGAATTTCTTCCTATTATTGACTTGCTTCATTTATGTGATGCGTGTGTCCTTTGATTCACATTTTTGATTGAACATATGTATCCCTCTCATCACTGAAGTGAAATTTCAGCTAGAAGAGCAGTTGTCAATCTACGTTCCACCCGTTGACGTGTGTGAATTTAGCGGAACTACCAACCGGAAGCACTTTTATCTTACTCGTATAGCGTGAATTTGTCAGAAACGACTGCGAATTTGTAGAATCTGATCCCAGATTCATGATCAGAGGCTGAAATTGAAAAACTAGACGCTGTTCAGAATAGAATCACGCTAAAATAGAAAATGTTCCTCTGGATAACTCCATCAATTCACACACATACACGAACACGTTGTGATACTGCTGCTTTTAACTGCATTGTTGTGAAAAATTAAGCATAGGCCTATATTCGTGATCCCTGCAACAAAGTGGATCAATAGTGACAAAATAAAATTGATTTACTGCGTCTCATCAAAAGTAAGAAATTGGTTCTGCTACCTTCCCAACGGAACCACTTTTATCTTCAATCTCAAATTTCACAAAAGCGACTGCGGATTTGTGGGATCAGGCCTCATATTCGTGATCAGGAGACTCAAATTGATGAAGTAGAAACTGCTTCGAATGGAATCACGCAGTCCGCCGTGCGGTTGCACAACTTCACACATTTGTCTCGGCGCACAGTTTCTACCATAAGATTGTCAACAAGTGCAAATTTCAAATCAACGCGATTAATCTTTACTGTGCATCAGGAATTCGCATAATTTTGCATGCCTATAGGGCTGCATGATTATCATCCATAATCTCCGTCTAGCATTTACTCAGCCCGTAGAGTAGGTATATTATTCAACGTAGCAAAGTGCGTCAAGGTAACAAAGTTTAAAAAAACAAGCTAATGACTAGTTAATTTTCATTAGGTACAAAGTATGATATAAAAGAAAAGTTTTATATCCTAAAATGTCTAAAAATTTTAAAAATACTTACTAGAAGGACAAACAACGCTTCTCCTCTCCTCATGTGTAATGAATTGGCGAGTAAGTCGTTCTGTTCAAAATTATGTTTATCACTTATATATTGAAAAGATCCTATTTAACAGTCTGCCCATTCAGATGATAAGAGGAGAGGTCTGTTTCCAATCAAAATACCAGATCTAGCTAATAACACAGCGGGATTACACTATCTAAAATCTACCAGGTGTGTAAGAGAATTACTATTAGTTCCTTAAGCTGAAACGCGAAATAAAATTCTACAAAATATGCATACAAATTATTTGACTATTTTTAATGAGGTCATCAACAGGAACTTGGTCAGGACGATCGCGTTTCGACCGCTTAATCCTGGACGCTCAAACCCGACCAAGCGCGGTCCTGTACATTTAAGATGCACAGCCTCAAAAATTAGATTTATAATAGAGAAAGATTAGCATCTACATGTATCAAAATAAATAGAGTCACTATTGACTGAAATGTACCTCAGGCATTTGAAAGAAGGACAGAGTCCAGCCAGTAGAGGTCAGGTATAGTAGCAACTCAGCATTTATTAAATCCCCAATGTGCATGCAGCTTCGATGGTATTAAATGAACTCGAGTTGTGACCCAGCAACAAATGTGAGATTTTGCAAACTTTTACAGTTTTGAAGAAATTAGCAGTAAATTGACTGATCATGATAACAAAACAGAAGAAAGAATGTCACGTGTCATGACAACCTTGGAGAGACAATGCACATGAAATTAACCTCGATGGAAGTGAACTACTTTAAAACCTACTTTAATTCTCAGCCAATTAATAGGAGTTCTTTCTTGAGCTTGATCATGTCACTAAACTTTCCGCAATGAGAGAGCAAAATATCGTAATCAAAGACAATGATCATAATTAACGTAAAGGATATAAATGGGTCCACAATACTATTCAGATTCAGCTAAGAAATGAAGCTTAATTTGGTGAATCATAAAATGACATAACTATAAAAATTGCATCAATCAACATTTGAATATTCGACTAAAAAAAAGTATATTATATAGCGAAAATTTTTATATCAAAAGATTCAGCTTTTTGCGGAGATTGCGCTCCCGAAGTCCAAAAAATTATTTGAGCAGATTTAAGAAAGTCAAAACTTTGCCAGTTTATATACTGCCGAGATGACGTCTCTATACAAGTAGTATGAAACAAGCTGGATATCAAAAGGAATGAATATTTGCTGATAAGCATACTAGCTAAGCGGAAAATTAGCTGATTATCAAGGGAATTTCATGATCCGTATTGTAATGGAAGTCTTCATGAAAAAGTCGCGATATCATTCGTGCTTTCTTGACTGAAATTTCAAGTTTTTAATTCAATTTTCAGCGGCATGACTTTATGATTCACTAAATTCATGTTTCATTTCTTGAATCTGAATAGTGATGTGGAACCATTTATATCTTTCAAAGTTAAATGAAGTCATTGTCTTTGATCATGTGATTTTGCTGTGCCAGTGGCTGGTTACCTGTGATATGATCACGCTTAAGAAAATACTCTTGAGGTTGATCATGAAAGTAATAGCAGGTCATTGAGTTGCTAATTTAACAAACATTACCTCTCCAAAGCTGTCATGACACTGAGAATCTGTAAAATACCATCATTCTTTCTGCATTACAATCATGATCACTCAATTCCGTGGCAATGTCTTCAAAACTGCAAAAATTTGCATATCTTGCATTTGGTAGCTATTACCAGCTATATCCCCCAGGAGTTCATTCAATAAATTCGAAAGTGTATACACATTGGGGATTTAATAAATGCGCAGCTACCACTCTACCTAATATACTTACTCTATGATTCTAACTACTTGATATTATGATTCTACCAACTTATAACTCAATTTTGCGCAGTGATTTCCATTGACCGTAGAATGCAGTTTGCTATTTAATAATTTGAACAATCACCCAGATTTGATCACTAATTTGAGACTTCAGCTAGTAGATCCATTCAACCTGGTGGAAAAGAGCTGTATGAATTTGATTTACTAAGTTAGCTTGAAATTGAGCCAAGTAGCAGAATAAGATCTCAACTTTTGTGTGAAGACTTGCATTACAATGGGGTTCATGAAGTTTCCTTCATAATCAGCTTGATCTCCGTTTGATACTTGTAATTAAATTTTCATTATATTTGATATCTTAAAAGTTTCATGTTACTTATGCATATTACATTGAAATCTGAGGTTCCAAATCGCTAGTGTATAATCACATGAATAATTTGCAAACATATTTAGCTTTCAAAAAAAAATGATCAAATATTTTTTAGACCCCAGCAGGAACGCAATTTCCGCAAAAAAACTGAATCTTTTGATACTAAACTTTCACTGCATGCTGACATTTTTTGAGTCGCCACTCTATCAGCTATTACCCCATGACTCAGCCCAACTCAAAATATAATGCATCGACTTTTTTAAAAACTATGGCTACACTAGTTAAGTCACAGCAAAATTGCAATTTATAATCCACAGATTAGTAAACATGATTACTGAATTTTTCAGGTACCGTACTCGTTTTTTCTGATAGTCTAAAGATTTAACAGGGATGCGGAGTCGTAGTCGGAGTCCTATCAAATGATAGGACTCCAGACTCCGAGCTCGATCTACATCCGAAATATACATTAATCGAACAAATAATTATTCGTGTGTAATAAAAATTCAATGTGTAAATAATTTCCATTCTCTGACTGTCACTGTCATGATCTCAACTCATGACTCCATAAATCAAAAGTACAGTCAACCCAGCACAAAACCTCAGTCGAGGGATTGTCTCAGTATAACTATTCTATGAGTGAAATCTTAGAGAAAAAGGATTGTCTTTTCGCTCAGTGATTCAGTAGACGACCGCGATAAGTTTCTTTGTCAAGATCACATCTACACACTTAAGGTCAAATAAATGCGTTGCGGAAAACATTACATTTTACCTCATACGTGAATCGTGTGTAATGGCACCTCCGAAGCGGCTGCTCAAAGCAAAAGTTTACGAATATTTTTTGGAGAAAGATGATGGATTTTCCTGCTTAATAGAGAATGAGAATGGAGAGAGTTGTCGAACAAATATTAGCAAGAAGGGAGGAGCCGGATCGTATGCTTCAAATTTAAAACGGCATTTGATGAGATGTCACCGACAACAGTACGATGAGGTAGAGAAGGACGAGAACAGCCAGGTAATCGCAAAGAAGAAAAGGAAACATCCCCATCAACGAAGCGATCGACTGCCCGGACGTTTTAAAATCAACGTGTCTGCTCCTCTCAACTATGCCTACAACACAAGTATCAGTGGAGCGCCTGTTCTCAGGCGTGAAGCTTTTAATCAGTGACCTCCGTAGTCGACTCAAGGCTGATATTGTTGATTCCATCATGTTTCTAAGAACGAATGATGGAACTCTGTGGTGACTTGTATTGTATGTGAATCTGCGCTGCTATGAATACATGGTCTCTTTAGGTGTTTTTAATCAAATTATGATATCTTCTTAGTCATCATATATTCGTGAAATTGTGCATGGTTAATAAGTATAGAAAACAAATAATGAATATCGCACTTAGCATTGTCAGCAGCATAGAAGTGCGTCATATCGGTTTTAGTGTATGTTGCCGGAATAGTGCTGTCGTCAATCAAAGCTTTCATTTATCATTCTATATTTTACATAATTGCTTACTACTATTTTTAGTGAAGCTGTATATAGGCCTACTACCGGAGTCGGAGTCGGAGTCCTATCAAAATCATAGGACTCCGCATCCCTGAGATGTAAGCATGTTTACTCAATACATGATATTCGAGCAGTCAGTTACTTTGGAAAGGATGAAGCCGAAAATGTAACCTTTACCAAGGGTACCACGATATGAGATAAAAGTTGAGAAACACTGATCATAATACCTGTGAAATAATATAAAAAGATGGAATTCCACTCATATGTTACGCTTGGGCTGATGATACCTCGAGCAATGATGATAATAATAGCTCATGGCATGCTTCACATTTGATACATGATGAGAATTGTGGATATTTCACGCCAGATGAGAATCATATACAGCTATAACAAATGATCACGAAGCATTCATAATGCAGCAACTCAATTGTCGTATATTTATGTCGATCGGCTGAAGATACTTGGTAAACAGGTTGGTTTGCACGACACTCAGTGCCACATAATGATAAATAGAAATGTCTTAAAGCACGGTTGATAGAGCCTTCACCACTACTCTCCACTTCAGATCCCTGGCAGATGTAAAATCTATCTGAGGACATGAAATATCTTCAACATGCATTTATAACTCCAACAAGATGTATTCAAATCATGGTCATCTTGACCCGCTGTCAAAGTCTGCACTACTGGTACCTTTATAGTTATCTATCGTCCTCATTATGGACATCAACATTATTTGTTCAAATATACTCGCAGATTTATTTGTCAAGTGATCTCAAAAACTTCGAGTAGTAAGGAAAGCTAAAGCAATAAGGGCTAACTGAGTGATTTTGGTCAGCAGTGTACAATGACCCAACTATTGATTTCAATTTCCGCTATTACCACGCATAATATCTGAAAACGTAACTTACAATCACAGAATTTATATTGATCCAGACAGGAACTGCTTTCTCAATCAGGCCTCCGCCTGAGCCGTCCGATGTTCGAAACTGAAAAATGAAAGATAGTGAATATTGGTTTTCTTTTAATGGATTAAAATATTTATTCTTTCCAAACCTGCTGACTTACTATTTTGAAGCCATATTCAAAGGTAGCGTCTAAATTATCTTCAATGCCGACTAGCTGGATCGGAAAATCATCTCTACGAATCATATAGACTTCAGTCTCCTGGTTTCTGATTGTTTTCTGAAAATTAGAAACATATTGATTATCAGACAGCGACAAAATATTTGGATTTTTGATCAGTGAAATTATCAAAATTGTTTTGGGACCATAAAATAGTTTGGTACGTCAGTATGTTGAATAAGTAACTTGGTTGATTATGTGCTCAGTGAAAAATTGGACATGTAGATAATGGAGAGAGAGTTTCCTGTAAAACTATTTCCTGTAAGCCTCTAATTAATTTTTAAAAATAAATTATTCTCAACTGCAAGTAATTGCTATCTTAGTCCAATAGTGGTTCCAAATTAATATTACGACCATTTGAAGTGGACATCATCAGAATCGTATTTCCTAAATCATTAGCATTTACTGAGCTATATATAATTCAAAACACATATAATAACTGATTAAAACACCTAATAACTTATTGCTAAAAGTCTTGCGGCATTAAGTCGAAATAGCTTGCACCCAAATAACTTCAACAAAAATAAGTAAGTCAGTAAGTAGGCGCATATTATTCTGAGATGAAAATCAATATATACATAGAAGTGACAGCAAATATTGTCAAGGTTGAAATAAGAGACATCTGGACTGAACAGTTAATCAAGTAATTTTGATTTAGCTGAGTCACTTTAATCACTTAAAGATGGTGAACGGAGTTAACGAGTACATTTCATAAATCAAAAAATCTTATTTGCATGCATGTGTGCAGTTTGTCATAACCCTCGTAACTTTCTTCAACTTTGTTAATGGCTTCTATCGTGCTGCACCAATATTAATGTCATCCTGTTGCTGAGAATTCCAGCGATGAAGCTGTACAATTAAAGATCATTCATTTGATCTAATACATGATAAATATCGGTCCAGATGCTGAATACTTTAGGTCTTGGCGCGGGTCCTTATCGAATTTTTCAAGTCCAAGACCCGGCCCGTTTCCAGCTCTGGTGATTAGCTTATTAATTTGGTATTTTTACTTCCGTCAAAGATTTGCAGTCGCAAAACATTTTTAAAATCCAATAGTGCGGTGCTTCTTATGGCAGATTTACTGAAAGAGGAAAAAGATGCATTTGCAAAAACTAGGAGAACATCAGAATGGAATATCTTAAGTTAATATTTCATTTGTACATAACGCTAATGTCTTTTCATAAACGCTGTGATGAAAAAGCATTTTTAGCTTACATGAGCCGTCAGCTTATAAGACGGATATTTACATAGATATCTCTCCAAAATCTGAGCTAAAATTTTAATTTTAGAACAATTACCTTTCCTTTGTAGTAAATTGGGACATCGTCGAATAGGAAGAGTTGCCTTGGAGACTTCATGTGCAGCAAAGTCGGATTATTCTTATCTCTCACAGAATCCGCGGACATTTGGGGAACGGGTCCATACGAACAATTACCGAGCTCATTGTTAAGCACATATTCCACACCTAGGAATAAGATCGTGAGAAAATAGCATCATAACCATGTGCAATTATTGCGTTTTGCTGTCTATGCAATTTTTTGATTGGCCATCTTTTAGTATTTTCTGCCAAGAGTATCATCGATAAGAGATCTCGGCGCACGACAAATTATGTTTTACCAGCAAACTTAAACTCATCGACCAAAATAATTCTGTTTTCCCAGTAGCTTTCGTCAAAAATGACATATATTGCAAAACGTGGAGTACCCCAAGCTTGGTCAATTACGAAGCACTAAAGACACCATTTATAATGGACCTAAATATAGGATGAGGTAATTTCCCTACCACTCTCTGATATAAATGAATCTATAGAGTATCATCATCCTTACAAAGATAAACTTTAAAATTGCAGCAATATGATGTTTCAAAATAACAGATAATCCATGGTATTATGCGGTACATCATATTTGCCGGGTTTCGAGAGCATGTACACTTTGGATGACAATATGTCTCCTTGTCGTCAGTCAGGAGCTGTCCGTTAATCAATCGTCATTCAAACACCAGAAACATCAGGCTCTGATGACAATGTGAAGAGATGAGGTTGTTCAGGAATAGGAAACATGCCTCAAGCTTTGCAGTGACTTGAAATTCCCGCTCAGATCTTAAGGGTTGAACTTTATCATTTTTAGCACTTAACTCTCTTGTTGCTGAGTGTGCATGTCCAAAAAATTTAAACTTATGACGCATGTGTCACGCAGGCACTCACGTAAAGTCATGCGTTCATTGATTGCACAATGGAAAAGTCGCGATATTTTACGGCAGAATTCTACAATGGTATTTTGACTTTACGTGTGGGAGTTGTTCCAGTCTCCAGGCATTTAACATCGAAGCTTCTATAGTATAGAGGACAACTTTTTTTAATTGTTTAACTCAAAATACATGGGTTATGCCGTTATATACAAAAAAGGCGGCTCGCACACTAAGAAGATAATAATAAGGCTACCTTATACGCAATGTGTGCAAAATGCCCATATCATTTTTATGTATTTGAAATGCATTTATATTTAAACTTGTCTATTGAAAGAAAATTATTCGAAGTTAATATTAATATAACCATGACTACGTATTCAAAGTGACAAAAGTGTTCCAAGGACAATTTTCTCGCAACTAGTATTGGACTAGATGGCGCCCTATCTGCACGAATCGCCCCTACAATTCGACTGCAAAGGCCCTCATAATTTTTTGCGTACAAGCAGCCCTTATAATAATAATGATCTCAGTGTAATTATCACGTGCAAGCAGGATCCTACCGTGAAGATAATCGTGAATGACAGTCAATGATCCACCATATTTTCTCATTGGATCCACTGCGATCGGTTCATACACTATTCTGGATATGTTTGCAGGAAAGTCATACTCATACTGAAATTGAAGTGAATGAGGCGGTACAACAACTTTTATAGCAAATTTGCATAATATTGTTTTCTATCTCTATATTCGCCAACAGAATGTCCTGAAGCAAACTTAGTTTACATTTATGAAATTTCGAAAAATGTAGGCATAGAAATCCGAAATTGAACAATAGCGGTTTGTTGATGGTCTTTTCACTTGTTTATTTAGGCAGCCATCTTGGTCAATATTGCTAGATCTTAGGAAGAATCAAATTGCTGAAGCATGCAGCAGGTATTTGTTGCAAGTTGCGGTACTTTGTCAAAATGCTTTCATGTATTAGAAAAATGATAATAATGATGAATATTTGCTAGCGATACATTGATAAACTGCTGGTGCACTACCGTCAACTACTGGAAGCCGCCATCGTTTAGGTGCCGTTGTCATGACAATAGTCAAGGAAATACATATTTTAACGCACCACAAATTGCAATAGTTTCAAGAGTGTATTCATATTGTAGAGAAAAAATCCCTTAAATCTAGGAAAATCTAGTTAGTGGAACACCCTGAACTTTCCACTTGAAGTCACGAGTCTTTTCGAAATGTAAAAACACGCCTATTCCAATGAAGTCGCTGATAAAGACAGCAACAGCCAATCAAAGTGAAGCGCTACAGCTTTATTTCACAAACTGCATTTACCTTTCACATGGCTCTCACCAAAAGAGCCTACCAGCTATGATTTCTGAATTATGTCCTTTTGAATCGGCAAATTCTCTCAGTCACAAGTTCATGAATGCATGCAGCTGTCTGCAGATGCAAACTGATGCAGATTTGTACAAGCTAAACCACAAATCTGCGAGTTTTACCATCAATAAGCGATTGCATTTTGCAACTACCGTCTTGTGAAAACGCATCGCTGTTCAAGCCGCTAGGTCGTAAACGAGTTTACTAACCTCTGTCTTGCAGATGATTTTCTTAGACACTTGTAAGGTGCAAATTGATAAAGACTTGTATGATTTAGAAAACAAATTTTCATTTTTTCCATCAGTAGGCGAAACGTTTTGAAAGTACTCTCTTGTGAATATGCATAGAAATCCCAAGCATCTATATCAAAAATACGTTTGCGCACGCTTATAATCTGATGTATATTCTAGGGCACCTGTATACATGCATGTAAATTGATGCAAATTTGCCCATGGCATTGGAAAAATTTGAGTGTTTTTCTATCATCAAAACATCCATATTCTATTGCGTCAATGCGAAAACGCATTCAATATAGCATAAAATGATTGTTTTTAAGCCAAATTGCGACTTCTGCAACAATAAGCTGAAGCAGACAAACAGGATTATGACATGTGTAAACTTACTTTTCATCTAGATACGCGAAGTTCTATGCGTCTTTATGAGAGAGTAGTTGATAAAGAGGATGTTACAGTGATAGAAACACACGCTCTGAATTTCAAATGCCATAGGCGAATTTGCATAATTTACATACATGTATGCAGGTGCCCTAGAATGTGTATTAGATGTGCGCAAATGTGTTTTTTGATATACATGCGTGGATTTACATGCCTGTTTGTGCCCTTTGCTTATTAATGGAAAAAATGAAAATGTGTGTCCTGACTTACACAAATCTTATCAATTTGCACCTTACAGGTGTCTAAGAAAATCATCTGCAAGACAGAGGTTAGTAAACTCGTTTACGACCTAGCGGCTTGAACAGCGATGCGTTTTCACAAGACGGTAGTTGCAAAATGCAATCACTTATTGATGGTAAAACTCGCAGATTTGTGGTTTAGCTTGTACAAATCTGCATCAGTTTGCATCTGCAGACAGCTGTATGCATTCATGAACTTGTGACTGAGAGAATTTGCCGATTCAAAAGGACATAATTCAGAAATCATAGCTGGTAGGCTCTTTTGGTGAGAGCCATGTGAAAGGTAAATGCAGTTTGTGAAATAAAGCTGTAGCGCTTCACTTTGATTGGCTGTTGCTGTCTTTATCAGCGACTTCATTGGAATAGGCGTGTTTTTACATTTCGAAAAGACTCGTGACTTCAAGTGGAAAGTTCAGGGTGTTCCACTAACTAGATTTTCCTAGATTTAAGGGATTTTTTCTCTACAATATGAATACACTCTTGAAACTATTGCAATTTGTGTCGGGTTGAAATGTAATTCGCTGTAGATTGTCTGGACTACAACGCATCATGTTCACAACGCACTATTGTCTTCAATGTTCATGTCCGCTCTAGTCTTTTATTATCATAGATTGACGGATTACTACGACTGCAGCCACTATGAGAAATGCTGGTTGGGACTCATGAATTGCGGTCAGACTCGAGTCAGCGACAGTGTAGCTAAAGGATTTGCAAACATACACATAAAGGTCACCAGAACATTTAATGAGAGCCAAATTAGCCAGGAAGGCACTACATGATTGCAAGCACGTGGAGGAAGGGTTGCATTCTGCAACGCCTCCGATATTGAGGTAGATCGACCTTCATATACATCATTCTTCGCTTCCCTCATATGCTTCCATAGGAATTGCTTGTGGTCTGTGGATGAGGGTTAAACTTTTCTGATCAACTTTCGAGCTGAATGGAGAGCGCCTCATCTGCGTAGGGTACTGCGGAAATGGATACCACAACCGAGAGATAGCACAATCTAGTGCAACAGGGCCTTCAATGAGATCTCAGAGCACTCTGCGTTCTGTCTTGATGAAGAAGATACTCAAATTGGCTAATATGCTCTCAGATCCGTTTGCCAGCTGTACTGTGCTGTTCCGCTCATATTTGTTTTGTCAATGATGCTTTCGCCTTTGTTTTGTTTTACTTTACAGTACTTCAAATTAGGTCACAAGCCTATAAACGTGTAACTACGGCAATTTCAGTGCAATAATCATCGTTTTCTTGAAAATGAAGAAAATTTATCGTAAAGCACCGAAGTAATAACAAAGAGCAAAACCGAAAGCAAGAAGCGACGATGACCACACGGTTACGATTCATTATATACACGTAATAGGATGGAAGAAATAGGTTACATCTATTCAGACATACGTTTCTTTTTGATATGCCACGCTTCAAGAAAAATCCACTCCGTTTGCTGGACCCACGACAAAGAATTTGGGATGAATCCTAATTAACTGTGGTTTATCTTCCAGAAAGTGCTCAGTAAGTGTCGATTTTTCAGGAAGCAATAAACGGAGTGCCGTTTTGTGCTGATTCAGATGAGTATAAAAAAACCGGGCTGCTCATCGGACAACCGAATGTCTGCTGGTACGTTAAGTAAGTACATGCATTGTCAAGAAGAAAAAATATAACATTATGCAGAATTCCAATAATGTCAAAATGTCCGGGACAGTCAACAGTGTACGTTGGGACAATGATGAATCATTCAACAATCATTTATTAGTGCCTTCATGTGTCAATCAGAATTATTGACTAACGGTGCGATGATATTACACAATATGTATATAGATGCTTCAAACGTTGCAGAGTTTTTATAATCACATTTATCCATGACCACTGTACGTGTTGCCTTTTTCGGCATTCAAAACCACTCTCGAGCTATCTCCCTTTAAATCTATGAGTGCAATAAAAATTCATCTCTTGAAATGTTGGGACGGGGATTAGGAGCATTTCTTAAAATGTTTCTGACTGGGACACGAATTTCCGTGATAATCTGAGATAGGAATCTTTTTCAGAGCACTGGAAAATGTCAAACTGTTCTTTAAAAAATTTTCCTCGTTTGAAGACAATGACATTTTCGAAGATAAATCGACCTCGAATTTGAAAGATTCAATCTTATGATTTGAAACATTAGGTTGCGTTTCTCCTCGTGGTGTTTGTTAAAAAATCACTGGATTTGATGGTTTGTTCTTCCGTGCACCGAATGATCTCAGCAATCTCAGACAGAGTGACACAAAGTTCATTTGCCAAAATAATCATCCACCTAGCACAAAATTGCATTTTCTGATGATTAGTTCAAATTCGTAGAAAAAATTGAAATTTTCTTGAAAGGTCCATTCCACATCGTCAAAATGAGCGCCATGGAAGTTAGGAACATTGTAAACAAACAGAATCCCGATGACGCGCTGTCAATCGAGAAGGGACAAGAACTATTCCAATGTGAATCTCTAGAAGTAGATTTGGCTATCAGCGCATATCACTTGTCTTTACTTCCATCAATTTTGAAGCAACTGGAAGAATCTGGTCTTTGTCTCATCTAGGCGCTTGCTTTGATTCCTGGAGAGATTTTGTGGCAAAAAGATCCTGGCGCCGACACTCTTCAAATGGCAATTGAAGTACATGTCGCACAAGTAATTGAAGGTGAGAGTGACCTTTCTTCGTCTCCGATAGAAATTCCACTCAGTGAAACATCCTTAATAAATTTCTGTCCTGTCATCAGTGTCGAAGTGGAGATAAGCTTCTCGACTTACAAAAGCATATTTACTAATCGGCGTCATCATCTTACCAATGAAAATCTCCGAAAGATTGCTGTTACCATAGAGAGGGTTGTTACAAGCTGTTTTTTGCAATCGCTGAATTGCATATTGAAAATATAAAGCATAATGGAAATTCACCTCTTTTGACAATTTAAACCTCATATACATGAAATATTTACCGACGCTATTGCATGACATTCCAGATATGATCTATCAATTCGTATCAAGTACCTAAAATTATATAGTATTTGTACAATAACAATGATACTGCGTATTCTTAACATATTCCCATAAAAACCCATTGACATCGCCTATTAATAGTAAGCCTACGTGAGCATTCTTAGAATCTAAAATACATGTAACGTATGTTGGGAGATCAAATATTACTATTTCCATCAATGTTCGCCAAAAATTGATTGACATTTGATTTTGAAAAATAAAGGTTTTAATCAGCCCATTTCACCATTTCACTTTTAGTCACTTTCTTTCAAAAGAAACATCGACATCACATTTTGAATCGGACGTTGAACACCTGTCAAAATCTGCGTCCTAAATTCAATATATGGTCCAACCATACTTATTCCAAGTTCAGAAAATAATTGGAAAGCGAGAAAAAATTGTAATTTCATATAAACTTAGTCTGGTTCATGAAATGGGTCCCCGGAGACCCAAGCATTTCTACTGATATTTAATCTGTTGTGTGAAATAAGAAAGATAAATTGACCTGTTGCACATTTATTGATGACAAGTAAAGGAATGCATGTGATATCAGATTTTAATATCCATGCAAAAAAATTATGCAGACAATTAGAGAGCAACTGAGTCCACGGGGACCCATTCCATGCATTTGAGGGTTAGTAGACCTACTTTTTCAGACATTGTGAACCTAAAAAAGTACCTTAAACGAAGCCTTGTCAACTGTGTTTCCCGAAGCCCATCATTAACAATGAAACCTCTGGAATGGATGTCAAACTTCATGGAATATAAAATAATGGCACGAAAATCGCGCGCGTTTTCATTGAGGTGCACTTGTCAACAACGACTGTTGGATTAGTTGAGACTGTAGCGCCTCAACTTACTCGTACTTCTCCTGGCTGTGCCGCGACCCTGACTCAATTTCCATTCCAGTAATTTCAATTAAACAATCTGTTTCTATGGTCGCACGTGACGCAAGCACCCACAGCTCAGTTGGTCAGAGCAGGAAGTGCAGAGAGCCTACAGATAGGCGCAGGTTCGAGGAATGCCAGTCGCACACTTTTGCATAGCAATTTGATCCTTTATTTTAGTTCATTCATTTTAATTTTGATAAAATGAATAGGCTGTCTATGGATGTGCTCATTCATCAAGGAATATTATCCATGGAAGATGGTAAAATGCAAGAACAATATACATGCAATTCCGGCAGTTTCTGTAAGTATGCTCCAAAAACTGACTCACATGACTGTACGAGGTTTCATTTGTCGCTACTGAATGCTGTTCAGCGCGAATTGAAAATCGATCTGGGAGTTGTGGCAAGACCTTGTCTGACTTCATTCCATCACAGAAATAACCATCTGGTACCTGAAAAACAAACATTTGGCGAGATTTTCGACAAGCAAACAATTTTAATGGAGACTGCATCAGATTTACAGATTCATCATCATTTGCTCATCATGATTAAAGTGCGAACGACCATGATATTAAGAAAATAAGAAAAAGTTTTCGGAGTCTCAGAGATTCATGCTTTAACATATACAGATCAAGCTCAAAGTAAACGTTTATTGTTCTCTATGTCTACGTGACAGATTGTAAATTGCAGATAGTCTTCATTAAATTCAAATTTTGCATTCCTCACAGCAATTTCTAAGAACAAGCACTGATTTCAAACTAAAAATGATCTTGAAATATGACTTGATTGATTGAATTGTTCATTATGGTTTCGAAATCAATTATTTGATGGTCTTTATATATATATATATATATAAATACAATTATTTTATGATAATATCTTTCTGTAAAACTTTAAAGAAAGCATGGCGTAAGGTTTGTTTGTGAGTTCATGGCAAGAAATAGCAATCACGATACAGCACAATGGGCATAAAATCCGTGATGCACCACCCCAGCTTTCCAACAAATTGGTGATTTGATGGTTTAAAAATAGAAATTCTTTGAAATTGTTCAAAATCAGCCCGACTGCTTATATTCGGCTTTGGTTTTCTGATGATTAATTCTTTTAATCTAAGACTTGCTTCATCATCTGCTGTGTTGAGGATTTCTAGATTGAAAGTTTTGTTTTGGTTGCATGTTTGATGATGTTTGTAAATAGATGAATTCTTGTAGCTCTGATGTTCTTTTATTCTATTGTGAAGATGGAGAATAGTGATTGCTATTTCTTGCCATGATGAATGCCATGAACTCACATCAGACATGTTGCATCATATTTTGCGACAGGAGAACCACGGCAAATCACTCACACGGCATGGATAGAAATAAATAAAAGTGTTAACTCCAACAACGAAGATTGCGTTGTGATCATAGAAATTGACAACAATAAAACCTCTAGAATGGAAATTAAGCTTTATGCAATGCACAAAAGTGGCACATAAATCGCACGCATTTTCACTTAGATGCACCTGCCAACGTCTGTATGATTGGGTAAGAATTAGTCACATGTGCAATTCTAAGCTTTTCATTGGTTCTTCATGCCCCAACTTATGTTCCCGGATGTGCCGTGACCTTGAGTCAATTTCCATTCTAGTCAACTTCAGATAAACAATCTATTTCTATGGTTGTGATTGATATTTCTAATTCAGGCCACATGATACCGCATGCCTACATCCTTTTTTTCTCAGCTATGAGTTTTGATTACCTCAGTGTGAAGCTTTAATGAGAAAAACAGCATTATCCGGCTTGCAAGCAAGAAAAATACAAAAATTGTTATTACTATGATTGCCATACAATGAGCTACGCACTGGCACATAGATAGATAGCGTTGTCCTTTTTCTCCTACTGTGGTAGGAGTTATTGTAGGTATTTATGCGTGCTTAAGACTTTTGATTCAATTTCTTATGTTTTAACATCACAGATTTGCAAGTTGCACTTCAGACGGCCAAGGTCTTACATATTCCTAGGACGGTCAAGGGTGGCTTCAAAAGTCTCCATAAATTTCCGTTCTCTTCTCTTTCCAATTTCATTTAATTCAAATAAAGTCAATGAAACATCTTCTCTCGTCTGTGATAATATATTCAACTGCATTATAATTCAACTAAAGGAACTGTCGACATTATCGACGAAATATGCAAGAACACGACCTCCCGAGTTTGTAGCCTACATATCGATGGACAAGGGCTCATTTCATCAATGTGATAGAATTAGCCGCGTCAACTGTTTCACATGGCTCAACCTAAATCATCCAGAATGGACCTCTATACTTGCAGGTTAAACGACTACAATGACCTTTTGGGATAATCATTTGCAAAGGTCAAGCTGTTCAAAAATTCACGAAAGTGTACAGAACCCTCCCAGCTGATCATAATGCAAAGTCATAGTGAAACTGATCAAAGCAGATAAAATTCACATCTCTTTCAAAGATGTTAGCAGTGTAAAGAAGTCGGGGAATCTAGTGAAAAACAAAACCCGTTTCTGCTACGGCAAAATTCAAGGTACCGGCATCCGAGGCCTGGAAACATTCTCGGCCTACTGATTGCGTTTGCTTGTGACTCTCAAAACTTCTTTCTCTCTTCTGCATGAAGTACCGGTGCGCACATTTCACTCAATTACATTGGGCTTTAAATGAAGACGATAATCAAATAGATTAATAAAGGTAATAAGGTAATTAGAACAGTAGAAATTCTCTCGCAAAACCTAAATTAGAAACCCATCTGTATTACAGGTCTAAATATATCACACATTTTCAATTTCTGATATGAATACAGACGGCATTAGAGTCAATGATTGATGGTATTAGAAACTTTTATATTTTGATGCCCTCTTTGAAAAACAAGGAGCATGTCAAAAACGCCTTGGCTGTCCTGTTTTGATGCTATATCAGGTGTCATTGATCAGTTAAATTCTTTCAATCATTAAATATTTACCTGGAAAAACATTTCAGTATCTTGTCTATTGAAACCAGTTCTGAACCTCGTTATGTCGTAAGTATGTTTGAAAGTTTTCCCCGGAGAAGCTCCATCTTGACTGTATTTTCCATCAACTGAAATCCTTACAGGAGCAGATGAAATGTTAACCGCGTTATTCCAAGCTCCACTCTCTGAAAAAGCGAAACGCTGAATATCACATTCACAAGGCATTTGATGGAATATTGCGTCTTTATTTGACTATGTTCGAATATTGACTCAAAGCATTGTTGTGATTCGTGTTAATGTATTTGAAAGAATCTGATATTTATGTGTTCTCACGTGTCATCTTAAACAAGCATTATGTACGTATTACATTTTCCTCATTACACACGTATAATTCGACAATTTAGCGCAACCTCAATGGACCCCAGCAAGGCTGATGTAAGCATTATTCTCGGTTTTTATAATTACATTAAATTATTCTCGGTTTCTGTATTATAGAAAGATGACACGATACAACCAGGCCCACTGTAGATACTTTAATGAATGATATGCGCGACTGATTTATTGAATGTGACTCTGTAATATAAATTTTTCAGAGTCACTTGTTCAAATTGTTATGAAAGATTTGTGAAAGATGATCGATATCTACAATTTTGGATAAAAACTTACCAGAAAACCACCAATCAATTTTGAAAGATGCTTCAATGGAGTCCCAATAATAACAGCTATGCCAATGATGAGTTGAGATTCCTCGAATCTGTCAAAACACATTGGAATGCATATCAAACAAACTTTTCATATATTGGAAAACATGAGCACTATTATAGATGTACTTTTATAGTAATTATTTTGCGTTAGTTCAAATGAATTTCCTGTCGCCATATCGCCTGATTTCATCAAGATATATTTTTGAGCTTTTTGTTATGTGGACGTGTGGACAAGTGATCAGTAAGATAGAGTAGGGATACATAGATAGAGTTTCTACTCAAAAGCGCATCTGTATACAAGGAAAATTTCTATATGAAAAGATTCAGTTTTTTGCGGAGATTACGTTCCCAATGTCCAAAAAATTATTTGACGAGTTTTGAAAAATATTTTTGCAAATTTATATACTACCGACATTGAAGCTCCTTTATAAGTAGTATGAAAAAGTTGGATATTCAAAGCAATGAATATTTGCTAATAAGCATCCTAACTAAGCGGAAATTAAGCTAATTTACAAGGGAATTTCATGAGCCGCATTATAATGGAAGTCTTCACGAAAAAGTCTTCACCTGTATCCCCCCACGAGTTCATTTAATATAACCGAAAGTGTATACACATTGGGGATTTAACAAATGCGGACAAACACAACCTAACATACTTACTCTATGATCACTTCTAAAATTCTCTGACTGACCTACATTATATGATGGCTTTCTGAGATGCGATACTCAATAATAAAGGCTTAGAACGGACATGTACATTGAAAATAGTATTGTTGCGTCGTGGACATGCGCTGTCATGACAATGGCACCTATACGATGGCGACTTCCACTGGTTGTCAATGGTTCGATGTCTATGCTTTGTCAATCTACTTTGTAAAGATTCACGGTTATTATCAGTTCTGTTTAGGATTTCTCGCCTCTGCAACCATTTACAACTATGCCAGGTTTCATCAATTTGATTCTTCTAGCATCTAACGGCACTGATTTAGATCAGTGCCTGCAATGACCGAGCAGCTGATACTGCTGTCAATAAACAGTTGTTGCCCATTCTATAGTCCCACTAGCTTTAACAAATCGAAAAGACATTCTCATGGGCAAGTGTCAGCCATCAGGAAAGTCATATTTTCCAAATTGATTTCTTTCTTAAGTCTAGTGGTGAAAACATGATAAATCTCCTGGAAAGTTAAAAGGTGGTGAGAATGATTCTGGAATGCTAGAATGCTGTGCATATCTAAGCTGATAAAGCTTCAATTACCATTCCAATTGAAACATATTTGTCCCAACTTGTGGGAGCCTCCCAGCGCTTGGGGAACCATGCTGCACAAATAAGCCCATACTGTACATTAAAATAGCCTATCTAAATTCTATTATTCTCATTCATGCCCTCGTGCTCAACAGATTTATCAGTATTTGTTTCTTCGCAGTACTATTGGTGTGGATTAGGGAAACTTGAATCTGCTAAAATTTTATGAAAATTTAATCGGCATAAGGATGAACACATCTGACGGTAAGATATTTGCTCTATTCCATCATACTTTCTGCACCGGTCAGATAGATGGATTTTAGCCTCAACTTATATTCAATGAGGCTGACATCATTGTTTTCTCAATGATGAAATAAGTTCGAACGCTTTTTTCGCTCTCGTGCCTGGGAGGGAGCATTGAAAGACTGTCGTCAAATCATGCAAAACTTTATGCATCCTTGACATGTCCCTAGGTTGTTTCCATTCCCAATGAAGAAAATGGTGTAATTGAATTATAATCTCCGATGTATTAGTAGAAACTTGGAATCGTTTATCATTACATCTCAGTGAGAGCAGTCTGCTCTTTAAAGCTTCATTTAAATTTACAACAATTTGCATATTTGTGCAATGCGCATATTTAATACGTAAAAATCCAAGAATTACCGTTTCCTTGCCGACGTACTTCTTATTCACTAATTCACTAAACTTGAAGACAGCATTAGCTCCAACTATACGAATGGATCCATCAGTGGAAACTCCGCCTCCCAAAAGAAAATTGTCATTGAAATCCGCCAATTTGTGAACTTTGCAAGTATCTGAAAGAATATAGTGAATCAAAACAAGTTGCATAGAATGTAATAATTTACAATGAACAAGTCCATGCGGGTAAGCAAAGAAACATTTTGGACGTTGCGGCTTGGCGTGATTAGGCTTTCACATGATTCCGTATCACACTATTCATAGAAAACATTGTGTGACATTGAATATTGTTTCGATTAAGTAATTAGAAATTTGCACCTAATCTTGTTTGCCTCCTTTTCAATTTGCAGATCATTAGTTTCATACTAGAATTGCAAATTTGCATAAAAATTGATTTAATGATTATTCATTAACAATTTGATCAATAAAAATGGTGATTAAAATCTTAAATAATCGATTATGATAAGAACATGTGAAAATGTGTTGACTTTTGATAATCTATTGGAATCTATTTTATAGTGATAGATTGTACATAACTTAACAAAGATTTTAAAAAACCAAATTCATGTCAAATTCAGTAATATAGAAAAAATCCAGCTTTTTTCTGTAGTGCACACATTTCCAGTGCTGAAAACTCTTTCATTCGAAGCGCCTGGATGGCTGAATTTGTAGAAAAATGGCAATTCAATGTGATCATAAGGAGCGCTTAAAATACGACCCTAAACTGAAATATGAAAATCGCTACCCTTTCCCCTGTCAAGCAACTTTAATTGAAAACTATTTTGCAAAAACTCGTGCGATCCTTCGTTACTCAGCACCGTGATTCGCACAATTGATTTCGTCGCACCATTAATCGAGCGGAATCGATCAACAGCGTCCACCACTGCAGCTTGGGCGTTTCGTCCTTGGCTTAGTGCTTGCTTTCCAAGTTTTGATATTTCTGGCGCTTTCAGTTTCGTGAAGTTTTGTCGAGATATCTGTGCATTTCCAGATTGTGAAAAGTTTCCGCCTCAAGAGGTTGGCTTTACAATTAAAATAAAGCGATGAGAATGAAATTATTGGTTGTGACTGCTGTAATTATTCTGTGTTATATTTATATCGCGGTTGTCGCAAAATTACTTGAAAAGTGAATTTTTGAAATTTTACAGGAGCCGATTTATACTTACTTTGCGTGTGTGCATATTAAGTTTTGCATTTGATTAATATTTAGAAAAACTTGGGCAATATTGGTTTCCTAACAACATCGCAAGGTGGATTAATTTTAGCAAAAACTCTTCCATAAGAAGGACGAATAATTGGAAAATTGCGCTTGAAAATCTCATGTCAGGTATCATTGCGACAACGAAGCTAAGCACACTACCATGTCCAGTAAGTTTAATGTAATTGGTGTCCTCATGCTGTTTTTGAAAGCCGCAAGGAAAGTCATAGACATAAGGATGACTTACTTGGCTGCAGTTTGTCTCTTGCTTTGAGGTCTATCACGATGGCTTGTTGATCATTGAAATTGTATAGAACTCTCTGACTCTTTCCTTTACCTACGAATGCAAGATTTCCCCGCTTATTGGTGTCATCGTAGTATTCAAAAATGTCAATTGTATTCTTTGATTCATCAAACTTGGCTTCTACGGAGGTCCAGAATGTTGCAGGAAGCTGTGGTATAGGAACTGAAAAAATTGTTGGAGAATGATGGAATTAGCCAGAGAATGAAAGTTGAGCATTTTTGATAGTGGTACTTTATCCAAAAGGATATTGAAATTTTAAAACTGATAGTTTTCAGCGCGAAAAAATTTTGATGTCGACAAATGATAATGTTCCAGTACTTCACAACTTTTAAGATTGCGAATCTTGGTATATTTCAGAAATCTTTCTCACATCATAAGGGTGACGTAGAAATGCAAAAATTAGAATTTTTCATTCCTGAAGAAAAATTGATTGCATAGCAACAATTTCTGCATTTATACAAATTCATGTAAATAGCAAGAGTAAAAGTGATAAACTAAGTTAAACGGTAATACAGTTCGCAGTATTGTTTAACCCTAGTTATTTGATTTGCTATAGTGTACACAGCAGAGATGTACAACGGTTGTGAACTGAAACGCGGATTCTACACACAATATTTGATATGTTTTTAATTTCAGGTGCACATTGCATTAGGCCTATACATTGTACGTATATTGTATACCTGTACGTATATTGTATCTGTACACATAGTATATGTAGGCCTAATGTACACTGAAATTAATCCGTCACTCTTATTTTTTAATGAGCATTCTTAGAAATATAACATCGGAAAAAAAATAAGCTTAGAACGAGACGCAAGCATAGGCATAATGGTCAATTGATGATGAGACGTATACATTGTAATGTCTATTAACAACGCTCATGTGACTGATCATACATCGCTTGTTTCCTTCGTCTTTATCAGTAGTTCAGGTTAAATTCTTATTAGTAAACAGAATACGACATTTCATGCATAATTCATGGAAAGTCGTCATTTGAGGAATTCTTACCTGGTGAAACCTGTGATGGCGTGAGTGTACAAAAATTTGGATCATGAACTGCTGTTGCTCCAAGGAAGCACGTAAATAGTACAATCACAAGCATCTGAAATTCAAATATCTGATTAAGTGAGTGTCGAAAGTGCATATAGGCCTATAATTTACAAATGCTTGCAACTTTGCTATGTCTATAACTATTGTTTTTATATGCATTTGTAACTACCTTACTAATACTGCAAAGCCACATCGTGCACAATGGCGGACTTAAACAAAGAAGAATCGAACCAAAAAAAGTAGTTCACATTGACAACTTTTGCTACAATAATCCTCAGCGCTCTCATGTCAGACTTTATGAAAAGTATCTATCAGTTCGACCGAAGACAGCTGAAGTATGTTACCTCAGACCACTGAAAAATTATTCGACTTTTGGTACAGCGCGGTACCGATTGGGAACAATACCCTGAGAAGCTTTATGAAACGAATTTGCAAAGCATCTGGTGTTGAAGGACATAAAACAAACCACAGCTGCAGGGCAACATGCACAACCAGACTGTACGAATCCGGCTGCGATGACCACGGAATAATGAGAAGAACTGGTCATAGATCAAGTGATGGACTGAAACCTTATAAAAGAATGCGTGAAATTCAGGATTTCAACAGCAGCGCTCAAATTGACAACAGGCCGGGATCACTTAATCTCAGTGTAAACAATTCAAAAAAGAACTCATATCGACAGCGTCAAACATGTTCAACTTCAATGCAGGTTGTATCGTGCATTTTTATCAAAGCACAAAATAGTGTTTTCTGTGCTTTCGTATTTTTGCGAGTATATGAAGTTTGTAAAGTTTTCAGTAATTTTCAATTATTCCATTATTGTGGTTGCCATTTCATAGCTTTTAGTGGTCACTAACATTGATATCTGATTTTACTAAAATCAGTCATGAGCTCCTAGGAGTACTTCGATATCTCAACTACTTATTAACCGCAATTATAGAATTATATAATACTCCTACGAATTTAAATTTACTACTTATTAACTGGTATAACCGCACCAAGTATGTATTATAAGCTGATAATTCATAGGTAGATCGGAACGAAGTCTATGGGTGTATGGTGCTCATGCCAAGGCATGGCATAGATATGGATTATTAAGAATAGATATCTCCAAAGTTCATGTCAGTTCATGCTTAGATCAACACCAAGCATATCTATGTGGACCAGCTATGCTTCCTTATCTCAATGACTGCTACAATGAATTTGATTTTTATCACGCGATTTAAAATTGAATCGTCTATCTGATTCCATCACTTGAATCTTTTCTGTCAAGGTATAATGAAGAGTAAGACGCTTTATAAAATGATTAAATATGACACACTGAGACCTTGATATAAAGAAACATACAATATAAAATATCTTGGATGTGACGTTTTCGGATGAGACTTTTTTCCTTCTGCGACTGTTTGCGACGTAATCGGAACTGCGACGTTTTAGCATGGATACAACGAAAACACTATTTTGAATTCAGAAGAAGGTTGTCAAGAGAGTGATATTTTCGCCCAATTGGGTTTTGCTGCAACATATCACCCTGCTGTTAGAGATTAGAGATTGGAAAGAGCCAAGTAAATTGGTAGAATTTATCTATGATTCTTAATTAGTGCAATATATTTCTGATACTATCCGTAGCTATCATCAGGCAGTAAGTGAATGATCTACAGAATAAAATTTGAAATTCACATCAAGAGATATATAAAAAAGATATACAAAATATACAAAGCTATGGCAAGAGAAGGAACTATGCGACAGGTAGTACAGGGTCACACAGTACCAATAGCATTTATAGTAGATGACCTCACAGGAAGAAAAAGGGAAGAAAGAAGATGTGAATTAAATATCTGATTGCCGTGGGATAATAAAGTCAATGAAAGAGGAAATCTCTATAACTGTCAAGCTCGTGTCTTGAGTTGATCTTAGGTTGTAACTTGTTAATGTAATATGCTTTGGTAATATGCTTCTCTCAAACGAAGGTTGGTTGAATCATTATCAAGTGACAAAACTGTTGTTTTTATTCTTGTCCTAGAGATGCTACATGTTTTGCAGGTGTTTGAATATGGACGAGTTGATGTTGCTGGTGTCGTCACGACAACGGATGTATGACTGTCTAGTGGTGCTGCAAATACAAAAAGTGATTCTGGAAATATCTCTTCGATGCTCGAACCGGTGGGCATTGCAAGAAATGACGGAAAGAGCCCATTTGGTGTAGCATTGTTGCCATTTTTCTTTGTAGCGAAAAATTGAAACTCTCCCTCGTAATGGCAATGTTTTTTGATTTATAAGACAAGTAAAAATAAATTGTCAAAACCGCTCGGTGTAGTATTATTGCCTGGCTCTCTGGTTAGGGATTTTACCTGCCGAAACCGACTTGCCACTTCACACAAGACCACTGCTGGTGTACCAGGACCAAACGTGGCTAAGCGGGAAGAATATTACAGTCTAGCCGCAAACTACATGCTGTATTCCAGCCAGTTGGTGTGGAGACGCTCAAAGAATATGGAGATAGCACATTTGGCTTCATTCGCGAGATTGGCAATCAACTGTGACTTAAGATTTACATGTATCTAGCTTCTCCGACAGCGATTTATCGTCGTCGAAAGAGGCACTGCTGCCTGTATCCGCGAGTCTCTTTCGTTTTATGATGTGTCTCCTCCAATTTAGTTGTGGCTACATTATTTTTTGTCTGAGTTTGTTTATGGATCAACTTTTCTTTTCAAAAGGAACCTTTTAAGAATTTGCAAGGACTTGGTTTTGAGTATGTATAATTCAATTTCATAGTTTTCAAAAGATGATATCATTATTATGAAAGATCCACAGCATATTTTGCATTAATTCCATTATTTTGTGTGGAGAAGTTTATAAAGTTTATATCGGTCACTTCACGAATGGACTTAGGTTATTATGGAGCATAATTTCCATGACCAGTCCTTCTGCTATCAAATATCAATCTATAAGTGAACATACAGGTGTAGCCATTTCCGCTAAATGAGAGACTATTCGCTGTCTCTTTTTTTGAAAAGAGAAAGTCCTCAGAGAGGCAATACACAATGAATTAAAGATGAAGTAATAAACAAAAATTATGGCTTATGGGTTTGCATAGTGTAATGCAATACTTTTCAAGATCTTTCTAGCTTCTTAATACTTTTTTACTACGTATTTCTCTCTCTCTCTTCGCAATTCACAGTATGCGGGCTCAATGCCACATTCTAATCATATTTTGTACTAGATAACATTGCATATTCAGATCATGTTTGAGACCACTGTATCCGAAGTAACGAAAACAGAATGACAAAATTACAAGATTCTCATGGCTATGTTCCTCGCTGCATAACACATGCCGTGAATTGAAACTGCACACGAACTGATGCTAGTGGAATATCAATCTAACAGAGATGGAAATGCTACTAAATACTCAAAATTTCGTAATCAACCTTAATATAATGTAAAGCGAACCTAACTCTGTTTCAAGAAAGACCCTAGAAAAGAAACAAAGCAGGCGGTTGCCATCTCCAATAGCTTTGTGCTTTCCAGGTTGTAAGCTCACAGGCAAACTGCAAGTATTTTAACTTTCCGATTTAACAACTGTAAAGACCGAATTCTCCAATATTTTTATCCTTTCATGTCCAAATAGCGAAACATGCTGAGGTAGATTTGCTGTAGGCCTACAGTTGTAGTATAATTACTTGACTTAAGGCGTGATAATCGATCAATGCCACATCAACAAAGTTTGGGCTACCAATTCAATTTCATCTCGAAATCAATCAATCAGATTTTGACCTGTTCTGGATAACTCATGTGCGTATCCAGAATGTAGGCCTACTGTATTTGATTGCTATCCATGTACATGTACATTAATAGCGGATCAAATGGATTGCAGGGACTGATGGTTTTCTTCATTGGTTTTTCAATTAATTTACATAATTGTTGGCACTTTTAGACTGTAGTGAGTTGCAATCTTTTATAAATCTAATGGATACCTCTACGAAGTTTGATGGATTTCATACAAAATGGAATTTCACGCATCAGTGCACATGTGCAAATCATTACTACATGAAATACTTGAAATAATTCAGCATAATTCCATGATTTCCAATCTACATCACCACCACCAAAGAAAGAACTGAAATATTGTTTTTCATTTTTGGCAAATTATATTAAATCTCAAAAATACATGATCTGAAAAAATCGTTGGTTTCACATTTCAAAAAAGTGTCCAATTGGCAAAATATGCATTGAAATGGTTAATGAAATACTGTACGTATTCTATCAATGGGTAAAGTTTACAACAACTGAATATTATGACATGACAATGCCTTGTGATTTAGTGAGTGCGTAAAAATAAACTATTGGAACCGCTGTGGCTTGAATTGGTCCAAGACACCATTTAATGAATTGCCACGAAATTTATAAAGTCCGAAGAGAATGCCAACTCCCAAAATGAAGCCAACAAGGACCATGATCACAGCGACGGCTACCAATACACCTGAAAGAAAAATGCCATGAATAACTTTGACTTTATAAAGACAATATATGTCTATTACAGAATGACTATAATAGCAGCTTTTCAGTCGGTATGTGTAAAATTTATCATTTATTATTATCCAGCCAGCCAGTATTACGTTGCACGTCTTCAAATGATTTACACTGTTGCTTGACCACGGAAATCACTGCCAATTCACTACTGAACTTATTAATGTGTTGCATATTCAAGCCAGAAACCTTATCACCACTCTACTACGAGGCGCCCAGAAAGGTTGGCGATTAGATAGCCAATGCATAATTTCTGATGATCACAAAACATCGTAGTGCGCGAATATGGGAACGAAGCCTCTAACTTTTTCAGTTTATGTTATTAACTTTTGATGCCCATTGGGAGCAGGGCTGGAGTTTTCGGTAGCTATGACCCAGGTTCGCTGTTCGTCTTTCAAAGATAGCGGCCAGTTGAATACAGTTGTAAATTATGCATGAATAATCAATCATGTTTCAAGATGCCTTCCTGCTCAAAATAAAGGTGTGAGTATTCATAAATCATAGCGGTCTTTAAATCCATTTACTGATTCATCTCAGAAAGATTATGCGTGCTTGTCAGGGAAGCTGGTTTCAACAGCTGTATTATCACCATAACCTGAAAATTGAACAGTATACCGTCCAAAGGAGATTTACAAGGGCATTCACCTGCTTCAAACACAGTATAGAATATACATTCGTTTACGAACTTTTGCCAAAAACATAGTCAACATGATCATTCCAATGCAATTTATTGTCAATGACAACCCCAAGAATTTTAGCACTGGAAATTTCTTCAATATTGGTGTTGGATTTGAAATCATAAAGTGGGGGGGGGAATAAAGTTAGAGAGCGTTTTGTTTGAATGTTTATCACCTTAGCTTTTAATGGATTGAAGGATAGTCCATTAGAAGATGACCATTATATGCTCCAATTCTTAAGATAGTTTGTCATCTCTTGCGAAGTGCAGACAGCATATATCATCCGCGAAGAACGCCACTAGTAGGAGCATACGAACTGGACGCAATATCCTTTGCTTTGACACACTGTGTGCGATTTTCAAGATGTGAAGTTATCCAAGTCACAAGCCCAATTGTCGCATTGAATATTTTGAACATGATCAGGGCGTCGATTGTTGTGTGGTGAGGTAAAGTAGCGAAAGCTTTCGAATAGTCAATCAATAGTATGCGAACAGCTCCCGGCGAATCAAGGAATGAAAATATCTGATTCAATAAAAATGTCAGAGCAGTCACTGCTCCTTGTCAACGTCTAGGGATGAACGTGTATTGAGCTTCTGTAATTTTCAGAACAATGTTAAAAAAAATTGGAGTGATCAAAGAAAATTTCTTTAGCCAAGCTCATGGTACCTCATCGATATCTCTCCACCACCTCATACATGCATGCATGCACATAAAGTATACGTGCATAATAGTCTTCGCGTGTTTTTTTTCAATTAGTTGCCTATACCACCTTAAATACGGATTCGAAAGTGTATGGAAACAAATGCGCTCATCCAACGGAGAGGCAAGACAATTCCTATTTTCGATGACTTTTCTAGTCTATTGTAGTATTTCTGATTTTTTATCTTTCTTTATGATCGATGGTTGATAAGTGAATGATTGAAATGAATTTCTTATACAAAGGAAATTATAGCAACTTATCAATTTTCTCGAAGAATTACCTTAAATCACTTTAGTACCATGAATCCTGTTAATGCGCCGCCTAAAATCCCTACCAATGTCAAAGTAAAACCGACGGCTCCAACAACACCTGCAAGAATGAGAACATAGCGTCACAGGAGCCGTCGACACAGGCTAATATTTTTGGTAATATTTCTGTCGTAATTATATCCATCTGCTTTGAAGACATTTTTCAAAAGATGTCAGTTGAAAATGTGCAAATCCGCTGAGGCATTTGTTTCTAAGTTGGTTTTAGAGTGGATATATTATTTGTCTGTAAGTCAATTATAGTTTCGTTGATTTGAAAAAACAAATAATTGAAAAAACCATTCTTCAATTGAAAAAACCATTAAACTTATTGACAACCTTAAAAGCTGCTTTGATGTGCAAAAAAAGAATACCTGCAATAAATGTTGACTGTCGATAGTATGTTATTCGCAGGTTTGCAACATTATTTGCTTACTACTTGTGGTATATTCGTCGGAAGCGTCCATTCTACGCATTCAAATGGGCCACTATGGTAGTTCATTGGTAGACGGTAGGTCTATTCATTTGAACCTAATCTGTCTTTTCATGGACTGAAAACTTCAGTCGTCTATATCAACAGGCTTATGGGCTGACCATAGTCATCAATTTTCAGAATCTCATTTAGGGCTAAAAACATGGATGGCTCTAAATGCACTCTTCAGAACACAGTTTCAAAATGCTTTTGTATACAGGCTCCATAATACCATGTTCAAAGCAGTTTTGAAATGCTTTAGTAGTGCGGTTGCAGAAAATTCCTGGTTAAAAAAAACAGCTATGCTGCTATCAAAACAATGTACAAAATGCTACTAATAATATGATCACGCGTTCATTTCTGAACTCCTTGTTTAATAATACAATTTTGATAAAAGCTTTTCAAATGCACATTTTGACTTTTGACAATGCTGATATTCAATTGATATTAAAAATATGATCTCATTTAGATAATTTCAAAATGAAGAAATTATGTCCTGGTAAGCGTCAATACTTTGATACAATTATGAACATCTTTGTAATGTTCATAATTATTACATTACAAAAAAATAAACATTACAATTATGTAATCTTTGTCTCGAATCTACAAATACTTAAATATATATTTTATATATATATATATATATAATTAAAAAAATACAAAAAATATACTATATTTTTGAAAATGTATGTGAATGATGGTGGTGAAATACAATGAGGCAAACACAACTTGAAGGAAAGACAGAGTGTAAAAGCTGCAATCGACAAATTCACATTACATCCACTGGAGCCCTAAGGCCACATGGTCCAGGGACCCAGCGATGCCCAGGAAATGATTCAGTGCTCCCCAACGTTCATCAAAGCCAGGACCAATCACATAATGACATGCACGCAAGACAAAGACCTATCCAGAAACATGATTCAGCAACTTCAATTACCGGCAATCAACATGACACAGCCGAAGCTGGAGATGATAACAATCATGTGGTCGCAACTGATACAATGCCGGAAAACAACATTGTACAGTTGAGTGTCGTACATTCGGAAACAAATGCAAGAGAGAAATCTACACGTGCTACCAATTTTGTATGGGGTTCAATTGATGGCGAAAGGTTTACTGAATTAGTGGAAAGTGCATATGCTGAAGTGACAAAATGGCGGCCTAGTCTGTTTCCTATTCCTCGCACCAATGCAGGCAAACAATTCATTTCATGCCTTAGGGAACTCTTCGCGGCATTTGCAGAACGGTCTGCGTTGGAACCCATTGCCTTTAAAGCTGCGACTATTCTCCCTCATCTCCTTCTCCAGTCAACATGTCGATCAGCGTCAACCGAGTCCTTGAGCACAACCTTGAAGAAACGGATAGATCAATGGAAAGCAGGAGAAATAGAAGAATTGTTAGCAGAATGCAGAACTCTACAAATTAGGAAATTCAGCGCGAAGAAACAACGATGCTTGACCAAAGAAGAATCATTGAGACGAGCATTTGTACATAAAATGTGTCAAGGACAAATAAGCTCTGCGGTGAGAATCCTTGGGGATCAGAATACAGGAAGAGTATTAGATATGAATGAAAAAATTGATGGAAAGTCAGTTGAAGAAATATTGAATGAAAAGCATCCGCATCCTGGACCGATAAACTCTGACCTGATTTGTGACAGCTGGCCCGGAGCACCAATGTTTCACCAAGTTATTTTCGATTCGATTGATTCAGAAAGCATCTTTTCAGCAGCAATGCACACAAAGGGTGCCAGTGGGCCCTCTAGACTAGACGCAGAAGAGTGGAGAAGAATATTAACCTCTTTCGGACGCCATTCCTCAAACATGCGCAATGCTTTCGCTTCTGTTGCAAGACGTATTGCAAGCCAATATGTAGATGCAGACACACTCACTGCTTACAATGCTTGTCGACTTGTTCCGCTAGACAAAGATCCAGGAGTGAGACCTATTGGAATAGGTGAAGTCCCCAGGAGAATAATTGGTCGCGCCATACTGGCATGTGTGAGATCTGACATTCTATCAGTGGCCGGAAATATGCAGCTATGCTGCGGTCAGATCGCCGGAATTGAACATGCTATCCATGTTCTCCGAGAGGAGTTTCAATCTGAAAATAGTGAGGCTATTCTATTGGTTGACGCCTCAAATGCATTTAATTCATTGAACCGACAGATAGCACTGAAAAATATCTCAACCATTTGTCCATCTCTCACTACTGCTTTGAAGAATTCTTATCAAGAGCCCTGTCAACTTTTCGCAGGCAACAGAACATTATGGTCACTTGAAGGAACAACGCAAGGAGATCCACTCGCAATGGCCATGTACGGAATAGGGGTGTTGCCATTGATAAAGAAGCTTCAAGAAATGAATAGTGGATTGCTTCAGAAGTGGTATGCAGATGATTTATCTGTAGTTGGGCGACTTTCGGAACTAAGAGCGTTTTGGAATCATCTGAATGAGTTGGAGCCCTGGATATGGATATTTTCCAAATGCCATCAAATGTCATCTCGTTGTCAAATGTGATCATGTCAAAGCAGCGCAGACTGTATTTCAAGACACAAATGTTCAAATTACAGATGGGCACACAATATTTGGATCCACAATTGGCTCAAAGACCTCATGTGATGATTTTCTCAGGCGAAAGATGCAGAAATTTGACAAATTATTGACTAATCTCTCCAAATTTGCAGCATCTGCTCCTCACCCATCCTATAGCTGTCTGATTAGAGGCATATTGCCGAAATTGAACTACATCATGCGCACAACGCCCAACGCTTGGATACTCAGCCATTTAGAGGGCAAGATATCGAGCACATTGATTCCAGCAATAACAGGGAGACAAGCACCTGGAGATCTTGAGCGGGCTTTATTGAGCTTACCTGTAAGAGATGGTGGACTGGCGATCACTGATTTACGAAATTGCTCCGAACATTTCAATGAATCAATCAGATTATGTGCGCCTCTCAGCCATGACAACCCAACTCAGGCATACGAAGAACAAATGCGAGTGAAAACATTAATACGAAGCGAAAAAAGGAAAGGGGCAGTTATCCGAGCCAAAGAACTCCACTCCCAGTTGTCTGAGCATCAGAAATATCTAAGAGCTCTTTCCAGTGAAACCGGAGCGTCTTCTTGGTTGCTTTCTCTTCCTATCGAAAGGTATGGATTCTCTCTCGACAAAACCTCATTTCGGGATGCCTTATGCCTACGATACGGATGGCAACCAATCCGACTCCCATCGAAGTGCGTGTGTGGATCAGGGTTCAACGTCGAACATGCACTGTCCTGCCATGTTGGAGGTTTCATTAACCTCAGGCACAATAGCCTTCGAGATCTTTTCGCTACCATGCTTCGAGAAGTGACACATGACGTTGCGGTTGAACCTGCCCTTGAACCACTCGACAACGAGCTCTTCGATTATAGAACAGCGATCACCGGCGATGAAGCCAGACTAGACATTTGCGCATCAGGCCTTTACGGGGATCGGTATCATCGAACATACCTAGATATTAGAGTGTTCTCCCCGTTCGGTCGCAGCAATAAAATGGAACCGAGGAAGTCATATGCCCGCCATGAGAATGAGAAGAGGAGACAATATGGTGAGCGAGCTCGCGAAGTGGAGCATGCGAGCTTTGTCCCGTTGGTGTTCTGCTCATCAGGGGGATGTGGGCCAGCTGCTCGAGCAGCTATCAAACGTATTGCTCATTTGTTATCATTGAAGCGAAACACGAACTATTCGCATGAAGTGACACTGCTGCGAACAAGAATCAGCTTCTCATTAATTCGATCGATGGAGATGTGTTTGCGAGGACATCGTGCATACAAAGACTGTCCAAATAATCATGAGATCCACCATCTGTCATCGCGAATGGTGAACTCGGTGACGGGCATGAGAACGTAGCCCATTCTTGTGGACTTGTTTCCCTTTTTTGATTTGTATACACCAATTTTATTTTGTATCTGTGACTTCGACATAATTTTGCATGACTTTGTTTCTACTTAAACGTTTTACAATAAAATATACGTTTCCAAAATAAAAAAATTATGAACATCATTCGATCATATATAAAGACATGAAGTATAATATTTTCAATTATCAAGTTTCTTGAATCCTGTTTACGATAAAATCATGACTAGCTAACATTCTCTATAACTGCACAACTATCAAATGCAGCACCCTGTACGTCATGCAACAGATATAGTTTAAACCAAGAACTGAAAATTGAAAGCTTGATTTTAAAATTAGCCTACTTTGCTATTATGTGAGCGAACTGATGAATGAAAATAGCATGCATTTATTTAACTAAGCACATTAGCAATTCTAGAAATTTAAGCAAAATATTTTTGAAAATTTCGGTATTATATTTTAAATTGCTACATATAAAACTGCAGATAAAAGATTGACTTCCAACAGACGCATAATGTTGAATCAAATTATTAACTAAAAAGAGTCACAGCATTGGAGCTCCTTGGAATTTTTAACGCATCATTTTATCACTAGAATAATTGTTGACGTGGGATAGATAAATTGTTGCAGTTGGTGCGATTATATAAACGAATCGGCAAAGGAAAAACTATATTGTTGATTCATGGCCATGTCTGCTCTCAAAGTGGATTACAACACAATTGACAAGCAATCCATAATTGACCATTCTTGCTCTGCTTTATTGAAAAGTTTGGCTATCTACCACCAATGCAAGGCATTGACATGCTAAAACACAGAAATGTCATTGAACAACAGAATTATGGCAATAATTTAATTAAAGAATGCCACAACTTCAAGTAACTACTTTCTTGTATTATATAACAAGAAATTCTGCATAAGGTAAATAATGAATCAAATAAAAATGCCCTTCTGTAAGCAGAGAGATGGCTTGAGTTGGGAGGATTAGCTGAGCTGATGATTGATAACTGCACTGAATCTTTTTTTTGAAATGATTTGATGAAAGATTTGTTAGCACTAGCAAGGCTTCTATGCGGTCGCACCATATAAATTTACAGTAAAATCTGAGTATTGTGTTTCTACGATAACTGCTTTCTAAATATTCTTTGAAAGTGCGAATTCACATTTTAGAATGCTATTTTTAGCACAACAATCATTGATTTGGTCAAAGTAAAGACCGCAATTAATAAGAGCATGTACAATTTGCTTTTCTCAATAATGATTAGAAAGACTAAATAGCTGACACATCCAAAACTAGAGGTTTTAAAGCTAAAAAGCAATATAAATGGGTTGATAAAGCAGAGCTCCATCAATATTTCAGATATTCATGGAAATGGACATATAGATTTATTTACTCAGAATACTCCACTTGACATTATTTGAGTGCGAATTCACCGTACATTCAGATTTTATTGGAGAGCGCCAATACATTATTCAACTTTTTTTAAATGACCTGAAATGTCAACCGTATATTTAGTTTCATGCGCTTACATTCATTCAATCAGTTTCCACGCAGCTTGGATGTTATGAAAAATTAGCATGACTTATCGATCCATTTTAAACATATGGAAAATATGGAATGGAATTGACGTGTGGTGTAATCAGAACAGGGGAAGGTGTGTTAAAGATTGGAGTGGGGCAAAGGTTGGAAGTGCCATCACAGCGGAAACAAGAAGACTAATTCATTCGAGCATGAAGTCACATATACATTACCATTATAACCTCTATAAACAAAAAATTATGTTTGTGCTGTTTCTACATTCGTTGTGGCATACAAAAGATTGATTTTCCGACTTTTTTGAAACTTTTAAGAATTTTATTCTGTAAGTATTTTTGGTTATGAAAAATTGATTGAAGTCATCCATTTTTGCAGAATATTGGATTAGAACGTCTTAAAAATATGATCGTAGCCCGCGATGAACTTCAGGGTTATTTGAAAACTTGCAAAATGAATGTTTGGTAATCTAAGTGGTGTGGGGCAAAGGTTGGATTTCCCGATGGGGTAAAGATTGGAATGATTGAATATAAACATACTCGGTTGTATGTAGACTGCTCACAGGCTTGGATAATTTTGATAGGAACTCAAGTTCACAAGTAGCATATTGTAGCAATCTGTGTGTGTGCACGTGCGTAATCCATTGTGTGAGGGTGTGAGCGTGTTCCGAGCATCTGTTTTCGGCTGCATCGAATCATGACTGTCTGAGGCATTGTGGATCTGGAGTTGCCTAGGAACAGCGGTATAATTACAATTGCTGACTAAATTAAGAGTGCATTTCTGCTGGAATCACATCGACCTCAGTCAGACACCGAATTGCGTGATTAAGTGTGACTGCCTACAATATGGTTCGAAATTATATTAGAAAAAACAAATCGAAAGTGTCGTCGACAGATGATATTCGAGAAAGCATACGCCTGGTAAAGCATGATGGGAAAACGGTAGCTGAGGCGGCAAGACAGCTGGGTATCAAACATGAAACTCTACGACTCTATATCGTAGGCAAACGGAGCCTGCCAGAAAACATTGTTATTGGAAAGAGAATAACATTCAGTATTGAAGAAGAGAAGATGCTGGCCGACTATGTGAAAGATATGTCATTATTGCTCCATGGACTGACGTCGTTACATGTTCGAGAGCTCGCATATAGCTTCGCCACGAAGAACTCCATCCAAATCCCTACGCCGTGGGAGCACAACAAGAAAGCAGGTGTGGACTGGCTATACGGTCATTCATGAGCCGTCATAATCTATCGCTTCGAACACCTGAGGCGACATCGCTGTCAAGAGTCCAAGGTTTTAATCGCTCATCAGTTACACTGTTTTTCAAAAATCTGGAAGGGCAGATGATCAAACATAAATTCCGACCTGGTGATATCTACAATCTCGACGAAACTGGAGTAACGACGGTCCCAAATTTGCCTAAGGTGGTGAGCCCGAAAGGTAGAAAACAGGTGGGTCAAGTCACTGGGTCCGAGCGTGGTATTTTAATTACGTCCACTTGTGCTGTGAGTTTTTTTAAAATCTATATGCATTTGTTTTTCTTTCAGTAGATTTTGGAAAATTAGAGTATTTTAGATATTTCCATGCAGGTAGTAAATTATTTCAATTATATCAACAAGGGGACCTGGGCCTATAGGCCTATATGTTATAGGCCTATCATTAAATGCCTAATTACCCCCTGCATGGGGCAAAGATTGGAAATCAGTTACAGTTAATTAATGATTAATTACACCATGATTGATATCACCTACGATAATAAAATCACTCAAACATATAACTCATTCCAAATGACTGAAATATGTCGTGTTTAGTTAGAACAGATATCGTCAATGGGGTACAGAGAAGAAAATTCAAAAATTTCCAACCTTTACCCCACCTTCCCCTATACCTTATGGTTGAATATTTTATCTGTTATTAAACAGTAGGACGCACATGCAGCGTTTGCCAAGCTAATAGACTCAAGGGACATTACACTATATACTTTTGTAATCCATCTTGATTGTTATAAGTTGTTGCTCTTCTAGAGCTGCAATTTACAAGAGCTTTCCATTTTCATTAATATGTCACATTCCTATATTCACACTGAAATCTACCAAAGGTTTCAGAAACACCCGAAGATACGGAGTGGGACCAGAATAGCAACAAATTAGCCCAATCCACCCACCACCAAACTAACAGCAGCCCTGTGCCACCCTTTGAGGCCCTGATATTTTACAAAAAGATGCAGGCATACAGGGACACTCCATTAAGTCGACAAAGGACATAGCTGCTCTTATGAGGAGGTCCCCATTAATCTCCTTAATCCCGGTTCGTGTGCACCTGTGTCATGCTGACTTCCAACGAAGACTACCCTGTCAGCAATCATCCACATTATCAGGACGTGCTCACTAGCGCTGACTCTGGCGTCTCAGGGACACATTGCCAGCTACAGGGGTGTCTCCCCCAGTCATAAGCATTACCTCGTAGGGACCAAGAACCTAACAAGAACCAACAGTGACACAAAGTAACCAGACCAAACTATCACCAGATCTTCCCTTGGAGCCAGAGCTACCTTAATGTGCGGTTACAGAAACACCCGAAGTGTAGTTGCAACCCAGAGGTCCTCTGTGTCCCCTGTGTCCTCCTTCAGGTGTTTCTGAAATCCTGAGGGAAATCAGGGAGCGCCCCTGCACTTTGCATCAGTTAGACTTCAGACAAAAACTTACCAGGAGCGTATCCTTGGTTGATTTTTGTCCTGAAAAATAGAAGAATATTTTTGATATAACTGGAATTATACGGGGGGGGGTAAATTTCTACTTACATAGATGTCAGTCCTTGGACTTCATAGAATCCTTCATCTGCTGGACTCACGCCGAAGTACTGAAAATAATGCATTTAACATTTAGAAGTCAAGAAAAATTGTTGGACGCAGTTCCATATAATAAGACAACTACAAATCTGAGCAGAAATGATTCTTAAGGGATAGTTGAATATGTCAATATCCCTACATTAAACAACAGGCACGGATGAAACTTATTCAGCGATAAAATTCAACTTACTGTTGCTCCGTCAACTGATATGAAAGGCACGACAAACTTATTGGAGTTAACAACTGTGACGATGTTTGAGGTAGCAGTGGGCAAGTCAAGTTCTTGTGGCAAATCTTTGACGTCACCTGTAAAGTAAAGATGTGTATTCTGTGACAAATGAATTTATATGCTATGAAATACAAATGAAAAGCAAATGAATATTAAATTTTACATTTATGCACACCAGTGGTTGTCAAGGTGGGCCGTGGGCTCAAAAGTGGATCACAGGCTCTCAAAAGTGGGCCTCTTGATAATTGAAGGTAATAGGAATGCCAGCATCTCAAATGAAACGATTATTTGATCAATAATTTATCCACAAATAGCTATAAACTGGTCTACCGCTGTGAGTTATGTCACTTTTATAAGCCTACTGGAAGCTGATGAAACTGATACAGCCTATCTGGTTTCCGCTCTGGTTATTCCCTTGCTTGACTATTGTGCTTCTGCTCTGTCCGGCCTCTCCAATACTTTGACACAACGCCTTCAAGCAATTCAAATGCATCGGTGCGCCTCGTATTCAATCTGCCTCGTTTTTCTCATGTTTCTCCATACTTCAAAGAGTTGAACTGGCTATCTGCACGCTGCCGCATCGACTTTCGCTTGGCGGTCCTTGTCTACCAGTGTATGCACCATCAAGCACCGTCTTACATGTGTGATCGACTTACTTCTGTGAAAGAGCTTCCTGGCCGCTCTCGTCTCCGTTCTAGCTAAAAAATCAGCTACAGGGCGCGAAGTTTCGATTGTCCTCCGTCTCAAAGGCACATTTCTCTTCTCGGGGTCCCCAGTTCTGGAACAGGTTGCCTACAAGTACCACGTCATCGGCATCTCTGCGCAATTTCAAAGTACTTGTCAAAGACTTTTTATTGGATAATTCCACTTAAGACGTTTGCAGTGTCGATCTTATGTAACGATGTCTCTGTTTTATTGATAATTTCTTTTATTTTTTGTAAAAAGACCTTGAAGCTCTAGCAGCATTATGTCCTTCACTCGCAATAAAATTCGTGATCATCATCATCATCAATGCACCAAGACCAATGCAGACATCGAGACTCAAATAGCTTGCTGCATTTATTTTTACAGTTTGAATTTTTGCTATATTCGTTGTTTTGAAATGTTACTTCTATAAGAAAGAAAACGCCTTTTCGCTTATTATTTTCCATTTTATAAAGTTGTACTTTTCAAGCTAAGTTTAGTGTCATATTTTTAATGTGTGCTGTACAAAACCAAGTACGGCACTAAGCTAATTTAGCATCATCATTAACATAACAAGCATGAAAACTTCAATCTTTGCTACACTCTTAACAAAATCGGTTTTCAGTATGTCCCTGGAGAGAAACCAAATTTGGTTTTCCAGAAATGAATTTGGCTTTCTGGAGAACCAGAAGTCATCGGTTTTCTGGGAAGCCAAAATTGGATTTCTAGAGAACCAATACCGGCTTCTTAGCTTTCATATCTTGGTTTTCCAAAAAGCCAGCATTGGTTTTCGAGAGAGCCAATATTGGTTTTTTAGCTCTTATATCTTGGTTTTCTAGAGAACCAGTTTAGATTTCTGTAAAACCATTGGTTTTCTAGAAATCCACGTAGCTTTCTGGAAAACCAATTAAAAAAACAAAATCTTTTAAAGTGCACCTTCTGAGTAACAAGCACTTGTGCAGTGATCATTTTATAGCTTGAAGGCTTGCTTGCAAATTTAGCGGCAGAAGCAGCCGTCCTTACTACAATTTCATTAGTAATTGTTTAGTCAACACTGATTAGACCTAGACTATTGGAATATCAGCTTCAACATCCGAAGAAAGACATCGGAAAACTTTTCCTTGAAGCGTGTTGAAGTCAAGGTATCAAGTTATTACATCCGCACAATTGCACATACACGTAATACTGATGAGATCTTGCATGATTACTGTCATTGCAATGCTGTTTGCATGTGCGCAACATATTTCTGAAAGTCACCGGCATGCATTCCCCAGCTTTATCAAAAATTATCAGACGTATAAATAGCAAGCTTTCTTGATATGATTCTACAATTTTCCCAAACATAATAAAATTGTTTTATGAGACGAAGATGATGCGCTAGTAGTATATTAGGACAAAACTAATTCTCTATCACTGAGTCGCATTTAGTTAGGAGGCAAATAAATAGCTTTCATAGTTTGAACAATTAGCGACCATCTAAACGCGTTTTAATAAGCTTAATAATTCACTGGTACATAGAGATACAGACAAATTCCAGCTCATAAAATTATTCTCATGCTTCTGCTTTGATTTGATATTTTGTAAGTGCTTCGAAGACAGCATCATATCTTACCTTGGATATTTGCCCTGTCCAAAATGCTAAATTCTACTGTCAATCTGTTTGCCGCGTCCGCATAAATCTGTGAGAAAATAGAAGAGAAAACCAATATCAGCAGATAAGAAGACAAATTCCTAAAACAGTTTATTTTGCAAAGACTTGCTAGCAGCAACACATTACTGCAAGTAAGAAAAAATATTTTCAACTTCCACAGTCAATGAAACTGCGAGATATGCGAAAATATTTTGAATGTCATGTTATATAAGCCGCGCATAACTCATCAATCAGGACGAGTTTTAGAGTCAATACAATTAACTGTCAATTGTCGTCTTAAGTGGCTTCCGGTGGAAGCAAGGATTGAGCAATGACTGGCTATAATGACACATCGTTGCCGTCAGGGAAATGCTGCATCATATCTAAAAGATGAACTCATGAGTGTCAGCAAGCTTCCGGGCCGATCCTAGTTGCGCTCGGTCACCACTTCTGTGGTCTATCAAACCTTAGTAACATCATTAGCATATTATGGATCTCTTGTCTATTGCCACGCTCTCTCATGTTCATTAGAAGAAATTGAGTACTTTCAGAGAAGGACTCATAATCTCATATGTGGCAAAAGATGCTCATGCATGTGATTTCCATCGATTGCAGAGCGTTTGAGGGAAGCCTTTCTCGAACTGGCCATTTTTTGTTACCGGCCTTTTAAATTCACATTTCCTTGGTTCTGTCAACAATTAAATGATTGTCTATATAATGAACGGCACTACTTGTGCAACTGACTTTGCTTATAACTTTCTGATTTTTATTTTTTTAAAATATGAGCACTCCTGCTCTACTCTCTGCATTGTACTTTGCATCATCTCTTCTAGGGTGCGGTGAAATGCTTTAAAAATTCTTGCTGAAACTTTTGAAGGCTGCAATTTTTTAAGCTATGATGATCTAAGAACTACATGCAATAAGACATCTATGTGCATTGTACGAGTATGTATGAACAACGAGGACATTAAAAATATAAACTCACATCAACATTTGCTATTCTCAATGCAGATATTTTACAAGAGGCTGCAGCTGATAAAACAAATCCATCTCTCATCGTATTGACCTCATTCAAGATTTTGTTCCTTTGAAAGGTGGTAACATCCAGACGCATTACAAAGTGCCGCTGTGCATGATTGGTAAAACATTGACTGATATCAAAGGTTCGTGATGAAAATAGCTTGACGTTGTAATCGAAGATATTGTCCACTTTGTGAAAACCAGGCTGTATGATGAAAACATGGGAGAAAATGACAGGAAATAAACAATGCATGACAAGTATGTAAGTTTGGGATTGCAATTGATTATTGTAAGACGAATATTCAATGACTTGGTACCTATGGTTTTACGCCTGAATGCATCATGCAGTTAATGAATTATATACGGTTATCAATTCCCATGACTCTATTGCTAGTGCATTCATAATTTGATTTTTTATCTGTATCATTTATTCGATGATCTGATGCGATTGACTATGGGTCTCTGCAAATTGGTCTTCAATTTTGATGCTTCCGATGTTTCTTCAAAAAATATAGGTGTCGTGGTTTGAAAACTGCATTCCCTGTTACATAAGGTTTATTCTGCTAAGACGCAGCTATTGAACGAAGCAGGATAATATGAATGATAGCAATCATTCAGATATCAACATTTAAATTAACATGACATATAGAAATCTACAATCAGTAGTAATCTGCATAGAACATAGTTATTTATCAATAATTGCAGCAACATAGTTATCGAATAACATAACACTTTCCCCGGCTGAATAATGTTCACCAAGAAGGCACATATCGATCAACTGGCTTATTTTGGCGTGTAGATCGACGTGGACAGGTGCTTCCGTCTTCATTGGTGTTGTTCCGTTCATCATCCTGCTGTTCCCGTTCATCTTCGGACTCACATTCAACTTTCAGTACATCCTCATCTATGTCATCTTCTCGGTCATTTGAAGGGTTGGAAATTTCAGACGTTTCCGTCACATTTGTTTGACGAGGATACGGAGCAAGATTTCGAAGAGATACAGTATCTTCGTGACCACTTTTGAAGCGTACATGAGCATAGTTGGGAGTAGCTTCCAACAGTTCAACAACTTCAACAGGTGGCTTGTATTTTGTTGAATTTCCATGGTATTTCAGAAGAACTTCTCCCGGCTGGAGCAACCATGAAGGTAAAGCACATCCAGCTGCTGTTCGCCTTTCAAAGTTAAACATACGCTCGTGTGGAGTAGCATTTGTAGCAGTACAGAGCAGCGATCGAATAGAATGAAGTGCATCAGGTAAGACTTGCGGCCAAGCATTTAGTGAAAGCCCACGATCTTCAAGAGCCAAAGTCAACGTTTTCCATATAATACCGTTATCTCTCACACTGGGAATTTCCTCTTGGGTTGTAGGGCGTTGTGCGACTTGAAGCAATACCGTGACGTAAGAAAAATTGTTTGACATCCTCAGACATGAAACTTGCCCCACGATCTGAATGAACAAAAGACGGTAAGCCAAAAACTGAAAATAAATCCTTTAAGCACTTTATAACAGTCTGTGCAGAGATATCATGGCACGGGAAAGCAAAGGGGAATCTGGAGTACTCATCAATCACTGTCAGTATGTACCGATATGAAGATGCAGCAATTGGTAATGGCCCTTTAAAATCAATTGATAATCTTTGAAAGGGGCTGTAGAACGTATAAGAGGAGTTCTTTCTGGATTGAGAAATTGTGGCTTTTGCTTCGCGCAAGTCGAGCACTGTGAAATGACCTGTCGAACTTGATCGACTGAGTATGGGGGATTCCTTGAACGAATAAAGTGTAGCATGTGTTGAACACCTGGATGTATAAGCGCCTGATGCAGGGATTTAATGTTAGACAAACCATGACAAGTCGTAGCAGCACAATGGTCTCGTGAAAGTACATCAGCAGTAACGTTTTCTTTTCCTGATCTGTACTTGATATCATATGAAAAGGGAAGAAGTTCCATACGCCATCTCATTATTTTGTCATTTTTGATTTTCCCTTTCAGACTGGTATTAAACATAAAAGATACAGCTCGTTGATCAGTGATGATCGTAAAATGCCTACCGGCAAGGAAATGCTTCCACTTTCTCACTGATTCAACAATCGCATACGCCTCTTTTTCCATTATATGATGATTGCATTCCGTTGACGAAAGTGATCGAGAAAAGAATGCAATAGGACGATCACTCTGCAGAAGAGTACCAGCAATCGCTTGGTCAGATGCATCTGTTTCGACTACAAATGGCAAATCTGTGTCAGCAATATTAACGACAGATTGGGCGATGTCTTCTTTCAGAGAAGTAAAAGCTTTCAATGCTTCGGAGGACAGTGGAGGACTGGTGCAGTCAATCAGCGGTCGTATTTTCATTGAATAGTTGGGTATCCATTTGGCGTAGTAGGCAAAAAGTCCAATAATTCTTTGCAAAGCTTTTGTAGTCTGCGGTTCAGGGAATTCCAGGAGTGGACGCAGTCTCTCTGGATCAGGTTTCAGCTCACCATTAGTAATTCTGTATCCCAAAACATCAATGCTTGTCATCGAATACTTTGACTTTTTAGTATTGAACTTGAGATTGTATATTGAAGCAGCTTTCACAAATTTATTCAGATTTTCATCGTGATCTTCCTTGTCTTTTCCACAGATGGTGATATCATCCAAATATGCGAATGTACCTTTGAGATTGTTGTCGGAAATAAATTGAGTCATAAATCGCTGGAACGCTGACACGCCGTTGGTCAAACCCATTGGTATTCTTTTAAATTGATATTATTGATTGCCAGCTTGAAACGCAGTATATGGACGATCTTTGGGAGAAATTTCAATTTGATAATATGCTTTCGATAAATCAATGATACTAATTACACGAAACTTAGCAATGGAATTTACAATTTCTTCGATACGAGGCAGCGGATACGCATCCAGCAAAGTAAAGCGATTTATTGTCCTCGAGAAATCAACGACCATTCGCTTCTTCCGGTTTTCTGAGCATGTAACAGCTACCTGGGCTCTCCAAGGGGAATGGCTTTCCTCGATCACGCCTTCAGATAAGAGACGGTGAACTTCCTCTTCAATAAACTGAGTGTCACTAGGAGAGAATTTCCTTGATTTTGTTGCAATTGGTCTGCAGTCATCAGTAAGGTTATTGAATAATTCAACAGGAGGTATATTTATCTTCGTAAGTGCACAAATATTCAGATCAGGCAATGGTCCACCATAGTTCATTGTGACATTCCTGTGCAATTTCAGAAACGGAGATCCAAGAAAAACGTCAGCACATGCATCAGGGAGCACAGTCATTTCAACTTCCTTGTAAGTACGATCATTTAAAAGAATTTCGGCAGAACAATAACCGTGCAAAGGCATTGAAAAGGATGTAGATGCCATTGAAATAATCGAATTTCGCTTGCTAATTGGAAGACCAATAGATTTCGCAATACTTTCCTTGATAAAATTGTCGTAGCTACCAGTATCAAGTAATCCATTCAAACGAACACCGTTCAAGAAAACTTCAGTTGGAATCGGAGGAGAAACGCCTGCCAAAACACATGAATTATTAAGAACGGCAGAGGAGTAAAGTTTTCGAGTGGATTTACAAACTTTTGAAAAATGTCCTTTCTTTCCACACGAATGACACAATGAATCTTTGGCCGGACAGTATTGAAGATTATCTCTTGGATGCCTTGCGCCTCCGCAATTGTAGCAATTCGATGAACTTTTTGCAGTAGTCTGTTTGCGTTGAACAGATGCAATTTGAGGTGAATCAATCTGAGAAGCAGCTTGTTCAGAATCATTGAAATTTCCTGTATTAGAATGAGTGTCAGTAATTGCAGCGATATGATGTGTATGCTGCACGTAGGATTCTGATCTCAACTGCGCTTGCTCTAGGGCTCTGGCTTGTTGAACTGCAGTACTCAAGTCCATAGATGAATTTTCGAGCAATCTGGCACGTATAACAGATGATTGTAAACCTCTTATAAAAGAATCACGAATAGATTCATCACGATAAACTTGAGCAGTGACTTTGTTAAAAGAACAATCAGACGCTAGACGATTCAGAGCAAGTAAGTAGGTGTCAATTGACTCATCACAACGTTGAACTCGAGAATGAAGCATGTGTCTAGCATGTGTTTCATTTGTAGGCTTCACGTAAGCGTTTTTGAGTAATTGAATTGCATTTTCAAATGAGTTGCAACCATCGATGACGTCAGCAGCACTCGTTTCAATGTAAAGGTAAAGGACCTCCAATTTATCAGGAGACAGTTCGGATATACTTGAAACGAAGTATTGGAAATTCCTGCACCACAATTTCCATTTCTTTGAAGAATCTGAATCCGAAGGTGAAGCTTCAAATTTTTCTAACTTTCTAACTTTGTCCATCATTTAGCAGAATAAATTGTCGTGGTTTGAAAACTGCATTCCCTGTTACATAGGGTTTATTCTGCTATTATACACTCTCAACACAAGGATCACTTTGGTGGAATAAATTACCATACAACATTCGATCCTCTATAACTTTTCGTCACTTCAAGTGTTGTCTTAAATCATATTTGCTTAATGAACTTTCATAATTTGTTGATAATTTTTGTCTAACTTTTCGTGTCATGCATTCTCTTATTGCGCTCTGAGCCAGCTCGGGGAGAGCGCTTTATAAATATACGATTTATTATTATTATTATTATGACGCAGCTATTGAACGAAGCAGGATAATATGAATGATAGCAATCATTCAGATATCAACATTTAAATTAACATGACATATAGAAATCTACAATCAGTAGTAATCTGCATAGAACTCGTAGTTATTTATCAATAATTGCAGCAACATAGTTATCGAATAACATAACAATACGCTACTACGATGCGTTTGGCTTTTAGAAATCAGTTTCTAGAAAATGCTCAATTTATTTAATTCTTCTACTTCTCATCGCATCCGAGAAACATGGCCATACACAGCCAGAGCAACGCTTCCACGAACTCGCATTTCCAGCTGCATGCATCCCGGTCCTAAGCAACAAGTTACACGGGAAGTTCTCTACTCTATTGACATTTTTGACAATATCTTCAAATTCTTCAGTTATCTGATTAATCTTTAGGACAGCTTCATCACGACGATGATGAGTGGGCGGCAACGCAAGTATGACTAGGTGGATGAGCTCTTAGTCTTAGCAATTTATGACAATTTCTCATGTAAAGTCTATATGCTCGCATGTTAGCCAAGATTGGCGACAGCTGATCGAATTATTTCAGAGGGGTAGTATTTCTAATAATTTTACATGAAAGAAACGGGCATTCAACATGTTTCCCAGCAAAGAAGAGCATCTAATGTGCATGCTTTAATAATAATATTGACTTCTTTATCAAGTGACAAATTTTTACTTTCAATAAATGGCACATTTCCATCACAAAAGTTTGATAGAGTTGGCTTTAAATTCGCCTAAAAATTGCTTAGAGATTTTTCGAGCAAACAGTTCCGTATATTCAGGTAGCTACTCATCGCTGCGACAACGAGCAACCATCATATGTAGACACTAGCATGAGTCTGCAGTTAGAGATAATCTTGCAAAATTAATGACCTGAAATTTTGAATATGCGGCCGGAAAGAAAAATCATCTTAAAGCGGCCTTGGAACCATTTTATGGAACACACTGTTGTGGCGGTAGCATTCCAACAAACTCGCAAATCTGATCCTATCATGTTCAGAGACCTTTCGAAATTGCAGGGAGGGATGGTGTAGTACCTAATGTACATTACCTAATGACCAGACTCGAACACTCGACCTTCAGCAGAACATGTCATTTGTCCAAACTGTGCCAGTCCACCACTTATCATGCATGCACTTTCAATATTTAGTTCCAATATTTTGAAAATAGTATTTAGTGTCTAAATATGAAAATAATTTATGGAACGGTTGGGGATTACTTTAATCTGTCTCACTAAGAGTCACTTAATTTTCTACAAATGAAGATCATGAAAACATTTACTCACGATTTCAGAATTCAGCTCCATCCATATTGGTTGTCCAGGCCGTTCCATTGGCTTGCCAGCAGCGTCCTTGTATCGAATCTGCGGTATTTCATTAAAAACGTTACTCTTGCATGATTAAATTATTTTTCACATTAGTACATCAACATGATTTTTCGCCTTCTGTTATAGAATGCAATTTGTAAAATCTTGCAAATGAGAAACAACTGGAATACTTGTCAAATTTGCAACTCGGTAAATATGACCGACATCCTTGAAAAAGAATGCACAATTTCATTTTTTGTCAAATCAAGCTGCTTTGTCTGTGGTCATAACAGAACATTTAAAATTGCTTCTCTTTAAGTAATTAGATGCAATGTGTGGATTGAACAGCAGTTCTGATAACAACTCACATGTAAGAGCCTTGTTTCTTTTCAATAATATCAATGGTCTTGCATTGATATATACGTTGCTTGCGATGTGCCACAACTTAAATACATAAAAAGCGAAGCAACTCAAAATCAACAAACAACAAAGAGCGTATTCATGCATTGTCTTGAAAATTTGGATGCAAAATCAAGAATCGAATGACTTAAACAAGATCAATGTTGAATCCTTTAAAGAAAATTGAAGGAATTGAGCAAATGCTTTGGAAAGATCTGGAAAGTTCCTTTGTCTATTCAAGAGATTAGGTAGCGAACTGTTGGGCGAAATGAATTGCGAAGACAGTAATTGGAACGTGTGAGAAATGAAGTGACTTATTGATAAGAGAACACGTCGTAGGTGGTGAACACCATTCACTCGAAAATGCACTAGTATATAACTATCCACAAAATTATGAGCCTGAAAGAACTGGATTTGAAGGCTACAATGATGAAGAATCAATGTGATATAATAGAAGAAACTGGAATATGCACATACAATGATGTGGATCACCGTACAATCCCGTCCTGAAAGCCAATTTAACATGATGCATAGATATTAGACATTTTTATGATGGCATGCTTTGATTTGAATGCTTGTGCAATCACACATTACTATGACATTTTCTTTGTTTTACATAACCCATAGATCTCATAATGATCCTTTATCCCCGAGTATGTCGCGTCTTCTTTAAGGTTAACATACTCACATGTCATCATTTCAAAATTCGTGAGTTGATAACTTGAGTGTCAGTTGACCAACTGTGCTGGATGACTAATCGCACGGTAGCGCACGAAAAACGCTACAGCCTATCAGCTAATAAAATGCATTCAGTACATCAGTAAAGGTAATTTTGCCTTCAAATACCTTCATTGTGATATCGCCAAATCTCTTCTGATAAATTCATGAAGCCCTTTCATAAGTTTTTAAATACATAAAACAACTTCTTACACCAATAATTCCTTTACATGTTGCATTATTGAGGTTAAGAATTACACAAATATCAAGATTCAATCGGAAATACTCAGGAAAATTTGTTAAAATCTTTGTCAGCTCACCGTTTCAAATGCCCATTCAAAAGAAGAGTTTAGACCTTTGAGTTCAGTTGCAATTGGTTGAGGCCAATCCTGACGGCGAGTCATGAAAACATCAGTTTCTATTCCTCTGACCGTTCTCTGTAAAATGTGAAATTGTAAGTTTATCTCGTGAGAGAAATTGGTACAATTTGAATCAATTTACATGCATCTCAAATTATGTCGATCGCATAAATTAGTCTGCGAAATCTCTTCATTACGTAACCTTGCACACTAGGCATGCTTCAAAGACTTGATCTTTGATGTGGAATTCTTGAATTTAAGTAATGAAAGTGATCTTTAGTTTACAAAGTTTATCCATTTTGGTTAAGCATACGCGATTAGGTCAATCGAATTTTCAAAATGCTGGGAGTTGACGATGTCATACATGACAATATATATTTCTCTCACTGTAATGTAGCATATTCTAATAATGCTTTCTAAACCCTCATGCTGACACACTAACGATAACTCAAGATAACTTCGCTCATGCTGTAATAGATATTATTTTTAGTCATTGAATTCATCTGTTGTGATAAGATCTCTAATGCATTGTTCGGCTATAGCCCGCTACCATAGAGTAAGTACTACTACTCCATGACTGCTGCAGTCTTTCATTTTTTTGCCTCATGAGGCCTCATGCTCACCCGACCATAAGTTAGCCACCATTTAAATACAATTGCAAATTATGCTTCACTAATCAATTTTCAAAGTTCAGGATTCACTCAAATTGTTAAGAATTAAGGCATATGAATATTCATAAGCTCATAGACTTAGCCACCAGCTATTTTTTTGGCCACCAACTAGTAATTTTTGATGAATGTAGTATGCAGTATAATAGTAAGCGCCTGTCTTCACAAACGCATTCATAATCGAAAATATGCAACGGGTGCTGCTTGTTTTTCTAGCCGCAATTATGACTCACAAATTAAATTACAGGTTATCAATGACTTTCTTTGAAAAAATGAGACACCAGGAACATAACAGCAGCATAAAGTACAAAAATATGAATAGAGCTTTAGCGCAGCACAGATTGAAACATTCTGCAACTGGTATTGAAGATTTTAACATTCAGATTCTCTCAAAAATTAATAGTACTCGTGATATTGCTGTAGAAGAAAGTAACATCATCAGAATACAAAGACCAGAAATACATAGAAAACATGAATTAAATTATTATACGTTGATAGCAGAAAGTCACCTTTTTTGATACCTTTGATGATATTATGACTTGAGTCTTGTGACTAGTCGTATAAAAAGAAACCCACGAGCATTTTGACCTGTATACAACATCGCACCACGGGTAAAAGGCCGAAAATTTAGTGCAGTTTTTGTAAACGTGTTTTATTTAACTGAGATAATAAAAATTGACGGAGTGATCAAGACAGTTGGTTTTTCTTTGCACTTTTAAGAACAAAAATGGACAAACTCCTGGAAAAAATTAATCACGTAAAAAATCAATGGCCTGTTCTCTCAATAAAATGCTTTGAAACTTAAATCCGCATAAATTGCTTTTGTGACTTGTTCTGTGCAGAGCGCTGAAATATTTGAATCTTTCTGAGGGAGTAGATGAGACGTGCGTCAGAGGAAGCTCATGTCTTATTTTAAGGGTAAGAGGACGTCAAGGAAAATTCTCTTGAAAATTGGCGGCTCGGTCTGGATTCACATTCTACTAGTTTATCTTCCCACACTGTCTGCATGACATTGTATTGGATTATTGGGCAGGTGCGTCGCCAGAAAATTTTTTCAGGGGCTCAATTTTTTTGTGACGTAATTGCTATTTATTTTGTAATTGCGGAAGTGAAGCAGTATGTTTCGTCAACGCATCATTTTACCACTAGATTTTACCATTATACAGAAAAATAGTTATATATTTTCAAACTTTATATGATGATTATGCAATATGATTGTAGTTACAATGAAATAATTAAGAACTTTCAGATTGAGGTGAAGTAGGCTACTCATATCGTCGATTTTTAATGTCCCTAATTTCAAAAATTAAACTTGACATTTTAAAATTTATGTTATTACATCCAAATATTTCCAGCTAATCCAATAAAAGAAAATACAATACAACACAACAGATTAAGGTTATCAACAAATGGTGCAGTAACCATGTGGTTAGAGGGTGTGCTTAGATGCCTTGTAGGTCCAGAACCATAGGCTCAAACCTGCTGCATTAAGCTGAACCGTGGTAGTGATCAGCTGACGCATGATGCAAATGTTAAGCAGCAAGATTAATTATGAAAGATTAAGCACGTTGGCTGTTAGGCAGTAGTAGTGATGTAAATTATCGGTTATCATTACCCGGTAATAATTACTTTATACATCACTTGCGATGTAAATTTATTGGTAGTTATTAGTTTAGGTAATTATTTCCAGAAATAATTGCCATAATATTACCGGAAATAATTGCCCTTCGCAACACTATCGATAGTGTTGCGAATGGTGATTATTTCCGGTAATATATAGATAGTAGCATGGTGCGCTTTGGAATATTGTGTTGGTTTCAGGACAGATTCTGTTTGCATACGTGAGGCGATTTATGGAAGACATTTCATTTTCTTCAAAAATTTCGGATTTTGAAATACAAGCTATCATGACCATGAGGAAAAAAGGATTCGTCTTCGAACCAAATTTGTTGGTTATGATTACGACGAGAAAGTTAAAATGCAAAACTTTTTGTCATTATCTTACCTTTCCTTTGTAATAACTCTTGTATTTGTCAGTATAGAAGAATTCACTTGGCGACCTCATTCTCACAAGTTGTGGATTATCTCGCAAAGTCTTGCTGTCGTATGAGATTGCAGGAATAGGTCCATATGTACAATTACCAAGTTCATTATTCGTAACATATTCAACTCCTGAAATAGAAGTATTGCGACTTGTTATGAAACATTTTTACTCGCTTGGCATTCCATCGGTCGTCAATGATAAATCATGGCCAATAGTTGCGCGCGAGCAACATCATGGAAAATCCACGGAGATTAGAACAGAAATTTCCGCAGTGGGAAAAAGAAATTCCGTGTCAATTCATTTACGCGAACAGTTCTTGCTTTCAAATTCGATTGAAATCAGTTTCACTTTTTTCTCTAATTCGTCAAGATTTTTTGACAACTCACGCACAAATTGATTTACGTCTCTTTGCAACATCAAGTATGCAATGAGGCTGCGACTACTTCAGATGGCCCACAACTGTGGTCCACTGGATATATTTTTCAACACGCTTTTCGATGGGATAAGCTGCGTTTTTGGGCCCAGGCCCATAGATAGCATAGTGGATAGACATGGTTGACGGATAGTGCACTGTTGTTCATAAAGTTCCAAATGAGTACTGGAAAGAGCACTGATCGGGAGTATGACTATGACTAAGAAATGAGTCCGAAAATCTAGCACTCTTTGAGTTCGAGAGTATTAGTACTCATTTCAGAACTCTTTGGGTTCGAAGGCAAAGTACTTAATTCATACTCATTTTAGTACTCTCTGACTAGCACCTCCACTATATCGAAAAATGTCATACGGCATAACTAACCCGCTACATCACGTGCGCACATCCACCTAAGAACTGCATTGGCAAATTAAACACAAGTGCATCTGGATCAATGCACAAGATTCAAAGAGCAGTCGTTGAAGTGGGCAAACGTTGACAAGACTCGAAGTACAGTTGGAGAAAATGAGAGACGTTGGCAGGACTCAAGCACTGTCAGTGAGGATGATTTTGATCCAAATTGATGTCTTAAGTTCATTGGAAATCGACCAAATGTCACAAATCGGTTTGCAAGATCATTAATTTATGTTTCACCGCACCCACTTGAATATGCAGGAGTACAAAAAGCCGTCATTTCCAGTTGCGAGCACTCGCTGCCTGAGACAGAAGCGACCCGAGTGACGATTTTGGTGCAGGAACTATGAACAATTGTTTTGATTAACTGATTAACCATCCTTTCCACACCATCGACAATGCACTCTTATCTGGGAACAACTTATTCATATCTTAGCGCGCGCCGTCACTACTGCAGCATCACACTGACTCACGGAATTTGGCTTCGTGTCGCGTCCTTTATTGATATTAGTGCTTAACAAGTCTTGTAGTACTTTTGTGAAATTAAGTTAAGTAATTCTCGTACTCTTATGTTTAGTACTCAGATTTGTACTTAAATAGGACTTAATGATTTACAGTGTGGACTTGTGAAGATCGCAGAAAATCTGGAAGATATCTGCTGGCAAGATGGAGACTACCACTGCGACGAGCTGCCCGAATTCTGATGGACTAGTTGTAAGATTTCAATGAGATGTTGCTGGCAACCGCTAATCCAAGGGAAGAGAGGAATCTGGTTGTCTAAATATGATTTTAGATCCCAATACTATGCTGGTCATTATCTCATTTCAGTCGTGAGTGCCGAATACTCTAAATGTTTGAAGGAAGCAAGCCATTTGTCGCCCCCTTTGGAAGCCATACGAAGGTCTTCATTAAGATGAACTCCGATGTTCTCCATTTTCTGATCATGTCAGATATACACAAATATACATGCATAGATTACGCAGCTATTTTCATCACAGTCACTTGGGTGAAAATTCAACCCAAGTCATGCATGATAATCATTTACCACATTATCACGTTTACAAATGTATGAGCTTATGAGCAAATGTGCGTTTGCATCGGGATATGAACGCCTATATACTGACAGACTATGTCTTCAATCCCTGAAACAAACGATGCGGATGTAATTACAAGCGCTGTTGAACAGAGCACATGCTTTAATCAATGAAGGTAGCGAAATAGTTTATAGCTTTGTCCTTATAGACGCTTGCCGCCCCTTAGAAACCGGTTCAAACCGTGAAGTGCATATTAAGAAATTTGAAAAAGCGTGGATAATTACCTGCAATGATTGGTAGAAATTTATAGTCTTTAAGAAATCACTCATTTCGGGTTGTTTTCAGTGGGTCACATTTCGGCTTTATAGGAGACATAAGGAAGAGCAATTATTGGAAGACATTCCAACGATCATTGCAGCTTTTGGCTTTTATATCAATTTTATCAATTTTTGGTATTTTCATTTCCAAAAAATTTTGAAATTTTATTATTGGTATTTTGCATTAAGACAAAAAGTAAACTGTCGTCATAAGAAGTAGTCAAAACGCCATAAACTGAGTCACTTACCATGGATATAATCATGGACAACTGTAAGACTGCCAGGCCCATACTTCAGTCTGTTGGGATCATTTTTTGAAGGTGTGTACTTCACTCTGCTCAAATTTGCGGGGAAATCGTACTCTTCCTGGAAACGATAACAATGATGTCATTCATGAAGTGAGAGATTTCAGACTACTTACATGTGAATAGATGGTCTCTCCCAATTCCGGATTAGTGCTCTCAATTCTCATCGACAAACGATCTGGGATGCTGGGAATAGTCTTCTTTGAGCTGATGCCGTCGCATACATATCCACGAGGAACCTGCCGACATAAACTATACTTTTAAATGCAGAAAAATATTTCAGAGACACTAAAAGCCAATAGAATTAATTGCAACCAAAGAGCCATTTAGCCAGTGATGCAGTTCTTTTCTCAACTTGCCATTACCAGGGTCTGCAAAAGTCGAAATGCCACCTGATGTAGAATGATCAACGATGTATTTTTTATCGTACAATTGAAGAATTGTTCTAGGACAGTGTTTCTCAACCTTTACTTATTATTGCTTTCATCAACTATGTGACTGCTACGATGGTGACATTGTGAAACTTTTCGCGCCTTGTGAGACTTTCAGTCAAGATAAAAAAACATCTCAAGGTCAAGTCATAGACATTGTGCAAAGGACAGCACTATTGATTAGCAGATCGGTATTTGGACCATGTGATGAGTCACATTAAAAGCTTTATGTCATCGATCCTCCCAAAACACTGACAAAACGGGCCTAATATGCAGAACTTTGCAACGGCTAAATCAGAATTAGGAATAACTTCTTATGCTTGCATAAACCTGAACTTCAAACATGAAATCATACTCTATGTATTGAATATCCCTTACCAAACACACAAATAACACAAATGTTAGGTGAACACACACAAATATGCTGCATAATAAAAACTATGTGTATTATACACTAAATGCAATACATGCTTTGTTCACCTGGAAGTTTGATCGATCACTTGTTCTGAATCCTTGTCTAAAACGAGTGATGTCGTAGATGTGATTAAAAGCTTGATTGGGCCTTGGTCCATTGGCTCCATATCTGCCATCAATAGAAATGCGAACAGGAGCTTCTGAGACGTTCACTGCATTATTCCATGCTCCAGGCTCTGAATCATAGAATAAGGATTTGGAGAAACACGTCAATAAATGTTCTAACAGAAACATAATGACAGCCATCGAAAGTACAATTATGAGCTTTGTCATTCTACTACCGCTATTTGCTTCAGTATGACAATTCGATGAAAATTTGCATATTACAGACTTTTAATGATAAAGGTGTTGATGTGTGCAAAATACACAGTTGGCCATAAAACATAGCCGCGCATTTTCTAACTCTTTTCTTTCCTGGATTTTGAGACGCTTCCTGTTCGAGTACAGTCACGAAAGAAGTTGGTGTTTATACTAAGAATGATTTTATTATGTGAAGAAGGGAAATTTCCGGCGGTGTCATAAGATGTAAAAGTCATTCTGGTGTGATGACTAGCCAGAGAACACTTTCATCTTGATTACAGGTAATTTTCTTGAGTTCGACTTTCAGCATTGTATATTTTATGCAAATTAGAAGATTTTGAAGAGAATAGAAAAGAACGCAAACCATCTACAAAGGCCAAAGGAATACCACAACAAGTGAAGGATGAGTTACATCTCTCGTTGAAAAAATGCAATATGTAACTAAAAGCTTTGAATCATCGGCAGTTCAATTAGGTCTTCGCAGAAATTGAAATTATTTTCATTGTATGCGGCTTCCAAACTGCGTATGCTGAAATCGAGCCAAGGTACATTTTTAAATGATGTGTAGCTTTGCAAAATATATACAAATAATTTAGAAGTTTATATAATCAGAGAAATATTCTGTGTAAATTCCTTCTGTTGAACGTCAACGTAACTTACTAGAAAACCACCAATCAATTTTGATGGTTGCATCAATAATGTCCCAATAGTAGCAACTGCTCCAGTGATTTGTAGGGATGCCTCGAACCTGAAAAATCAATAAGAGAATTTTCAATAATTCCTACAGGAAAGTAGTTTAAACATATCTAGCAGACAAATGCATATGAAAGCGAATGCGGCATAAAGCATGCAGCAGATTTGTGATAATGTAAGTTCAAATACAAGATATCTGAAGAACCGCATTTTCCGTACAAAAGCCCATTGGCTTCCTTTCGATCTTTTCGTGAGAAAATATTGATTAAACCCAGAACTTTTATTTAGCATTTATTTCAATGTCAATCAACATCATTTGTTATATCAACTTTTGATACCGATTACTCAAGCAAGCCTGTCCTCATCCAAATATACACATGTATAATATAAATTCGCTTCAAAAATGCATCTTGCTGTGATAACTCATTAATAGCTTGTCATTCATTGTGCTCAATAAATATACAATGTACAAATTTGGAAATTTTTGTAAGTTACACTGTCAATATAATGAAAGTGAATACAGAAACGGTGTTGTGTTACAGATAGGAATTTTCTTATTTCACTCACGTGTGTGCCCTCTTTACAGGCGTTATGACATCAAAAACTGGTTTACAATGATGGTTATAATGATAATTATTCATAAAATTACAGTACAGACCGCTTCACAAACAATTGCGCAAAAAAAGTCAATTAGTTTTCAAACGTAATTTTCGTATTTAAGTTGTAGCTCGTCTTTGATAAAATTCACATCACATGAAACCTCGTGTTCCATAGATGAATTTGACATATGCTTTTTTTCATAAATAGTCAGCTATGGTCAACACATATTCGACCAGTCGGTTCGGGAGTTTCATTTGATAACAGCAAAAGCAAGAACACTTTTCAGTGTGAACTCCGTGTTTTTATTTGGTCAAGCAGTCAATAATAAAATCAAAGTTACAGGAATTTTCGGCCTCTTGGCCCTTCTCAACTGTTGATGTTTGCACTATGGTCAGCAGTTTGATTGAAATATAAGTGAAGCTTTTCTTCTACGCGGATGTCAATATGAAGACAACAGAATTTTCTAATGAAAATTGGCAGACAGCATGAACTGTCTGTTTTTAATGATGTTGGATATTTTTAAGATTCATTGACTGTACAGAAGGATGCAATGCGAACTATATTTAGCGTAGAACTGCTGCTCGTTTTTTTTAAAAAATTGACATGATTTTTTCATTGACGGAGACGCTCAGTTTCAATAGATTTTTTTTCTATGGAAGATGTTGGGTTTAGTACTTAAAATTGTGTCTGTTGTGTTTACTTTCTATCTGGTTAGTTGTGGTCAGCAGACTTGAAATAATGGAATTTTGGGATATTTCCTTACTGACGCCTACACAAGATACAACAAAATAAATTATGAAGTTATCTTAATTGAATTAGACTTTTGATAAGCCTTCAGTGGATATTTTCCGTTACATATGTAAATAAAATATTCGCTTGAAATCACATTATATGTGTCTACATAGACTAATTGTAGAACTAATTGCATAGTTGTGCAGTGCACGAAATGAAATTTCTAATGAACTTTCAGTTTCAACTCATGAAAGACTCTTCTGATGCGTCATGATAACCATGGAGAGATTATGTTTGTTAAATTAGCAATTCGATGGGTTGCTTTAATGCTCAGCCTTATAAATAGGAGTTTTTTCTAATTATCTAATCGATAATTATCGGTCCCCACTAATGTCTTATTTCTCATTGGCCCACAAATGGCAAGAAAACACTGCAAAGATGCGGACATAGTCTTTTTGACACGGATTGGTGCGCCAACATTACGTCTTCTAAGTCAAATTTCACTGAGCATTCATTTACATTAACTAATTAGTCGCTTGTCGAATAAAATAGTGGGCGATGGGTTCTGATAGAAGTCGTGTCAGTTTGTTTTGATAAACACTCACTTTCACAGCTTGACTATACTTTAGGCACAGACTATTAAGAAAAACAGAGGCCTAATCACCGTGGTGACGAATGAGATGCAGTCGATGCCTCAGAATTTTTTGAATTCAGTTTTAAATTAAATTCTAGATATTTCATCGAATTGAAAACTTTTCAGTAGAAATAAATTTTTCAATAAATACAATAAAGCTTTGATCAAATTATTGCAAAATAATTAATTTGATCGACAGAAAGCTCTTTATGTCAACACAAAATTATGAATATAATTCGTTTACTATACTTTTATGTATTTATTGAAACTTGGCTCGGTTTTAGGGTTTTCACCCAACTTTTCGCACAAACCTTTCACTGGATGTCCCAAACCAAGCTTTAGTTCAACTTTGCATCACACACGCTTCACGAGTGGCCTGGAAACTTGGCATGCTTCTGATCTGCATTTTTCTCCTTACGCTTCATGCCTATGTCAATTCAAGAAAGAGGTCTCATTTCAATTTCCATTCATTTTTCATTTCAATTGGAATAGTTTGCTGAGAAATCGAATCTTGATCGAATCAGTAAGTAAGTCTGTGTTATCGATAGATACCCTGCATCTTATGGCATTATGTCACATTATGCACTCATTTATCGGCAGTCATAACTGTGACGAAATATTCTTTTTCTCCGATCAAAATTGCTATGACAACTGTGTGAGACGGTGAAGATCTGATCCAAGCAATTGACATCATTTGCCTGTAAGCGTTCGTAGCTCAGTTGGTAGAGCGACAGGATTATTTAAGGGGTCTCAGGTTCGAGTCCTACCAGTCGCAGATCTCTTGCATGGCGATTTGATCGGACTTATATTTCATTTTAATCACTGTTAATCACATTTTCGTAATTCTAGACATCGCACGATAATCACAATATATCGTAATTTCTAGTATTGAAGAGGCCTTGGTTATTCATATTTGAATAAAATAAGCTTCTGATGATGGCCTAAGAGGAGGCCGAAATTAATAAAGTATACAAAATTATCACCATCTTGTGTACTTGGTTTCCCAACAAAAACTTCGTAATTTTTTGATATTTACTCATAAAATGAAAATCGAAGAAATGAATTCAAAGAATGAATTTACCTGCTCCTCTCCCATGTACCTTTTATTCACATTGTTGCTAAATTTAAATACTGAAGAAGGTCCAATTAAACGAATGGATCCATCTGTTGAAGTACCGCCACCCATCAGAAAATTATCTCCAAATTTCGACAATTCATAAACTTTGCAAACACCTGAAACATGAAATGAAGCCATCAGCAGTGCACACAGTGTGCGACTATGGATTGCGATGAAACATGGAATGCAGCTTTTCACGGACAAATTCATTTCTTTGTCATTTACCCTCAGGACAAGGCATACAATTTCAAAGATAGTCAATCTTTGAGATATGGAATAAGTAGCCATTGAAGGATATGAGCATAGAACTCCGATTTTTCGCCCCTTTTTTGCTAGGACATGCTGGAAACCAGCTGTTTATTGATGGTAATTTCAGCTGCTCAGTTAGGCACCGTCAAAGTTGCTAAATTCTAAATAGTCAATTTTTTTGAAATGTGAGATTGCTGTAAATTCCTGTCGCAAATTGTTGTCTGGGTGTGACAGTAAAGTCAAATAGTGACAAAAATCGCGATAGATCGTGAAAACCGTATATAGCATCAAGCAATTTCTACATACGCACATTAAATTACTCGGTTAAAATAAGAGATGTTTTATTTTACCTTACACTATACATTTAAATAGAATATTTCAAAGCGAGATGAGAAAAATCGATAATTTTTAAATGGCTTGCAGTGATAGGGAACCGGCACCCAACATTTAGAAACTTTCATAGAAAGATATTGGAATGTTGTGAAGTACTGCGTGCAAACCACTTCGTTGAAATTACCCAACTGCGTTGCAGAACCCATTGGAGGGCACAATCAGATCCTGTGTATCATTCAACGTCATCCAACTTGTGACCACGACGAATTGTCATTTATTATGTCCATTATGGTCTTTGAATGCTAAACCTCCACATTAAACTGCATGATTTCTGTGGATGCAGCCATAACCAGTTGATTAGAATTATGAATGCGAGCAATTAGCGGGCTAGAATACATGGACGGCGCTGGGGTAGAATTTTCATTGAATGTATGGAATTCAAAAATGATTGTATAATGCTACATGCTGGGGATTTACATGACTGCATAACGTAGACCCAGGAATCTCACCTAGTGACATGACATTTAGCAAGAACCGGATTATACATGTCACATGCTACAGTGATTTAAAAGAATAAACTACATAAGCGAATATAGAGGAGAGTCAGAGCAAATTAACTGATCGCAAATCCACACTTTGTATTTCTTTATTTCATTGTTTTTTGATTGAAAAGGCCTATATTCAATCTTAGCAAATGACAGAGTATTAGAACATTGTATCAACTTACCTGGTAGAAAATAATTTCTCGCAGCAGTGTCTAACACAACAGCTTGTTGACTGACATAATCATATAAAACTCGCTGACTTTGCCCTTTGCCGGTTATAAAAATGCTGCCACTTTTGGTCGCATCGTCATAATATTCCCATAAATCAATGGTTGATTTGGAATTCATGAATTTGGCCTCAATTGAAGTCCAAAATTTTGGAGGAATGGTTGGCAATTTCACTGGAATGGAAGGAATTCGATTTTGTATTTTTAAAGCAGGAAAAGTAAACACACTTTTATTCCAAAAATGCTTTTTATTCATTCACGATGGATATTTGAAAAATTGGATCCAAGAAATTGAGCGCCGTCTACTGTGCCGCTAATCGTACATGAATCACAGGAACTTTTTAAGTATTTTTAAGATTATACATGGGCATTATGCAAGTACATAACTGATTTTCAAGACAGTTTTTGCAATTAGAACTATTTCTTGCGAAGTTCATAGTGCTTTCAATGTTTCAAGAACATTCTGCAACCTTTTTGGCCTTTGCGAAGGTCTTCAATGACGAATCTGACGAAGAATTGGCATTACTGTACGACGCTTCTACTTGGGATCTACAGATAGGGGTCGAGGAGGTCTACGATCAACTGGTGCATTTGAATGACAGGAAGTCTTTCGGTGCCGACGCATCCCATGCCGCCTACTATATGAGAGCGCGCATATCATTTGTGATGTAGTTCACGACATTTATCGCGCATCTATTCGAGAAAGACACTTTCCGGCCGCGTGAAAGACTGCAATAACAGTTCCGTTACCTAAAGTAAAAAATCCCTCTTCCGACGATTTCCGTCCGATCTCAATCCTTCCAGCTATCGGAAAGATAATGTATGAAGGACGAATTGATCACATTATATGGGCCACATCAACATGCATACAGACCACTAGGTTCCACTTCTAGCGCCTTAATCGACGCTTACAATGTAACTGCGGAGTATCTAGACAAGGATGATACCGAGTTTGTGAGAGTGACATGCTTGGACCTTGGTAAAGCATTCGATAAGATTCACCACAATCGTCTCGTGAATTACTTGAATCTCAACAATGTAAACTCTGGTTTCTTGCTATGGTTGCTATCCTACTTAAATAATCGCTACATGAAGGTGAAATATCATTGTGAATACGGTCGACGCATTCATGTTTTTTCCGGTGTGCCTCAAGGCTCAATTTTAGGGCCCTTTCTGTGCGCATCGTTTCTGGGATGAGTGCTTTTGCACTCTCCAAGTGCACGACTGATTACGTATGCAGATGACATAACTGTTGTTGAATGAGTAGACAAGAATTCGGACAACATCTTCCATGTCGATGTCGTTCTCCATCAATTAAGGTGTAAGAAGATGCTCGTCAACTGCAGTAAATCCAAACAAATGGTCATCGGCATATCCCACAATGCCCTATCATATTGCATCCTCACATTGCCTTTGTCGACTCCATGTCGATTCTCGGAGTCATCCTGAACAATACTTTATGTTGGGATGCTCACTTTGACAACGTCTTCCTTTCCGCACCGCGAAGACTTTACGCTTTGAAGTGATTGAAAAGTGTACTCACCAAAAAGAAATGGTTGCAAGTTTTTGTTATGTACGTTCAGACAGTGATCTTGTACGCCTCCTGCGACCTTTCCTATCATACCAGGAAAAATATCAACTGCATTCACAAGCGAGCTCACAGAATTATCTGTGATATTGATTGTGAATGCAAAATTATTCCTGATTTTGAAGATCAGCGTCTGAAACAATCTTTGTCTTTTTTATTAAAATGTGAATACGACCACCATCCTCTGAAATGTTGTGTACCCCGTCGCCTCTTTTACACAGATCTGTTTGCCTAGAACACGGACAGTTAGAAGAGGAAATTATTTTTTTCTCGTGGGCCAGTAGACTGGATAACAGATCAATGTTTAAAAAAACCTTTTTAGAAAACCTGTATGTTTCACGCTTAGTTGGATGACATTTTGTCATTTCGACTACCTATCTATGTCGTATTTTGCATTGTCTTATAGTTGATACTAATATTTTTGCTTTTTGAATTTGTATAGTATAAACTTGCATTGAAATGATTTCTATTTTGATGAAAACAAATATACACTTTCTCTCTCTCTATTTCGAAGTGTATTTCAAATCAGGTTTTGAAATGTGCAATCTTTTATAGCTTGTGTAGTTCTAAAATTGGAATGGAGCCATTTTTACAGCAAAATAGTTATGTGTTAATTGCGATCAGATGGGGACTTTCTGTTATTTTGTGCATTGTAAATCTAAAAGAAATTATTACATTTTGAATGTTTGATCTACTGCTTCAAATGATGCTATCTATAATTCTACATTCTGACTAAGTTCAAAAGTGTTTGAATCGTTTGAACTAGCTTGATCTACAATCTTGATATATCGGGTGTCCCAAAATTAGCTGTGAAAATTAATTTAGAACTAAAATACATGTAAAAACACGTTTGAATTCACGCTGGCTTATTAAATTTCTATGTCTAAATGCACGCTGGCTGATTCAATTTCTATGTTTAAAAGCATACAGTAGACAGTGCGAATCGATAGCTATCAGTTTTGAAGTAATGGTTCATTCAGTTGTTCACTCTGCGCACTGTTGAACTGTGTTTACACCTACCTCGAATTTGCAATGGATTATACGATAGAAGAGCAAATTACAATTACAGCCTGGATTATAACGAATGAAGTGTCAGTAGAACAGAACCGACTGCGATTTAGAGAGGAATTTAACAAAGAATTTAACCGCCCAGACAAACAAAAATTAACTGGAAGAAGAAATTGTTGAACACTGGCTGTCTGGTGCACCGACAAGCCGGACAATGAAGACCGGTGAGTGTTGCAAGCAATGAGAATACTCAGCGTGTTTTACATGCCATTGAAAATGACAACAGAACATCAACTCGAAGATTATCAAGCGATTTGAATATATCCAAATCAACAGTGCACAGAATCCTTCAACAGTGTGATATGCATCCATATAAGCCAATGTACAGTCAAGAACTAATTGATGGTGATGACGACAGTCGTCGTCAATTTTGTGAAACTATGAATGACCGTTTCGTCAACGATCCAGCGTTTCTAAGAAAGCTCTCATTTTCGGATGAATGTGTCTTTCATTTGACAGGCTCTATCAACAAGCGCAACATTCATTATTGGAGTACAACAAATCCTCATGAGCGAATTACAAACCCAAGTCAAACTTCATCTTAAACAGTATGGGTGTGTGTTTCTTTCTATGGCATTGTGGCCAGTGACATTAGTTCTCAAATCATGAATGGTGACCGATACTGTGGTATTTTGCGTGTGAAAGTCATTCCATACTTTTCAAGGCACAGACAAACACTGTTTCAGCAAGACGGAGCCTCCAGCCACTATTGTCTCAATGCCAGGCGGCTGCTCGACGATAATCTTCCCGGGCAATGGATTGGACGACGTGGTCATATTGAATGGCCGGCTAGGTCTCCAGACCTAACTGTGTGTGACTTTTGGCTTTGGACCTATCTACGTGATCGTGTTTTCCAACCTCCCGGTATCCATTTTCTGTCGACAAGAGAGCTGGAAGAACGAATTCAACAAGAACTGAATGCCATACCACAGAAAATGTTTCGTGATGCTTTCAGAGACTTCGAGAAGCGTTGCCAACGGTGTTTAGATGAGAATGGCGGACACTTTGAAAAATGAATGATGATAGAGAGATGAGAAATGATGACTATAGTAAAGTATCTTTTGTAAAAGTTGTTAATGTCTTATTTTTTAAATGAATAAATTACATAAAAGCATTTCACCGCTAATTTCGGGACACCCTGTACAGTGATCAGCGACAATTCGCTAGCAGGTTGCTGCTGTTCGCAGAGCAGTAACTTACCTGGAGAGGGTTGTGGTGGCGTCAGTTGACAGAACTGAGCACTAGCCACTCCAATGAGACATAAAATGCCGAGGATGATCATCTGAAAAAAGCAAGATGAGTGTGCTGTCATTGTATGTGTTTACCGGTTCCTATTCAACAGTGTATATTTGAGCAACGTTTTTTATATTCTTCATGAAGATTTAATCAAATAAAATGTTTTAATTGTTGTTTATGACTGCGACCGGAGTACAGAGCTTAATGCAATATGCTGCAAATTAATAGAAATACATGTAAATAGAAGAAAATTTAACAACTTAAGCATGTAAAAGGAGTAGAAAGAGAGTCATTTTATATATTTTATTCACATCATGTTTTTCCATATTTAGTCTAAAAGTTATGCATGAATAATTTTCCCTCTTTCATCAATTTTCGACTTTTTGCGTCATCCACTGACCTTCATTATATTGACATCATATTTGTTCATAAACATACATGTACATTTTTATCTCAGTGTGTCATTCATGAAAAAATTCAGTGAACAAATCATTAATTTCAAATTAGGCCTAGTTCATTAGTTTTCAAATTATAGCGGCAACATAATTTTCTCTAAATTGGCCTCTCGGTAGCCAAAACATGTTTCAAGAGAGCAGAATATTGCAGTTAAAGGATTTTCATTCTTCGTTTTATGTATATTGTGTGTAGGTCTACAATGCACTACGTTCTGCTAATACAAAGTTTCGATCATTTTAGTAAGCGCAAAAGTGTACCTGTCAACTTTCGTAGTACCTATGATTGATTGAGCATGTTTTTGTAGAAAAAAATTAGAATTGGCGAATGAGAGCTCGAAGATCTGGTGACAGATTTTTAGGATTATGCAGAGAAAGATTGACAATCTACGGCTTCATAGAACACCTCACTTGTTTTACCAAAAATTACTTGCCTTTCCGATGATTTGTGCACATGGGTCTTCTTTTTGAATACACTGTCACTAAAATTTCTTTAATGAATGAATGAAAATATCATAAGTGTACTGTAATTGCTTACGAACAACCAACCTGTCTCTTTATCACATATTTTGAACATGAAAATGTTCAAGTGGGGGAAGTGTTCACATAATACATTATCAAGGTTACACGAAACCTCTTTAGTAAGTGAACGTCTTCGAAACTTGGTTAGGTTGGTGCCGTATTAACTATAAGACATCTCCATAAACTTGCAAAATATTTGAAACGAAGGGGAAAAATTGTTTTGAGTTTATAATCTTTGAAGGATTATGACTGGATACATTTTCAAGTATATATATTTCTGCACTCATAAAAATGTAAGCATGCTTTGACTCTAAAACCGATGATTGCTGTTTGCATTGGCTGCACGTATCCTGATAAATTTGCTTACAAAACCTTGTATTTACAGATTAAGCAATCTATTTACATATTAGGCAATTTTTATATCAGTAGCTCAATGCAACGTGTGTGTAATTCATTTGACTTTCCAGAAAACCATAAATCTATCATTGAAGCGTGTGCTTGAAAATATCATAGACTCGATAACTCGACCTTTGAAACTAACCTATCACTGATGAATTTATAGGATCTACATTTATCAATGAGATTTGTTTCCATCATTTCTGCGGAAATCAAGTCTACTTTCACTTAAAATAGTTTCGGGCACTGATGCAGAAGTGGTACAGCCACAGAATTAGATTGTTTAATCGTATCACTTTGCTGGAAGTGCAAACTGATTCAAACAGATGGCACATGCAGGAACTTGATAAGTGGGCAAAAAGAAATTTTTAATACCTTGCAGAGATAGGAAAAATAGTCGTGCGTCGCTTGCGGATTGCCATGAATTCCTTCAAAATGCTCCGATCGCCACGACTCCTTCAGATTCGAAGAATTCAGATCATTGCACAATAGTTTTCTCGATAATGTTGGGTCCTCCGATCATTTTAAAAAAGTTAGCAGGCGCATGAAAAAACGTTCACAAACTTCTCTGTAGAACTTGACATCGTCTGTGTCTCTTTGCTGTGTGATCCGGTGGATAGCAGTCACTGAAACTTCGCACTATTTGGCGTGTTTAATGTTGAACTGGCTGCACATTGTTCGATTGCTATGGTATTTAGTCAGGAAACTGTGCCATTTCAATAACGTTACGTGTTCCAATGCTTCCCCTCTAGTCAAACGGAAGAAGAGACGACCTGTCTAATTCTGTGGGTACAGCACTTACCCTTGCAACTCTTTCAATATAACACCGGTTGACAATTATGATAACAGTGAATGACTAAGGGAACGAATATTTGACCATGGGAAGCAGATATTAATGTTCAAACTTTAAGGTGCATGCACATGTTTGCAGGCTATTATGAGAATACCGTATATCAGATAAAAACCAAAGCTTATTCAGATGCATGTGATTCATCTTTTGGATGACGTCAATGAAATCGGTGGTCATCAAAAATTAATTGCAATTATAAATCATCTCCATCTGAATGTTCTACATTGATATACAGTACAATACATGCACTTAGGGTGATGTAACATGTCACCTTGACTAAATGAGCTACATGTATGGATAAATTTCATTATATCCTTATGTTCATAGATCACAACTATATATAAATCATGATTTTAGTAATAATCAATAATTGAAGCAGGTGAATGGATATTCACACGACGTGCCTATGAAAAAACATAAAGGAGAGTTTTAAAAGCTATTTATTGTAATATGGAGATTTCAATAATTAAAGCTATTGAAATACAGATATACTAAATCAGTTATGCATCAAACAGTTCCTAATCAGAATCCTGAAAGCTAATCTGATATATTCAGCAAGTTTAGTATTTAAATAAATCATTGAAGGTGTAATGAGTTCTATGATGGTGAATGGTGACGGTATCGTAAGTAAAGCAGTCAATAACTTGGGTCAATGAAATGCCGTCTCGTTTGCAAATCAGGCAATCAACTACAATTATTAAGTGACACCAATCAATTAATTGAAATTATTCTACTCCATCAATCAATTAGTTGAAATTTTTTGACTTAGGCAGGAATCAATGAATTGCGACCAATTAATTGCAACTAATGTCAATGTATAAATTTGGAACGATTTTTGTAATTTTGGTAATTAAATTGACTAATTTAAGCGCCGGAAGGGTTTAACTTAGCTGGACAAATTGCCGATAGTAATGCAAGTTGAAGGGTGAAATATGAATGTCTTAGACAATAACAAAGCGTCTGGCTCAGCCAGCTCAGCCAGTCCAGGCTCAGCTCAGCTCAGCCAGGCTCAGCCATACAGACAGGATGATTCGTGTAGAAAGAATCTTCAGGCTCTTTCATATGAGTGACCGGTTTTATTCAGAATCCCTCTTCTTTGACTAACAATCACATGCGCAATAACTTAACAGCATTTTCATAGAAATTAAAAAAACAAAATGTGCAATTTCCTCTTCCGGATAATGCCTGTATAGCCTTCAGCAATGGCCGCTGATGCGAAAGGGCAATGCAGATGCTCTCTATACCAATCATATTGAAGAAATACCTCTTCAACTTTTGTCTGCAACCTGTAACTCAATGAATTCATGTTTATTGCCAAAATGTCACAAGTTTTTTATTGGAAATGCATTGGGTTTTTGATCAAGGCCATTTTATGAAAGTCAGACAGTCTGATTTGGCGGACATGCAATTTTCTAGTAAACAAGAAATGCACAATGTCATGTGAAAGTTTCAGATGCGTATTCTTTCCCTGGAAAACTTGATGTCAACTTGTGAAATGGAGGAAAATGTGTTTTTAGAGGTTTCAGTCTTTTCTTGAGAGATTTCATGTTGTTAGTTTTAGATTTTTTTCATTGAAAAAACATTGACACAAGAAATTTACGATAAATGAACGTTTAAATGTTTCGAAGAATGAAGCAAAGTTGCTGCAATAATTTTGAGAATATCAAGTTATTAACTGCCCATTCCAACAAGCAGGTAAGATGTCCGCTAAGTCGCATATTCACATTTTAGACATGAGGGTGAAATAGGCCTATTTTGTTTCGGAGTAAGTGTTAGTAAATGTCTGCCTGATGTCCTACTATTAGAATGGGCACACATACGCAGTTGGGAAGAAAGTCATTTATTTCAGAATATTTTAAGAAAGGATGCGAATCTCAAGAAATTAATAATAATAGTGAACAATCATTTCAGTTTATAATTGACATCGAAATAACAAAACTGTCAATCAACTTTGGATGAAGATGAGAATTCAATGTATCATTTAGACTTTCTTACAAAGTGGCTGACATACACATGCACAAGTATGTTTATGGAAACAATGTCATGACTTGATAGCAGAATTTAACAGTGAAGACATTAGTAATTTGATGATGTACAGAATGACAGTTTCTGCAAATTAACATTATGAAGATGACTCGTTGATAAATGAAGGAGAATTTTACATTCTATGACCAAATGTTCCGATCGAATGAAGTATTGTCCCTTTATTCAAAATTGGGGTGGCATTCTAATTAATATAATCTCGAGTTTATATTTGGAGCACTTACTCAATTTATTATTACAATTTCAACAGATACAGGAAGGAGAATGTAATAAGCAGTAACTGATTGCTGCAACCCTCCATATATTGAAATTTATCTCGATATAAAAACATGAATAATTAGAATTCATCTCGGCTACAACCAGCACGTGAACTGAGCGAAATAAACATTTGTGAGAGCATTTTTTATTAGAAAGCATTTTTTAACAAAACTTTCAATTGACACTGCCATGTAAAAAGTTTCACAATTTTCTATTACGACTAAAGATAAAATCAATATTTTATAGTGAAAAATCGTTAATCTGCATTCTCATTTTTCTTAAATTCTTCGAATGCAAGTGTGTTGAAACCATTGCATGTATTTTATTCATACTGTATGACAAATTCAATAGACTCACAGTTGTGCCAGACCGTCTCACAAATAACGAAAGGATGTTCTTGAGGGCAGTCTTTCTTCAAACAGTGAAATATATAAATAAAGTTCTGTATTCCTGATTGCTTCGATCTCATAGTTCTACCAGAAAATTAATTTTTTCTTAGATATAATTGCCAATTAAGAACGCTAAACAATCAATTTCTTTAATATCAACATATTTCTCAGCAAAGTGCACAGATATATTGGAAAAAAGGTGTCGCTTTCAAAATGAATCTTGTACACGTATGTTTTAGTACTCAATTGGACTATCATTGCATATTAGGTTGTATATTTTTCTACATACATAACAGATTCACTTAAAATTGTATATTTCACATCGCCCCTTGGAGTAGAGAGTGATAGTAATTCGAATTAGTATTTACTAAGAAGTAACATATGCAACAAAGTGATGTTTTAGATCAGCATACATTTTTTTATCCGCGCGAGTACAACACAAAAAGAAAATAAAAAATTCGGATATGAGAGTTTAAGAATTTTTTCATATAATTGCTGAAGATTGAAATGATTGGATGAAATAATGATTTATGGAAAATATCACATTTCAAATAATGAATCCAAATCCTAATGATGAAATCCTACATTTTGAAAGCATTTTGCTAATTTAGTTATGATTGATTGACAGCATTGGATCATCAAATCAACAACGCCTCATTTTCCAATCCCTCTGCTCTATTGAAATAATGAGACTGCGAAATTGTAGTGACAAATCTATCAGCTTTAGCAGGAGTACAGGATTTAACATCAATTACGTCCAACGATCAGTCGATCACCAACACTTAGTAGCGAGAGCAATAATGGGACAACGTTTTTCAGTCTTCATTGAATTCAACAGATGTGAAAATACATCATGAAGAGAGTTTCATTAATTATCTAGTGATAAACAGAAACGAGGACTAAGCTAGTTTGTACACCATAAAAACCTAGGAATGAGAGACAACAAATTGTCAATGCTATGAAACTCAATTTCAAATGAGCAGTCAATGGATTGTTATGACAATTCACAGTAATAATTGATTGTCAGAAGATTCTATTAGTAAATGTAAATACGACATATTATTGATATCATGTTTGAGACATATTATCAAAGATACTAGCCACTATTAGCTACTGCCAGATTCCAAGCCTTCAATTCAAAATCATGAATTCGATCGAACTTCGAAATGACTGCATGTACATTAGTTATGAGCCAATAATCAAAGCTATTCGTTGGCAATACTTAGCACAATTAATATTTGTGTCTTGATACATTTGATCAGAAGGTACTATGCAATTTCGACCAAGCAAATATGTAATAGCCCAAATGAATCCTCATTCCTTTGAAGGATTCAGTTAATTAACATATTTATCTAACTTATTCTAAACCTTAGATCTCATTCGAATAAATGACTTGTTTTATTATACAAATAAAATCATCAAAAAACTAGCAATCAACTTTTAATAATCAATAATCAATAATTAATAATTTTAATAATTTTTAAAATTGATTTACAATTAATCACAACTGAATATTGACGAATTCCATTCTAGACAAAAATACCTGCGTTGATATACTTTAATTCATGTTCAATGTGTCTGTGTAATCAAGCAATGCATGCTAGCATTAGTCTGACGGTATTTCCTTAACAAGAAAATTACAATATCCTGATCTAGTAGGCCTAGTAAACAGAAACAAACCAAGCGTTTTTTCAGAATGCTTAAAACCCATATTGACTTGTTTAAAAAGCAAATTTGATTGCTGTTTATTGCAGTTTCAAAAATGTACATTAACTTAATCCATCTAATTCGTTTGGTTTCGAATTACATTAAATTATCTAAATTATTGATTACACTGTGATTTACATAGTCTACTGTCGAACATGAGTTTATACTTACGCTAAAATCAGTCAACTATGATGGATGATTGCAAACTAGAATAGATGTATTCAAAGTTGTTTCAATTATTATTGCGTAAAAAGTGGAGGCAATGTGACAATTCGGCACTGGTGAATCAAGCACTCATCTTATCATCGCTTCTGTTAATACCAGTGGCAGGTCTGTTTGCATAGAAGTATAAAATTTGCCAAGTTGATAAAACAATTCAGCCTATGTATTCACACTGTTCCAGTTTCGTTTCGTAATAATGCGATGATCGATGATGAAGCGGCATTTCATATGGAATTCTGATAACATGGACAAAAATGTTCATTCAATTTTATAACTACATCAATTCATGTTGCAAAGCAAACAATCAAATTGACATGTTTGTATGCGCTGATTCATTCAGCTTTACAAACATGGTCTCCATCGATACATTCAGTCTGCTAATAATTACTGAATTTCTGGTTTTGTTTCAGTGATGTAAAAATCTTAGCCCGGGCACTAGCAACTGCAGGTTTCTGTATGGGGAACAGTGAAAAGTAAAGTCACTTTAGTGCAACCAAATTCTTTCATGCAAGTTATTGCATAGGTTTCAATGCTTTGCTTCGTGATTTGTTAATCCAGTTTTCTCATTCATCCGTCCAGTGATCTAGAAACGGAGCCGGCCGGATAAAAGAGTATTGACTTGATTTCTTTATTAATGACATCAAGAAAACTTACCGTCGAATTTTCTCAAAATTCTACTTTATCGGAAGCAGAAACAAGGCCAATGATTCCACGAACCTTGTGATCCATGTATACAGATGTAAATTTATTCAAATACTTAATGAATGCCATAGCTTTAAAGCAATGCAACCAATTATAAATCATATTTCGAATATTTTTTAGAAATATTTTACGATGCTGGCTTTAAAATTATAAGAAAATGCGTATTATGTCGTGACCATTCCTGCAAGTTTATATAAAACGGCTGACGATATAATTAATAAAATTGATATCGACGTATATAACTGACATAAACACAGTGAAAAGTAATGTGTTGAAGAAATGAATAATGGAAACTGTTTTAAAGTTTCACATTTGCTCTCTGATTGGTTATCTCTATACCTTACTGTCACGAATAGGCAACAATTACTCTACTTCGTGGCAACTTTCGTAGTTAGGCATGTAGTGTCGAATATTCGAATCTCTGAAGCAGAGGAGAAGTACTTAGAGTAAGACATAGATAACATTCGATACTTTATGCCTATAGTCAACTAGTGAATACTCTAGAATGATGTAGACTAGAATAAAGACAGTCATAATGTCAAGTGATTAGGCGGATCGAATGGACACAGGGCGGTCGGGGCGCATTGAACCACCAGCCAGCCGTATCTGGGAAACCACAAATAGTGGAAGCTTTAGGAATCGTTCACAATTGACGTCAATCATGGCCGGGGTGAGGGTGGTGCCCGAAGGTTGACAAAAGTTGACGAAAATTTAGAGAGGAGGGTGAGGGGGTCTAGTGAAAAGTTGACGTGAATGTTTCTGCTAAAAATACAACAATACTCACCATTACATGCACATTGACTTCTGTATAATTATCCCTGTCGATAGTTTTTTATACGTCTACCTGCATGTAAATAAATTTCTCGAACTCTTACAGCAATGTCCGGTTAATCAGGTAGTGTATGATTCAGTCCAATCGTAATTCTCAATGACTCTTCATACATCGGTTGAAGGCCTATAACTATATAGCTCCAACTCAGATGCACACTAAATAAATTGGATGGTCGGTGCTGAATCATATAACTCATTATGCAAATTCTGACTATACTGCCCCATCGCAATTGCTTCAGGAAATAGTCACATGATAAAATTTGAATGCAAAGTTGCAAATGCCTGAGAAAATCGCAGTATGTGTGACGTTTCCATTCTAAGACTATGAATTTCTCTATCAATGTCATCACTTCCATTCCTAGCGATACACCGTAAGAAGGGAGTCGAATGCGTCCGATACCTCCGATGGCCATGGATCACAATTTGACTAACGGAATCGTAATATATCTTAATCCAAATCCAAAACCTAGCTGTGTACCATATTAACTAACCTGAAAGCATGTATGTACATGATCTCTAAATCATTTTTTTAAGTCGACCGCTCAATGAAGTAGCACAACTTTCTCTTTATGTTGTTGATCGAACGATTGTATAAACAAAAATCATTAACTTCTCGGAAGACTGTAGGTCGATAGAATGTGACTTGTTTTAGAGATAGATTTTATCAATAGTTTTGCAATCCATTTCAGTTTTCTAAGAAGTTTATTGTTCGATAGTGGGAATCAATATTGTTAGATTTTGATATTGTCCAGTATTCATCAAGTTCCATTTTAAGTTTCGATTGTTTTGTTCGTTGTTATGTTTCAATTTAACGATTTTGATTGTAATTTAATCAATTGTAAATATACCATTGTTTTTTTATTGAAAGTGGTGTTTCTAACAATGCAATTTTCTGCTATAAATATAGACCTATTTTTCATGCCTGTTTATCTTGATTCCCTATCAAGTACACCTTTTGACATTAGATTTCATCGATGCGTTTTGATAGCATCCACTGATCTACATGTATATTTGTCGAGTCAAATTATGACAAATAGCACCTTGCGTAGTCCGGAAAAGTAATGATACGACTTCTTATTAATTGCAGATTTTTGACAATTCCTTGCTGAAAGTTAGATCAAATAATTTTTATACTTGAGAAACTTCTTGAATTCATCCTAAATCATTTCCGTTGTATAGGCCTACAGGTAAACAATAAAATGAATGAAATTTTAAAGATTTCCTATGCATCAATTGAATTGCTAAATCTGCAAGATTCATTCTGCAAAAAGGTTGCATTGCATCAATTACATGCATAATTATGCATACATATCACTATATATTAGTAATATATTGTTAATTGACGCTACTAACAGTCCCAATTAACAAAATATTGCTGAAGGATGGGTATTCAGAAATCAAATAATTAAAGAATCAAAGTAACAAATAGAAATAGGCGACCATATTCCGAAAATATAGAAAAATAGCAGCAGTGAAATAGTAGACGGGTTGACGTCAACGGAGGGGGAAGGAGTGGTCAAAGTTGACAGAGGTTCACAACCGGGGCGGGGAGGGGGCTAAAAACATCGAAAAATTGGTTGACATCAATTGAGACCGATCCCTTACGCTTTAAGACATTGTCTATTGCACATCAAACAGACATGCCACCTCTGAAATTCCAACTGTTGATGACCTCCATCATTATTTTGACAGGATTTCCCATGAAAAAGTAAATTTTCAGAAAATCGGAACTTTTGCTTTAATATAATAAAAAAATTTTGTATATAACATTCAGCAGCATTCTTCTCAGGTATTCTCTATCAATTTCATTAATAAGGTAGCTAAAAACTATCTGAGTATAGACTTATTTGCATGCGAACACGTTTTATAAAGGCTAACGGTGTAGGGTACAATGAATAACCCAACATGAGGCACTTTGAACATGGTTCATTTTATAGTGCCCCACTTCGATACTCATTTTTCTTTTACTGAGTGAACGAAGTGATTTATAAGCTTTGACATGCTATTATGTCACAAATTAGTCTTCATCGCTGTCAAACTGATCATTTAGAAATATTTGAGAACTTACAGCATTTCTTTTTGTGGGATTTAACTCTGACAAATGACATGAAACAGACCGCAACATGAAAAAAATTTAACCAGATAAACACAGTCTGGTAGCCAAAAAGCCAAACCCTCTTCATCTGGGAAGAAATGTTAGTTTCTTTTGATGAGTTGGTTTCGCAGCGAAATTTATTTCATTTATTAGCTGACGGTTTACAGTGTGTTTGTAATTGAAATTACAATTGCAGCACAAGTTTGGACTACATTTGGTATACATCGTTACTTTTAACGATTTCTTAGAACAATGTCCTCGTATAGCTGAGAATTGTTTCCTGCTGCTACGATAACAATAGGCCTACAGGTAAACAATAAAATGAATGAAATTTTAAAGATTTCCTATGCATCAATTGAATTGCTAAATCTGCAAGATTCATTCTGCAAAAAGGTTGCATTGCATCAATTACATGCATAATTATGCATACATATCACTATATATTAGTAATATATTGTTAATTGACGCTACTAACAGTCCCAATTAACAAAATATTGCTGAAGGATGGGTATTCAGAAATCAAACAATTAAAGAATCAAAGTAACAAATAGAAATAGGCGACCATATTCCGAAAATATAGAAAAATAGCAGCAGTGAAATAGTAGACGGGTTGACGTCAACGGAGGGGGAAGGAGTGGTCAAAGTTGACAGAGGTTCACAACCGGGGCGGGGAGGGGGCTAAAAACATCGAAAAATTGGTTGACATCAATTGAGACCGATCCCTTACGCTTTAAGACATTGTCTATTGCACATCAAACAGACATGCCACCTCTGAAATTCCAACTGTTGATGACCTCCATCATTATTTTGACAGGATTTCCCATGAAAAAGTAAATTTTCAGAAAATCGGAACTTTTGCTTTAATATAATAAAAAAATTTTGTATATAACATTCAGCAGCATTCTTCTCAGGTATTCTCTATCAATTTCATTAATAAGGTAGCTAAAAACTATCTGAGTATAGACTTATTTGCATGCGAACACGTTTTATAAAGGCTAACGGTGTAGGGTACAATGAATAACCCAACATGAGGCACTTTGAACATGGTTCATTTTATAGTGCCCCACTTCGATACTCATTTTTCTTTTACTGAGTGAACGAAGTGATTTATAAGCTTTGACATGCTATTATGTCACAAATTAGTCTTCATCGCTGTCAAACTGATCATTTAGAAATATTTGAGAACTTACAGCATTTCTTTTTGTGGGATTTAACTCTGACAAATGACATGAAACAGACCGCAACATGAAAAAAATTTAACCAGATAAACACAGTCTGGTAGCCAAAAAGCCAAACCCTCTTCATCTGGGAAGAAATGTTAGTTTCTTTTGATGAGTTGGTTTCGCAGCGAAATTTATTTCATTTATTAGCTGACGGTTTACAGTGTGTTTGTAATTGAAATTACAATTGCAGCACAAGTTTGGACTACATTTGGTATACATCGTTACTTTTAACGATTTCTTAGAACAATGTCCTCGTATAGCTGAGAATTGTTTCCTGCTGCTACGATATCACCTGGTCTCACAGGCTAGCATGACAAAGGTCACTTAAGAGCTGATTTTGTTTGTGTGGTGGGCATTATACGGTTGTCATATCCTTGTGTACAAAATCAAACACATTCCGAATGGTGTCATACTTCTGTTTGAAGATTGACACACAAGAAGTACGATCAGTGACCAAGTTAAAAAGTTGACACTGTCGTGCTCGTGCCGCATAATCGGCGCAATAGTATGACTGTTTATACGTGTAAATGTAATACGAGTATGATAGGGAATCATAAAACCTCGTGTCTGACAGTGGCCGACTTATTTTTGCAATTCTGCTTTTATCCATAATTGCAGAAATATTTTATTTTATATGAATCAGGATGAACGATGAATTGAAATTTATTATCCTACAGCGGTCAAAAGGTCTTTTATTGCATAACAAGCATAAAACTTTGACAAGTCTCTTTCAAGAAGGAAGATACTCCTTGCCATTGAAGATTTAGGTACCTAAAAGTTATTATCGTGTACGTTTCTACACAACAAAATAACTTTTTGTCAGTATTTCTCTACACCTCAATAAAAACATTGCTTGTGAGCAGGGACGCCGGCAAGGGTGCTACAGATGCAATACTTGCCCTGAACCAGGTGTTGCAGGTGTTGCATGTGTGACCTCTTCATGAATTATCGAAAATTATTATCCAATCAACTTTCCGTTGAAGAGTGTTGTGGTCGCAAATTAGCGTCCCGGAGCTGCAGTTATTATGGTAAACTTTACGTGTATTAGAAAATTTTAAAGATCGCTGTGATACTTTTAGTGTGAACTGATAACAAAATTGTCAAAAATAAAATCGTAGAATCATTTGATGTAGCGAACAAATTATGTCGTCTTGTTGAACAACCTGCTTTTTGCAATCGTTACAAGTGATGCGCTGACGTGTTGTTGCAAATTAGTATTTATTAATGTTTTTGGAATGTGTTTGACAAGACACAATATTCCTAGATTTTGCTTAACTAATTCCATTATTCAAAACTCTGCGTTATTTCGCACGTATGGGCCTACAGGATATCTTGTGTGAAATTTTTTGAAAACATTTTTGTAGTTTTCCAAGCTTATTTCAAATCTTACCATGTAGCTTTCCAAGATCCAAAGTGTGATAACAGTCCGGAGTTTTGTAGCATATTTTGCATTGAACTTGTTTTAGAAAGTCCATGATCTTTTTCAGGCATAATGTTCATTAACATGGCTCACTTATAACACCTACCTTAGAATTCTTCTTGCCCTGCAAGAGCGATTTTAAGTGAAAATTGTCAAATATTTCAATCAATATAAAAATGCATTCTGCTGTGTTATCGATTTTCTTCTGTAGCCAATAGCATTTTCCTGCACTAATTGCATGTGATTTTCAAAGAAAAGGAAAAGGTGGCGCTAAGCATAAGATCTATTCGAATAGAATCGAACTTTTTATTTATATTGCAGTAGAAGGGTGTCACATACATATATATGTGGTGCAGCAAATTTGCGGAATTTAACTTTTTATTAATAGGATATGCTTAGGCTAGAATCGACAACAAAGTGATTTTTACTCATTTGATTTGCGCACATGTAGTAGAAATGCGTACCGGTGATAGTTGTTGTCAGATGAGCATGGAATAGTTATCAATCTAAAGTTTACAGGTCTTTGGATGGGCCCATACAAAGTCTAATTTAGACTTGGGATAGGGGTAAAAGGATGGAATATAATACCCCAAAAGTGCCCTCTTTTAGATTGATGCAACACCTACCCTAAAGTCGTGCCGGCGTCCCTGTTCGTGAGATCACAGGACCGAACATCGTCAAAAAGGAATGCTCCTTTTGAAATATTCCGCCACCCATAATATGATGCAAAATCATTTGAAATTCACAATTCTTGTGCTCAGCATGACAGCGGGTTGGAAGAGGTTGGTGGTTGGTGCTCTTTAGTTCACTCCAAATAACACATTTTTGTTATTTGGAAAAAATGTGTTATTTGGAGTAGATTAAAGAACACCAACCTCTTCGTCTACGAAAATATTCTTGTCACCATTGACGCAAGATCTCTATGAATTCCCGTAATTATGACGAGAAATCCTTTCTCTTGTCACCATGATTCTTTATCTATCATAACGTGCACCATTTTGTTTGGTAATGGACTTAAGGTAAATAACACCAAGGTAATAATCGGTAAGTGTTAGGCATGGACTATTTGATATGTCACTGGGATTAAGTCTGTAATGTTAGGTAGAAAACATGAGATAATGGTCAAACTTTAAATATAAATCTTCAAAAATAATTCCTTTCTAAATGAAAGTTAGCGACTTTGTGAACTCATAAGAAGACATCATTAACTTAATAAGTAAAAACCTTACTTAGTGATTCTAAATTTGAAAATACATCGACAAGCAACTAAAATTGTCGCAGATATTTCTGTCAACTTGAGCATGAAGAGTGATAAAATACTGCCTGACAGAAAAAACTCAACACTTATCATTGCTAACCAATGGCAGCTGTTGAACTTCAATCTTACTCCCAAACAAATTTCTATGTCCCCGCTCTAGCTTGGCCAAATGAAGACATCGTCCATCCTATCAGACAGGACCAACGTTTGTATAAGTTTAAACATCGCATTATTGCAAATTTTGCTGTCTTTTTGACATAAGTCGTAACGGCATGATGAAGCACGAAAATGAATTCGCAAAATGTGTGGCTATTGGAATGATTCGCCGTGTTTGTGAAGAATTGAATGTATCGCATTAGGCTTGCTGTTTCTTGTTGGTGTGTGCATTGGTGTGAAGAAGGAAAAGTTACAAGACAAGAATAAGTTGCAAGATCAAAGAAAACAAATAGAGTCGCATACCGAAAGCTGATGATTGCAGCGAAGAGAAATGATCGTTGCAGAGTTTTGTATCTAGCGATAGGCTGGAAGTCTGCCTCCTGCTGTAAACTGTTGGGATTTAGATAGAACTGCATGTCGACGTTTGAAAAAAGCGGAATCTAAATCTTACAGATATTTTGTACGCATATTCCTTAATAGCTTTTTGAATTTTAGTGAATTTTTACGATCGCTTTATCGTTGCGCAAGGATTTCGGCCGATATTTGGTACGGCGGACGAGTCAAGGCTGCTACCATCATCAAGGTACCGTGGATGGCTTCTGTTATCTCTCGGAGACTCATTTTCATATTCCAACAGTGGGTTATAGGGGCACCATCTCATCATCCAAGATAGCAATTACCCGCTGCACAGAGCACAACAGCCAGGTGATAACAACTCAGCAGTTGAGTAGCTCTCTTGGCCTTTTCACACTCTCCTGATCTTTCGCCAATCGAGCTAGCGTGGGATGACCTTAGTAAAAGGGTGAAAAACTCGTATCCACATTCCTCTACCAATTTCGAACCAGTTTCCGAAAGGTTGGTTGAAGAGCAACGGGAAGGTATTGAGCAAGAGATCGGATGAACTCTACGAACAGTAGAATTTGAGCTTGCATTGATGCTATAGCACAATGCCCTCCTTTAGGAGGGCCATGCAGGTTGCTAGATATGTATAAAATAATAAATTTTTAGCATTTAAAGTTATAGTTTTGATGCTACTTAATTAATTAAAGTAGAGTTCCCTATAAATCTAAGTGTTTAGATTTCTTGTCACGCAGTAAATATAATTATATTTATATTAAGAACAAAGTGCTTGTACAACACACATACACAATTTCTTTCATAAGAAAAAATGAACTGTGAAAAAATCATGCAGACATAGATGCCTCTAATCATTTACTTTACAAACTTGTTTCATTAAAATTGCCAAAAAAGGATAAGCTGGCTGTCATTGAATCTAAATATGAGTTATGTGTGAAAATTCCTGTGAATTGTTTCTTTCATTAAAATGCCGCAAAATCAGCTTTAAGCACACGTAAATTTATTGCATGTACATGTAAGTTCATATAGATTTGAATTTTAATTATATTTCACGATAGTTCATCGCATTTTTTAATCATGTTTTAGGGGACTTAATGCCTGAAGTGGGGAGACAGTAGCGAAAGTCGGATATTATTATTGCATGAACAATGTCCCGGAAACTGGTGGACAAATGCTATAATTCCATTTATTTTTGTTTCCAATAGCAAAATTTCATATAGGCCTAATGCTAGTCTTTTTCGAAGGCCCGGTGAAATAGTGGTGCATATCCGAGGTCACTCCGAAAGTATTATATTGCATCGCATCGAATATAGAGCAACAGGAAGAACGATTCGGGTGAAATTTTCTTCCTAAAACTGTCAAATTTGTTAACACACTGTACATTTTGACATAAGCACCGCATGCATTCGCAGACTTTCACGAAAAAAGAAAGTCCTAAGTCGAATTGACCAATCTCTCGTATCAACTTATGATATCGGAGGCCACTTGAAATTGAATCCACAATCTCATTTCAAACTTCACACATGAATAGTGAAATGCTAGTATGAGGAAACACTTCCCGCTAGCAATTGTAGAAATTTGAGAAACCTCAGTTCAGTTCGTTCTCCAGTTTATGAACGGTAAATTCTTAGTTCAGTTCAGTTCTATAAAACTCCACTCACCGGTGAACGGCTCGAAATTTCGTTCGCTCACTCACTTACTCAAAAGTTCGAATGTACTGAAGTACACCCAGTGGCGATTTCTCAGAGTAATTAAGGTAAACAGTGTTTAATGTCAAGTGTTCATGTTAAAACAATCTTAACCGTTTCATTCTTAAAACAGAAATTCATTCTTGCTCTCGTTGTCTTAAAAGTAAGTTTTAGAAATTTAATTCTTATTATGGGCAATAATTAATATTTGTACTACTATATTTGAAGCTTATTAGTAAGACATCTCAAAGCGGTGAAATCTACATGGTGAAAGAAGATTAAATATGAGGTGATTATTTATCAGCATGGAAACGACCGCTGTTTGATAGACGTCATCCATTAATATCTCGAGTTGGTAGACGTTAGGGCGCATTAGGGTAAATACTCCTCTCAAGCATTACCACGTGTTGCAGGAATGCTTTCTGTCTTATTTCTTCAGTATGAGCGAAGCAAGCTCACCGATCGACTCGTGTATTTGTGTAACCGACGGAAGAATTTGATCTTGGATGTCTTATCCAATTTTTTTTCAGAACGTTGAGATAGATATCTTCAAATTCTGGTTGCATATGAAATCGTGTATACGAAGTATTTGAGATCTAAGATTCGATGAAATATTTCAAGATATCATAAGAGAAACAAAATTATTGACAGATTGTTCGGATAATGTGCCAATTGATTTACCAGTCACTCGTAGTGCCACGAACCATAGAGTAGGGATATATAGGTAGAGTGTCGACCATAGAGTAGGTATATTAGGTAGAGTTGTAACTCAGCATTTATTAAATCCTCAAGGTGCATACACTTTCGAATTTATTAAATGAACTCAAGGGAGATACAGGTGTTATTGCCACCAAATGTAAGATATGCAAATTTTTGCAGTTTTGCAGAAATTACAACGGAATTGAATTATCATGATTGTAATGCAAAAGGAATGATGGCATTTCACAGATACTCAGTGTCATGACAGCCTTGAAGAGTTAATGTTTGCTAAATTATCAATTCGATGGGTTCTTAGGATGGAGTTCCATAGCAATAACACTGCTTGCTATAGGAAAGTTACAATAATTCCGTAGGAAGTTTCCTATAGGAGTGCCATAGATTTTGGTTAATCGGGTTATTACTTTCTTGCTGAACCTCAAGAATATTTTCTTAAGCGTGATCACATCACAGGAAACCTGCCACTGGCACAGCAAAATCATATAATCAAAGACAATTATTTCATTTAACTTTGAAGGATGTAAATGGTTCCACATTACTATTCAGATTCAAGAAATGAAGCATGAATTTAGTGAATCATAAAGTCATGCCGCTGAAAATTGAATTATAAACTTGAATTTTCAGCCAAGAAAGCAAAATAGGATCTCGACTTTTTCATGAAGACTTCTGTTATAATACAGTTCATGAAATTCCCTTGATAATCAGCTTGATTTCCGCTTAGTTAGGATGCTTATTATCAAATATTCATCCCTTTTGATAGGAGGGAACTTCTATAGGAGAGTGATCTCGGTAGTATATAAATTGACAAAACTGTGACTTTTTCAAAACTGCTCAAATAATTTTTTGGACCACGGGAACGAAATCTCCGCACAAAACTGAATCTTTTGATATAAAAATTTTCACTGTATACATATACTTTTTTGATTCGACACTCTACCTATATATCCCTACTCTATGGTGTCGACTCAAAAAAGTATATGTATACAGTGAAAATTTGCTAGGATGGAAGGAGTTTTCCAGCAAGGGTAGGAATGTGGGAAGGATAGAGTAAGAAAAGGTAGGTTTTGGCTTTGGGATGAGAAAGATCGGAATTCGGCATGAAGGAGGTCTCGGATGGGAAAACCGAGGGCAGATTCGGAGTCTACGTGAAATTTTGGGCTAGGAAGGAAGGAAGGAGGAGTTTTCCTGTGAGGCAAGGGTAGTAATCTCTGAAAACTCTGAAAGAGTGCTCGGATGGGAAAACGGAGGGCAAATTCGGACTTTTTGGCCAATTTTGGGTCTAGAAACTTGTTTCCAGCTCAATCGGACAGAAAAAATTTTGAAGACGTCCCCCCCCCTCTGGACGAGACTTCCAACTTTGGTTCTAGAGATCGTAGAAAGTCGTGCAATAGCTCATTTGAAAGCTAAGAGTGAGAAAAATACAGTGGAAAGCTCAGTTTGGTCCTATCTTCCTGGGTTTAGACAAGAAAATGGCAGGAAAACGTCAGAGTTAAAAAAGGGAGGTTTTAGCACTAGAACCGGAGATAGACGTGTTTAAAGTTTTTGGATGATGGATATTGCGTCATCAGCTGATCGCCACAAACTATGTAAGTGGAGTCTCTACTTGTGGAAATCAGTTCTCCTCCCGACTGGGTTGGTGTAAGTGAACTCCGGAGCTCCGATGATAGCATCGGACATTCCAAATTTCAGGTTTTCGCAGGAAACCGACTTAGAAAATTTCATTGCTGATATCAGCTAAGGCGTCAGACTTAAAGGTTAGCCAGGAGATGGCCTTCGTCTCCAGGCCATAAAAGACTCCAAAACTTTAAAGGCTTGTAACTTTGCTTCTAGAACCCTTTTTGACTTGATTCAAAAAAGATTCGATCGCTATTGATCAGACCTATATTGACAGACTACTTATAAATTTTCATAAGTAGTTCTAAATGCTGAAAAATTTAAATTCATTATTTTTGGAGGTTTTCTGGGGTTTTCAACCCTGCTGAAGTCAATGAAGGCATGTATAAGTGTGTACGAGCCACACATGATACAAGTGGCTTTTCACTGAAAGCGAGCATGACATGGAGAGTTTTGCTGTAATATTCCACTGACAGGGTGTTCCTTCGGGACGGTGGATGATGCCGTAGTGATAAGTGTGGCAAGGGAGTGTGTCATATTTTAGACCGAAACCTCTGGGGCAACTCATGTTGGTCATTTGACACAGTTCTCAACGTAGCACTTTGAACGCCAATCGGTTGAGTCTTAGCTATCTTGTCATGGGTGGCATGTAAACATCTCCATTGCAAAACGCTTGTGAATCACGGCTTGCTATCAAGCTGATCAAAGCAACGACTTGCCAACCTCTTGTAAATAACTCCACCGGTTTTCATGTCTGGCTATCAAGTCATTGACGGTGTAAGTCACGGAGATTTTCGGTGTCATACTTCCTGTTGGTGGGCGTTCTTTCGAGACAGCGGTGAAGTCCGTAGCGATTAGTACTGCACGGGACGTTGACCATGGTAATCCTTGTGAAACCTCTCTGCGTCATGTTTCCAAGTGGCTGCCATTCGTCTCAACGTTGTACTCTGACCGCCAGGGCGACATTTAGCCATCTGCCACAGGTTACCTCAGAAAATCTCCATTGCACTTGTCTCCCGATAGCTGGCCATACATGCGAGAATGGGCCATGAGTTCTTTTAAGAACTGTCTCTAAATGAATGGAATGAATTGGAAGGAGCATTCATGCGCCACACGCAACCCCAAGCTCATTTCTCTCTTCGCTAGTGAACAAGCTCTTGTTAGTGTAGTCAGAAAGTATATCATGTTGTACAAAAGTTTTACTGCAACACAGGTTGATGTATAGCTAGAAAGTTTGATCATGACGTTTTATGAAACACAAATGTCATAAAATGTTAGCGTTAGTGTAGTCAAATAGTTTTACCGTGACACACGTTTGTGAAAGTAAAGTTTGATCGTCGAAGTTCTATTCGTGAGTGTAGTCAGAAAGTGTATCATGGTTTGCAAAAGCAAAGTTTAGTGTAGTCAAATATTTTTACCGTGACACGTGTTTGTGAAAATAAAGTTTGATCATCGAAGTTTTATGACTGACTGAACTCATCACAGCACTAGAAAGTTTCATCGAACAGGTTTTACTGCACAGTGTAGATTGTCTTGTAACTTACTTTCACAGTGTTAGAAAGTTTTATGTTGAGTGGAGACAGTTGCCAAATGTTCCCCTATTAGAAAATTCAAGCTCCATGACTGTTAGATTGCTGAATACTTCATCAGGTTTACTAAAAGCAGTTTTCTACTGCAGTGAGACTGAGAGTTTAGAATGTTATATGAAAACAGTGTTCATCACAGCACTAGAAAGTTTTACTGCACTGTGTAGATTGTTTCACAGTGTTAAAAGGTCTTATAGTAAGTACTACAGTGTGGAATGTTTTATAAAACCAGGTAAAGTCTTGTCACAAACGTTGAGTGTGTGAGGACTAGCTCAATGACATTGAATCGCGTGGGTTCTAAAGTCCTAAAGTCAAGTTATCAATAAATTTAATAAACGGATGCAAAGGATGGAATGTACCCATTTTCTTGACCTAATCTCCCTCTGCTAGACTTTTTTATATTTATTTACTTTTATTGGACATTCTTGTAGAATTTTTTATTAGAGCTTTCTGAATCATTTCTATGTTGCATTGTAGGATTTCTTGATAGGATAATTTTGAATTATGTATGTAATTGTTGATGCATGATATATCTTTTAGCAGTAAATAATTCACTTGATGATGCCTACGGCGAAAGTTTGGGCGAACTACCTAATTGTTTTATTTGCGGAAGAAGGGGTAATAGGCCAACAATTAATTGATCTTAACTTCCAAAAATAGGTTCATAACACGTTCATCAGTAGGAAACAGCAAAGCATGTAATGTCATTGAATTATCAAGACTGAATGACAAGTCTGTGTCAGTGAAACTATTTCATGAGTATGAAACAGCGAACATTACATTAGGACTGTCCATGAGTATTGTAAAGGTTAGAATCAAAGTTTGCTTTTCATGTGCTTGACAAATGAAGAGAATCAACACGTGTCTCATTTCTAAACGAATCGTGCGTTGCTTGTAAGTTGATAATAGAATCAACATTGAAACCTGCATCGTGATTTTCTGTGTGAATGCAGACGATGTGAAAATGGCACACGGAATGACATTTAACAATGCTTGCAATATTCAACACGCTGCCATTCAAAAGCAGCTAAAACGTTTATCACAAAACCTATTAGTGAAACAGATGTCATATAACCCTCCTGTGCACACAAAGAATCACGAGCGCACTCTGTCGCATGTTTGTCGCGCTGTCCCATCAGCAGATAGAGTAGAACACAAAGATGAATGATAACGCTCTCTGTCTCTCTGGCACCCGTCTGTCACATTGCCCCCTATACACATTGAATTTTCTATCGCATCTGTCCAACGAACAAGGATGCAGGAACTTATCGTCATCTCAGACCTCCCACCTAGCTGATTCCCACACAGCTCATTGCTATCGCACCGGAAGAGAGATAATCATGGGCGGTTGAAAGGATTCTCACGTTGACAATTCGTTACTGTGCACTCTGCACGCGCAAGAAACCATTTGCTGCTAAAGCATGGACACTGCCGATTTGTTCAAGGCTTCGAAGCTTTGCTAGCCAGTTACAAAAATGTTGGAGAAATATAAGGGAGACGTTCACACTCATTCATGAAATACAAGTCGTTTGATGCAATGTCGTTCGATATAGATTTCTTTGATATGAGCCGAACCCTCGAGCTCCGCTGTGGATGCAGAGTGAAGATGGGGAAAGTCTTTCTCCTGGCTGCTTTGCAGGCAGAGAAAGGCGAAGCAATTCGCTGCCCCGTCCTCCTCATTCAACATGAGTTTGTGGAAAACCCTTTGTTTAGGGATATGGCGCTAGAGTATCTGGCGTTGCTGAGAACTCAGCGTCCGGAATAGTTCGAGTAATCGAAGTATTTCATCGGTCCTTCCGAGGGCCCTGTTACCAATTCGTTGGAGGCCACCCTATTGACAAAGAAAAGTTACAGACTGTGCCACACACAAACACTAGATTTAAGGATCTCGATCTTTCTTGGAAAATGAAGAAGCTCATATTAAATTCATCTGATGAGAACGCAACTTCATGACAAGTGTTAAACTTTTCCAACACACATCTTCAAAGGTCTAACTGCCATGAAATCATCATGTTTAAAGTTTTAAAGCCCCTATGATAAGTAGCAAGGATATATTGCAGTTACATGGTGCAAAATATAAGCGTGTGTAGAGAGAGGAAAGACGTGAAGTCATGAATTTTATTTTTTCACCACCCGTCAAATTGAAAGAGTAAGGGTGGTGGAAGAATCATCAGAGCAACATGTTGTGTAGTAATGCAGGCAATGACACTCATGATTGGATTTAGAGATTCAGCGTTTTATAGAACATACATCAATGATAACTGTTGTTGTAGAGTGTATACATGCATTTACTAACTTAACCATTTGTGAATGACATAGCTTAAGTGCCAAAGTCCATCATCTAAAGGGTAGATGATTTAGGGTTGGATTTAGGGTTTTGGATAACACAGATTAACGATCTCTTTTAGTGTAGAATACGTGATGCATATGTTCGGTTTATAAAATGACTTTGAAGGCAAGACTCAATTTCATGATGAAAAGACGGATTTCATATCGTTGATGAGAGATAGCTACATGCTCATTATGTTATACACTTTGCATTTGATGCAGTCAGCTGAAAGGTGATTGATGCATGCTCAATAGAAGAGTTGTATGTATCTTAGTGATTGGAATAATAAGTGTGTAAAGAGTTTATTAGGAAAATATATAATGGTCAACGCATGAAAATTTCCTGTTATCCAAGCTAGGAATATATGAACATCATTCATCAGTCAGTTTTGTATTTTAAAAGTCGTATGCTGACAGAGACATAAGTTTACTAAATTATACAGCAAAACTCCTAAATCCCTAAATCCATAGGATAGGTGTCCCTGTGTTGAGATTTAGGGATTTAGCGTTTTAAAAGTGTAAATTACATAGATAAATTACTAAGTCCATAGCATAGTCAACCCTATGACAAGACTTAGCGTTTTACAGGGTGCGAGAAAAGTCTTTGCGGATTTTTGATAACTTTATATTTAGTTATTGTATGGTGAATTGTTTTACTTTATTTTCATTTTTCTTTGAACAAACCCATCTAGAAATAAAAACTAAACATTCCATGTACTCATTGACATTTTTGTTCTTCAAATAGCTCACCGTCATGCTCAATGCACTTCAGAAAACGTTTCTGAAAATTCCTCAACGAATCACGGTAGTAAGAGAGATTAATGTTGTTCATTTGTCGCTCAATCTCTTCCCGCAAGTCCTGAATGTTCCTGTAAATAAAACCTGGAGGATAAACCAATTGCCGCAGGTGACTCCAGAACCAAAAGTCGCAGGGTGTCAAGTCCGGCGATCTTGCTGGCCATTCAATAGGTCCTCTCCTGCCGATCCAGCGATTGGACAAATGAGTCTCTAGAATTTGACGCGCTGAAAGAGAGTAATGGGGAGGCGCTCCGTCTTGCTGGAACAGAAGGTTCTTCCACTGCCACGAGAGAAATAAGGAACGACTTGGTTCAACAGAAGATCAGAATATCTCTTTCCATTCATGGTTTCTGAACTGATATCGTAGAGAAGAAGTCCGGAATAGCCTATACAGGCCCACACGGTGAGGCTAGGAGTCTTGCCTGGGTTGGTCATTCTAATATTCGGGTTCGTCGTAGTCCAGAAGTGCACATTGTGCTTGTTGATGTTGCCTGTCAACGACATGACACACTCGTCCGAAAATGTTAGCTTTCGCAGAAAAGCAGGATCTTCTCTCGATTTTCTCCTCATTTCTTCACAAAATTGCAAGCGGCGGTCTTCGTCCCCATCACAAAGAAATTGAGAATATAGCGGCTTGTATGGATGATAATGCTCGGCTTTTAGAACTTTTCGGACAGTGAAATCAGAGATCCCGACATCCCTCGATATCGCTCTTGTCGAAATTGAAGGATTTTCAGTGACAGCTTCAATTACCTTTTGCCTGTTTTCATCTCCAGATGCTGTTATGGGTCTGCCACTTCTGGGTCGGTCGTGGGACAGGCTGCCGGTTTCAAGAAGTTTGTTCTTCCAATACAAGATTGTTTTCGACGATGGGGGTTCCTTGTTAAATTTCTCTCTGAATTGACGAGCACTTTCTTCACAGTTGAAAGAAATGGCCCACGATGTGCAATAAACTTTTTCTATTGTCGAGAATTCCACCACAATATCAAATTACTCACATCCATCAGTGTATCGAGTTTATAAACACAGTGTATAAAATGTATTGATTAAAATTAAAAATCTCGTAGTAAGATTCAAATGTGAAATCTATGCTGGTCAGCAAAAATAAGTGGCATAGCTTTTCAAGGCATAACATTTATTAAGGTTAATCATCCATGGTTTAGTCCGTCATTTAATGATCGATCCTCGAAGTTAGATTTAAATTTGAAATCTATGGAGCTCAGCAAAAACGAGTGGCATAGATATTTGAAGCACAACTTTGTTGATTTGATTAAAATGAGATCAAATCTCGTAGCTAGATTCGAATGTGAAATCCATGGAGCTCAGGAAAAACAAGTGGCATAGCCTTTTAAAGCATCGAAAATAGCACAATGAAATGCCGAGTTTACAAAACGTATGGAAAGTAATCAATTTAAATTTTGTTGATTGAATAGCATAAAGCTCACTGTGTTAAATCTGAAGACTTGGCATGCATAATAGTCGAGTGACAGGGTTATCTACAAACGCATTGCCACATATTGGTCAATGAAGAAATGATATTTGATCATTGAATAGCAAAATATAAAGTTGACAAAAATCCGCAAGGACTTTTCTCGCACCCTGTATATGATCCATGTTAGCAATATCTGTTCGTGTAGAATGTGACTCAATGAGTTTATTCAGATAATGTATCATCAATTTCATTCACTTGGTTATATGATGAAGAAGGTGTGAGATAGAAGTGAAAGCAATCTCATAAAGTTTAGAACACATAGTAGTAACATTGTAGGAATAAGTAAAGTGAAAAGTTATGTCGTATGAAATGAGTGATACTAGACTAGCTCACATTGAACTGAATTGTTAGTGTAACAAAAATGCTGTGTGGGTTTCAATAACATATCATGTACATACTGTGTCGTTTTCTTGTCGTTTCAACAGAGTGGATTGACTCAGTAATAAAAATACAACCATTTTACTGTTTGTAAAGTTAGAAATAATATCAGAATAATTTCAGTGTTTGTAAGATAGGTGAAGTATAAAATAATGCTAGAATCCTTTCAGCATTTGTAACGTTAGAAATAAAGTTGATGTGGGTGAACTGTATTCCAGTCATGTTCAAAGTGACAATGTGTGTGTGTGAGAGATTGAGTTCAACGTTATTGAGAGATATAACTTCGTGCGCTGCGTAAACGAACACTTTATAAGACGATGCAAGTCCAGTGAAAGCTTATACAATTGTATAAACACATAAAATTGAAATGTCATGGGAATGCAGTATTGAACTTTACAAGCATCCTTACAATGAAACATTGAATCAAACCTCTTCGAAAGTGAGCATGATAATGATATAAGAAAACATTCAAATGGTGTGAAGCCCCCAAGTATCATTGTGAGCATCTGTACGTTTGTCATTCCATGTATTTTATCACACGCTAGGAACTATTCAATCTTTTCACTTGAGGGTCATACAAAATTGCCACTCAGGATAAAGAGACTGCTATCACAAAGCGTGAGCCGTGCGTCATTCCCCTTCCGTCACAACGAAGCGGGAATGCCCATTTATGGTAATCTTGACTCCCTGCGTCAGTCAGGAAAATCAGCGGTTGACATTCCAAATATGGTGAGATGAAATCGTTTGAAGGAGACATGACCAAATTTGGACATTGGCATATTCTGTCTTTGTGAGAGAGAAGTATCTAAGGCGCTTCTCTCCACCCAATTACACTCCTGTTTCCTCCTTTCAACGGTGAGTCGTCTGACGTTTGCTATCAAACGTTCTAAGTTAGAGATTTAAAGTCAGATCTTGCAGGCATCACTGATACACTTTCTTACATTAGGATCTTAAGGTTAGGGTCTTCATTGTCTGTCCTATGTCATTTATTACAAACATGTTTCTGATAAACAGTGCTTTCTTGTGAGCTCTGTAGTAAATAACTGACTTTTATCTTGCAGTTTTAACATGGTTTTATCAAAGTCTTCGCGCTACAGCGTCACAAGATGTTCATGTGATAAAGTATACAGAGGGACCGAATACAAAAAGCACTTGAGACAGGTGGAACACATTGGGGAGCATAAGAAGGTCTTTGAAATAAAGACATATGTCCATCATGCTGTGGAAGCAGACTCTAACTTCGTCGAATTTAGGAAAAGACATGACCAGTGTCCTAGTGCGTCTATTTCTAACTGCCACTTCAAAAAGTGGTTTGATGTCTTGTATAGACGAAGGCAGGAGGAGAGGGCGGCTGTAAGACACATTGTCGACTTGGATGATGATAGGAACGATCTCTTCCTCAGCGATACAAGCAGCAGTGAAGAGGAAGGGGAAGTACAGGAGGTGAGAGCCGTTTTCATTAGTGGTGAACAGGAATCTGAACATGTATCTGATCACGCATCTGAACATGTAGAGGAGCCACTTAACACTTCTGCGCCAAAGAAAGGCGGTATGCGCGAACAAACAAGAGCTCTAGATAGAGATGAGTTGAAGGCGAAGGCATCACAACAAGCCCATTACATGCTGCTCAAAGATCGCTATGAGGCCGTGAATAGACAAAATAAAGAGATGGTGCTGGACATAGCCAAACTAGAAATTAAAGTGGGAACGGTGAATGTCTTAGAGGAGGAAGTATTACAGCTGCAGAAGAGAGAGGAAACATTAATGAAAGAGAGGCGGGAATGGAGGGAGAAGGAGATGGCTTGTGAGGAGGTAGTATCCGAGTTGAATCATCAGAGGCAGGAGGTTGACAGACTTGGTGTGATAGAGAGGGACTGTCAAGGGATGAGTGAAGAAAATCATGACCTGAAGAGGAGACTTAGTCAGGCTGAAGACATCAACAAGGAAATGAAGAGAAGACACATAGAGGTACACCTGCCAATCTACAGAAAACAAGTATGTGACCTGCCTACTGTTACAGATGATTTAAACACCACGCAGGAGTGCTACGAGGGAGGTGGGGTCACCTGCATTCATATCAGTATGGAGGCAGACGGTCGACTGTGTGATTTTTCAGTGAGAAAAGTGAAGAGGAAAATTCATAGTAAATTACTCGAACGTCATTGCCTCTCAATCAACTCTAACACCATCTTGATTTCTTACAGAGATCTTCGAGCAAAAGTAGAGAGGAGTCGGAGAACGCCGCAAACGGTCTTCATGAGGCTAGTGAATGTCCCAAACAGTCTTTATGAGGCTACCCATAATGAGGCCGGAGAGTGTTTTCACTTTCTGACGGTTTCAAACCCGTTGAACGCAGAGGATGGGTTGAAAATTGATGAAAGGGATGAAAGGATGACCACTCACACGCCAAAAGTATACAGAATTTCTATCTTCATTAGTTTGCAGTCTCTCTTCACAGTGTGATGATTTTAAAAAGACTCATCTTCAGCGAGCTAAGAATGAATAATCAAAGTCTCCATTAAACTAGAGTTATGAAGTAACTCATACATGTTACTAGACATGAAAGCATCAAATGTTACTCGTGTAAATTGAAATGAACCGCTGAAGTATCTTAGGTTCTCATAACCTTCTCACACCTGAGTAACAGGAATTTACAAGCCTGAATCATGTACATGAATGCGATATAATTCACAACAGTCATTGCACAGTGATTAGAGTGTTAGAATACATGGTAGCGATTGTGTTGAGACCACTGCAGTAACATTGTAGGAATAATTAAAGTGAAAAGTTATGTCACATGAAATGAGTGATGCAAGATTAGCTCACATTGAAATGAATTGGTAGTGTAACAAACAAGTTATGTGGGATTCAGCATATGTTTGAAGACAAGAGATTTTAAAAGGTTTTGAGATGATGTGAATTTTATCACGTCATATTCATGGATGTAATAGAACAAATGTCGTTGGAGGCTTTGAGTGTACAGGATGGAACACATGAAATGAATTGTAATTGTAACAAAAAAGCTGTGTGGGTTTGAATAGCATATCATGTACATGCTGTGTCGTCTTCTTGTCCTTTCAACAGAGTGGATTGACTAAGGAAATATAGCTTCAACCATTTTTACTGTTTGTAAAGTTAAGAATAATATCAGAATCATTTCAGTGTTTGTAAGATAGGTGAAGTATAAAATAAAGTCAAGACCATTTCACTGTTTGTAAAGTCAGAAATAAAGTTATAACCATGTCACTGTAAAGTTAGAAATAATGTCATAGACATTTCAATGTTTGTAAGATAGGTGAAGAATAAAGTTAGAATCATCTCAGTGTTTGTAAAGTTAGAAATAAAGTAGTTGTCTGTAATGTTAGGAATAATGTCATTCACAAATGGTTAAGTCAATAAATCTACTATACACTAACGGTTAACATTCACTTGTGCTATATAAAACCCTAAATCCCTAAATCCAACCGTAGCTAACCCTATCCCCATAGATGATGGACTTTAGCAATTTATAGGTAAAGTATAAAATAAAGTGACAAGCATTTCAGCGTTTGTAAGATATGCAAAATATAAAATATAGTCACAAGCATTTCACTATTTGTAAAGTTAGAAATAAAGTTGATGTTTGTAAAGTTGGAGATAGTAGGTTTAACAAGCACGTTAGAGAGTTGACTGTACTGAAATCTAAGGATGTGATGGTCACATTAGAATTGAAGTGCTTGAATGTCATCTTAATGAAGATAGAAATGTGTTTGTGGCTGCATGTGGTGCAAGTTTGGTTTCCCTTCATTCCATTTCATCATTTATCCTTCCCCTCTGCATTCCATATCCGAAGATTTGTGGGGGGCTTGGGACTGCTTTAGCTGCATTAGAAGGAAGTTCTTATAAGAACTCATGATGCATTCACGAGGAAATGTGGTGAAACAGTGTGCTGCATATTTGCATGATGATTTTATGAACTAAAGAACGCCCATCACTCATTCCGTCACTGAAAGAAAACATGAACGAGTTGAGATGACAGCCATACGTATGCATCCGTAAAACTCTTACTTCATTATCTGATATCACAATAACATCTTCACTCGCTTCCACTTCCTCACTTTCCACCGTGTCCTCACTCCACATCATCTCCTCACTTTCCACCGTCTCGGCCTCACTCGCCACCGTCTCGGCCTCACTCGTCGCCATTTCCATCTCTTGTTGTAGTCGACGGCTTTGTGGTATTCTTACCGACAAACAAAAGTTTATTCTAGTTTCATGAACAATTTTATTGAGAGTACAACAGAATTTGTTTTTGTATGATTTTACACGTAGTTTTGTTGGTGAAGAAAAACAAAGTCAAGGTCATATATTTACAGAAGGATTCCACATAAGGTCCGGGGCGAAGAAATGCTGCTTCAGGAGAGAACACTAGCAGCATACATGTGGATATAGACGACTTCAATATGGCGTCGCAATATCACCTTCCGCTAAAATGTTGATCTTGTCAACAGCAATCTCAGCAGCTCTTCTCCGTGGGGGGCGGTTTGTCCGATCAGCATCGTGTCGCAGATCGCTCGGTGTCGTCCTTAGCTCGAACGATGGCTCCTCGACCGCTCCGAGAACGTTTGCTGCTTCTAGAGGATACAGTCTCGAGATGGCGCGATTCGTCTTCCCCGTTGAGGTACGCAGATTAGCAGCACGACATTGTCCATCTTCTCCGATGATAAGGCTGTCAATGATACCTAGTTTCCATTTATTTCGAGGCAATAAATTATCATGTATCAAGACCAGCTGTCCTATGTATGGAGAAGAAGGGGTAGAAGAAATCTTACTATTTCTGTTCGTCTAATAATGTCGCTCGCGAAGAGCTGACAGGTATTCAGACTGAAAACGCTGAATGAAATGACGCTGCAATAAAGCTCTACGTGAATTCATTCGGTTCAATGTAGTTTCACTGCCACTAATGAAATCATCTTCTAAATCAATGCGAGGATCTGGCAATAAGCTTGGATTGTAACCGTATAGTAAATGGGCTGGAGTAAGCTGTTCTAAATCATCAGCCGTATTCTCAATTGATGTCAGGGGACGAGAGTTCAATGTACATTTTATCTCCTTCAAAAGAACACGCAATTGTTCAAATGTGATGCAGGAACGACCAAGAGTCTTTTTCAAGCACATCTTAACCAAACCTACAAAGCGTTCGTAAAAGCCTCCCCACCAGGGTGCTTTAACTGGAATGTTTCTGAATTTCAACTCTGTCCATGTTTTCTTTTCTATACCTTTCTGAGAAAATAAGGTGTCTGAATCATCGTTCCAGAGAAGAGAATACAATTGCTGAATTTCTTGATCTGCCCGCTTGAAAGTTTTGGCGTTGTCAGATACAACGAGATTTAGAGTGCCATAATCAGCGCAGTGGCTACGAAAAGCGAGTAGAAAGGATTCTGTCGACATGTCATTTAAAAGCTCAAGGTTTAGATTTCTGGTTGTGCAGCAGGAAAATATACAGATATAGAACTTTTGGAATGAGTGGCTCGTAGATTCATTTCTTACGGTAAGGCTTCCTAAGAAATCAACTCCTATTGAACAGAATGGCTTTGTGTTATTAACCCGAAAATCAGGTAAATCAGGAGAAATAGGCAGAGGAAAAGGTGTACCAGTCAATTTTTTGCATATGATGCAGTTGCGAAGAACACTTCGACACTGTGACTTGCCACATGGTAACCAAAACTTCTGTCTCAATGCGTTAACAGTTGTAGGAACGCCTAAATGGAAAACAACTTCGTGATAATATCTGATAATCAATTTTGAAAACGTACTACTTTTTGGAATCAGTATGGGCAACTTCGCACTTTCAGGGATCTTAGCCAATTGCAGTCGTCCTGCAGTTCTGATGATACCGTCTCTTAAAACCAAGCCCAATGAACGTACAAGTTCTGGCTTCTTATCTCTGCTATTTTCATCATTCAAATATTCATACTCTTTTGGAAATTCTACTTTTTGAGCAAGCTGTATCAAGCAATTTTCTGCAGAAGAGATCTCGTCACAGGAAAGTTTTGGAGGGAACTGTGCATCAGGATTTCTCAATTTCGAAATGAATCTGCGAACGTAAGCCATGGTTCTAACGAGTTTAGGATACGAACTGAAACGTTCTATGTCAACAAGTTCTGACAACTCACTACTGTATTCAGGAACTGTGGAAAGAACGTTAGCAGGGGATTCCTCAATCTTTTCGTCAATCCTATACTTCCATTTTGGCCAAGAGTCTTTGGATTTTATCCACTTGGGACCAAACTTCCAATTCTCACAGTTAAGTAATTCTTCATCAGAACAACCTCTAGTCATAATGTCTGCGGCATTCTCATCAGATGGAACATGTGACCAAGTGTTCTGTGGAATCAAACTCTTGATTTCGGAAACACAGTTGTTCACGAAAACTTTAGTGCGTCCTATCTTATTGCTGCTCAACCGGTGAGGGCAGATTTCTGAGTCTGTCCAGGCATTTACTGAATCAATGAAGAAGTCGTTCTTATAGGCTGCGATGACATGACTCACTAATCGAGATCCGATCAACATAGCGTGCAATTCCAACTTTGGAATAGTCCATAATAACTTTTTCTTCTGGGGAACTATCTTGTACCTGGCACAAACAAAAGTGGAAACATTTCCCTGCACGAAGAAAACTACACGGCACATTGCCATGAAGCTGGCGTCACAAAATAAATGAATCTGTACTGGTTCTCTCACATTTATGTTTAGATATCTTGGAATTATCAGATCTTGCGGATTTCATCAAGATCAAATTGTAAATCGAGAAACTCGTCTTGGAATTCTTTCGGAAGTATTTCATCCCAAGTGAGTGATAACTCCCACAATTTTGAAATAAAATGTTTCACACGCATAGTGACTGGGGAAGCTACACCAAAGGGATCAAAAAGGGATGAAGCAATTGAGAGAGCAATACGTTTGGTGAGCGGTTCATGAGTTTCTGTCAATTTCATGGGAAACAATAATTGATCTGAGTCACAATTCCATCTCATACGTAGGAGAGCTGCTGTGTCTGACTTCGATGAAACTTTCTCTGTACTGGCAGTTTCGCGCAAGGTTTGGCTATTGGTGCACCATTGTCTCAAGTTCATCTTAGCTGAATTTAGAATGGATCGAGATTTCTGAAAATACTCGACCGTATCTTGCTCAGTTGAGCATCCTGAAGCTAAGTTGTCGACGTACAGCTTCTCATACATGTCTCTTGAGACTTCAGTCATTGATTCTCAAATGATATCTGACGATTGCGTTCATGATGAAAGGAGAGCATGTGGGACCGAATGCTAAACAACGATATCTAGGGGATACAATCTCACAGTCAGGATTACTATCTCTGAACCACAAAAATCTGAGAAAATTTCGATCATCTATCTCAACCTGGATTGAAAGAAATGCTCGCTCAATATCTGCAAAAAAGGCGTATCTATGAACACGAAATCTAAGTAAGATTTCCCAGAGACTGTTCATTAGACAAAGACCCGTCTTAAGACAGTCGTTCAAAGATACGTGACCTGAGCTTGCATCAAAAACTATTCTAAGCGGAGTCGTGGAATTATTTTCTTTGAGGACATAGAAGTGTGGGAGATAATGACAATTGGACTCATGAGAAAGTTCGTCAATAGGTACGTCTTCGACATAACCTTTCTTAATGTGGTCATTGATCACATTTGAATAGGCATCAAACAATCCTATTCCTAATAGGCGCTTTTTAATCTGAAGTAGACGTGATTTGCTCATGTTGAAATTCGATGGAAGAACGGGATGATCATCAAGCCAGGGTAACGGAGCTACATACTGGTTACTGTCAGAGTCAAACTGAAGGCGATTGCAATAACTTCTCAGAAAGTCATCATCACTCTTTTCGATAGAGGGGTCAGTCAAACCAATTGATTCCATACTTAAAGAATCTCGAACAATAGTTTTCAAGTTATCTAACTAATCTTCTCTTACATTTTCAAAAGACAATTCAGATAAAATTCGTTCCATGATGGAGTGAGTACTTAGGAAACAAGATATTCTGGAATATTTAGTTGGCGGATATTCTTGCTTCTTGTGAATTGGACCAGAGAGAATGACTCCGAAGACGCTGTCTTGAGCAACAGGTCCATACGGATCGGGAGGGAAAACAGTGGACTTCAAGAAACTCCAAGCGAAGTCTGCTCCTATCAGAATATCAACAACAAATGTATTTTTATGAAATGGATCGGCGAATTTCTTACCTTGCAATTGTAGCTGACTGATGAGCTCACACGAAGACCAACCTGATTGGTAGATCTTGACAGTTTCGGGGACGACAAGACACTGGATTGTTGCAGAACCGTCCGTAGTTTCAAGACTTAGATTCACTAGCTCACATGAAATGATCGAAGATTTACCTCCAAACACGTTGTTTTGAATAGTAAATCTTTTTTCAGTTTTCAAACTCAATTTATCAGCAGTCGTTTTCCTGATGAAACTCAACTGCGATCCTTCATCGATCAGAATCTTTGCGGTAAGCCTTATATCATCAGAAAATGCAACAGTTTTTACAGTTTTCAAAAGAACGTTGGAAGAAGTATCCTTAGATTTATACTTCTCAGAAGAAGTCAACGATATGGACGACAAAGTGGAATCTGGGTCGCCAGAAACTACGTCAGAATTATGAGCACCGTGCTCCGAATCATTTAAAACGTCACTATCGTTACATGAAGTTGTGTTCTTGATATGAGGCTGTCGAGATTTACCATTTTGATCAGAAGACTGATCACAACCTTCAGATCTGTTAGGTGCACTATTACTACTGCCGACATTCTCAGTTGTGAAATGAGAATGAATTGAACTATGATGAGGTCTGCTACATTTAGCGCATCTACCCTTTGATTTACAGTCCTTCTTCAGATGAGAACCCAAGCAGTTGAAACACAGTTTATGAGATTGGATGAACGTGATTTTCTCACTTACACTTAGGGGACACATGTAAGTTGAATGATCTTCGGATTTACAATAACTACACTGCCGAACGAAGTTCTTAGAAAATGGCTTTTTGGAATTCTTAGTGACAGTCATAGTACTCACAAACTCGTCTCGTCTGTCTATTTGAAAATTGCTATTACGCACGTCATTCTGGAAATGGCTACTTGGCCTACCATGAAGAGTCAAAGAATCAAGGTTCTCAAGTTTACGAACCTCTGTTTCTAGAAAAAACATAAATTCGTCAGGAGACGGATACAAACCATGTGTGGCATCTAGCATTTTCATCTGTAGAGAATGCGGAATTTTCCTTAACAAGGACGGTAAAATAAATGGGCCGTACATGGTGGAATCATAAGAAAGATGACTCAATGCAGAAATATCAAACTTGATTTGATCCAAAAAACGTCCCAAATCAGAGGCTGTTTTATCAGCTGATGGAATTTCATTTATAGAATCAATATGAGCGTTCTTAATCCTATCTCTGTCCCCAAACTCATCCTTCAACTTCTGAATCGCTTGCTGAAACGATGAGTTAGAAGGACACATGTGGTTGATTCTTTCCTTAGCACGACCACGTAACAGGTTGTTAAGATAGTGGAACTTAGTGACATCTTCAATGTCGGTTCTTGACTCTATCTCAGAATAGAACGTGTCGTAAAATTCAGACCATTTTCGGATGTCTGAACCATCAAAATGGACCATCTGTAGCTTGGGTAACTTGGCAAAACTCGTGGGCTTAGAATGCGTAGGCTTACAAGTAGGTGCAGCGGATACAACAGCGGGTTTTACAACTTGTTTTTCAAAAAAAATTTCAATTTCATGCAGACCCTGTAAATTGTCACGCATGAAATCGTCATCAATTTCTAACTGCGCAAAAAATTCATCTGACTGGATGAAATCGTCGGAATAGGCTTCCATGATTAGTTTATCGATATTTCGGATATCGTCTAACTTGGATTTCAAGAAGGTGAGATCGAAGCTGATTGAGTTTATATCAGGAGATTCACTAGAAAGACATGCCTTAACTTTATTGACAGATTTCTTAAAGTAAGAACGGTGACCAGCACGTTGCCGAGTGAGACTTGATAAAGTAGACATTTACAAGGAGTGAATAACACCTAAATATATAAATACAAGGGATCAGCTGATCTTAATACATGAAACATATATAGCACATAAAAATGGAAACATTTACATCAGAAGCTTGCGTCGTGTATGCGTTGCGTCGTGTGGTCACGGCACCAATTGTGGTATTCTTACCGACAAACAAAAGTTTATTCTAGTTTCATGAACAATTTTATTGAGAGTACAACAGAATTTGTTTTTGTATGATTTTACACGTAGTTTCGTTGGTGAAGAAAAACACAGTCAAGGTCATGTATTTACAAAAGGATTCCACAGGCTTATATCCTCATTCAAAGTGAAGTATGAATAATACTTCATAAATTACACAGTGATATCCTCACCGTAGATATCACTGTGGAATTCTTCTCAATAGTGTACAATGCGAAATGGCATAACGCACGCTCTTGGCTTATAGGACATGACTATGATAGTAAAATGCAGGAGACTCTGCTTTATATGAGAATGATACAGCCTTTCAAATGTCTTATTCGCGCAATCAAATCGCTTTAGACTATCGGGTGGAGGAAAAAAAGGGAAGACATATTTTCATTGACTGCCATCCTTAGCCACTCAGCAAACTTAGATGCATTTATCGCGTGAATCTCCCTTCCGGTGCGATAGCAATGAGCTGTGTGGGAATCAGCTAGGTGGGAGGTCTGAGATGACGATAAGTTCCTGCATCCTTGTTCGTTGGACAGATGCGATAGAAAATTCAATGTGTATAGGGGGCAATGTGACAGACGGGTGCCAGAGAGACAGAGAGCGTTATCATTCATCTTTGTGTTCTACTCTATCTGCTGATGGGACAGCGCGACAAACATGCGACAGAGTGTGCTCGTGATTCTTTGTGTGCACAGGAGGGTTATATGACATCTGTTTCACTAATAGGTTTTGTGATAAACGTTTTAGCTGCTTTTGAATGGCAGCGTGTTGAATATTGCAAGCATTGTTAAATGTCATTCCGTGTGCCATTTTCACATCGTCTGCATTCACACAGAAAATCACGATGCAGGTTTCAATGTTGATTCTATTATCAACTTACAAGCAACGCACGATTCGTTTAGAAATGAGACACGTGTTGATTCTCTATATTTGTCAAGCACATGAAAAGCAAACTTTGATTCTAACCTTTACAATACTCATGGACAGTCCTAATGTAATGTTCGCTGTTTCATACTCATGAAATAGTTTCACTGACACAGACTTGTCACTCAGTCTTGATAATTCAATGACATTACATGCTTTGCTGTTTCCTACTGATGAGCGTGTTATGGACCTCTACACAGAATTGTTCATTTTGTTAGTTCAATGGTCGAGTCGTTGAATTGCATCTAAGACTTATGCGTTTCTACAGGTTTTTATATCAACTGTAAACACGACTGCAATCTATGAAAGTTTTGCCAACATAAAGTTGTTGTCACTCGTCATGTAGTTTTTTACACCACGGAGTCTAGAGCTTCATGTTTACGAATTTCATTTGAATGTCATAAAGTTTAAGTTAGAATATATGTTCATCTGTCTATGATGTGTGTAAACGTTCTCGATACACAGTTCTCCTTTACAAGTTTCCCGTAAAATAGTTGTGACACTTTTGTGAGGGGCTCACTTAATCTAGCAGGTTGTTTTTCATCTCACACATGTTTTCAGTGCTTCCTAACTCATATGCATTCGACTTACAACGCTACAGGTTGTTATGTGTATACTTGTATGCTGTCAATGCAGAGTGCAAAAACGTTTAACACTGTCTGTCTTTATTTACAAAACAGTCTACACACGCATTCAATTTGATAAAGGCAAACAACACATTTAGTAAAGCTGGTACGCTAACGAGTGTGACTGCAGAAACATTTCATGAAACTTTTTTCAACGCTCGCTAAGTTTCACAACATCATGTCAAAGACTTCTTACAAAACTCATTTCAACGTTTGCGTTTAGACTTTTGAGCGAACATGTGCTTCACGTATTCTACACGAACGGTTAACGCATGTGATATAAAGCCCTAAATCCCTAAATCCCTGAATCCCTAAATCAAACCATAGATGACCCTACCCTTGGAGTATGGACTTTAGGACTTTAGAACCCGCGCGATTCAATGTCATGGAACTAGCCCTCACACACTCAACGTTTTTGAAAAGACTTTACCTGGTTTTATAAAACATTCCACACTGTAGTACTTACTATAAGACCTTTTAACACTGTGAAACAATCTACACAGTGCAGTAAAACTTTCTAGTGCTGTGGTGAACACTGTTTTCATATAACATTCTAAACTCTCAGTCTCACTGCAGTAGAAAACTGCTTTTAGTAAACCTGATGAAGTATTCAGCAATCTAACAGTCATGGAGCTTGAATTTTCTAATAGGGGAACATTTGGCAACTGTCTCCACTCAACATAAAACTTTCTAACACTGTGAAAGTAAGTTACAAGACAATCTACACTGTGCAGTAAAACCTGTTCGATGAAACTTTCTAGTGCTGTGATGAGTTCAGTCAGTCATAAAACTTCGATGATCAAACTTTATTTTCACAAACACGTGTCACGGTAAAAATATTTGACTACACTAAACTTTGCTTTTGCAAACCATGATACACTTTCTGACTACACTCACGAATAGAACTTCGACGATCAAACTTTACTTTCACAAACGTGTGTCACGGTAAAACTATTTGACTACACTAACGCTAACATTTTATGACATTTGTGTTTCATAAAACGCCATGATCAAACTTTCTAGCTATACATCAACCTGTGTTGCAGTAAAACTTTTGTACAACATGATATACTTTCTGACTACACTAACAAGAGCTTGTTCACTAGCGAAGAGAGAAATGAGCTTGGGGTTGCGTGTGGCGCATGAATGCTCCTTCCAATTCATTCCATTCATTTAGAGACAGTTCTTAAAAGAACTCATGGCCCATTCTCGCATGTATGGCCAGCTATCGGGAGACAAGTGCAATGGAGATTTTCTGAGGTAACCTGTGGCAGATGGCTAAATGTCGCCCTGGCGGTCAGAGTACAACGTTGAGACGAATGGCAGCCACTTGGAAACATGACGCAGAGAGGTTTCACAAGGATTACCATGGTCAACGTCCCGTGCAGTACTAATCGCTACGGACTTCACCGCTGTCTCGAAAGAACGCCCACCAACAGGAAGTATGACACCGAAAATCTCCGTGACTTACACCGTCAATGACTTGATAGCCAGACATGAAAACCGGTGGAGTTATTTACAAGAGGTTGGCAAGTCGTTGCTTTGATCAGCTTGATAGCAAGCCGTGATTCACAAGCGTTTTGCAATGGAGATGTTTACATGCCACCCATGACAAGATAGCTAAGACTCAACCGATTGGCGTTCAAAGTGCTACGTTGAGAACTGTGTCAAATGACCAACATGAGTTGCCCCAGAGGTTTCGGTCTAAAATATGACACACTCCCTTGCCACACTTATCACTACGGCATCATCCACCGTCCCGAAGGAACACCCTGTCAGTGGAATATTACAGCAAAACTCTCCATGTCATGCTCGCTTTCAGTGAAAAGCCACTTGTATCATGTGTGGCTCGTACACACTTATACATGCCTTCATTGACTTCAGCAGGGTTGAAAACCCCAGAAAACCTCCAAAAATAATGAATTTAAATTTTTCAGCATTTAGAACTACTTATGAAAATTTATAAGTAGTCTGTCAATATAGGTCTGATCAATAGCGATCGAATCTTTTTTGAATCAAGTCAAAAAGGGTTCTAGAAGCAAAGTTACAAGCCTTTAAAGTTTTGGAGTCTTTTATGGCCTGGAGACGAAGGCCATCTCCTGGCTAACCTTTAAGTCTGACGCCTTAGCTGATATCAGCAATGAAATTTTCTAAGTCGGTTTCCTGCGAAAACCTGAAATTTGGAATGTCCGATGCTATCATCGGAGCTCTGGAGTTCACTTACACCAACCCAGTCGGGAGGAGAACTGATTTCCACAAGTAGAGACTCCACTTACATAGTTTGTGGCGATCAGCTGATGACGCAATATCCATCATCCAAAAACTTTAAACACGTCCATCTCCGGTGCTAGTGCTCCGATTGACGTCAAATTTTGACAGTCATGTTTTCTCGCTCTCACCTTTCATTTAAGACATCCTTCGACTCTCTACGATGACCAGAAGCCGAGTTCCAAAATCTTGGAAAATGCGCAAACATTCGATTTTCAACATGCTCTCATTTCGAAACGAAACCTTCCACGCATCTGAAAAGATAGGATCCTAGAGAACAAAGTGCGGTCTTGCTCCTAAAAAAACCCGAGCTCTTCATTCACTTCCAATCCTCCGCTATTCATCGCCAAAGGTGGCCACAATTTAACATTTTCACGAAAAAATCCCGTGTGGAGCCCCAGTGTGAAGAAAATTTTCAGTTTTTTCTCTCTGATTTACTTGAAACTCACCCTCTAGATGCAGAATGTCACGCTGATTCCAATCTGGTCTCTGTTTTCCCATCCGAGGCTCCGTTCACCCGCTAGAGCCATTTTCATAAAACTCCAGCTCTGTCGTTTTTTCGCCTATTTCCAAAATTTTCGATGGCGTCTCACATCTAAACAAAGGCAGATATAAAGAAGCGGTTTCTTCCACTGAATTTGTCTTAGTCTTAGGTTTCAAGTGAGCTATTGCACGACTTTCTACGATCTCTAGAACCAATGTTGGAAAGTAATGGGCAAAAGACCGTTCCAGGACACCATAAAATTCAAAAAAATAGTATCTTTAAAAACGACATAAATTCATGAATTTGAACCCTTTTTCAGGTTTTTAAGACCTAAATACATGAATTTAGTCCATTCAAAAAGTACCATTTTTTGAAAAAATGGTATTTTTAAAAACGACATAAATTCATGAATTTGAACCCTTTTTCAGGTTATGAAGACCTAAATTCATAAATTTAGGCGTTTTTAAAAATACCCAATTTTCAAATTTTTCAAAATCTCAAATTTGAGAATTACAATTTTCACCCTTAAAATCATGACCGCTCCAGGACACCGAAAAAATCAGAAAAGTTAAGAATCTCAAATTTGTGAATTACAATTTTTACCTTGAAAATCATGACCGTTCCAGGACACCGAAAATCATAAAAGTTGAGAATTTCAAATTCATGAATTTTATCCATCTTTCAGGTTTTTAAAATATATCATGTGACTAAAAATATTTCTTTAAAAATGGAAGAAACAAAAGTGGAAGAAACCGCAAGAATATATCCTTCGTTATCATATGAACGTAGTTCTACTTTAATGGACATTGAAAAAATGAATAAGGAAAAACACAAAGATAGAGTACGTTATATGAAAGATAAGGAATCTCAATTATTATTAAGATTAAAGCATTATAAAAAATTAAGAAAGAGATGGACTAAAGTTAAGAATGTAACACAAGGAATTGGCATATTCTTAACAATAAGTTTAGGTGCTTTAACAATTGTTATATCTTCAGGTGTTTTAGTAATTCCAGTAGTTGCTACAGCTTTAACAGGTACGGGTGTTTTTGTAACTTCACTTGTTACAATGTTAGATAAATCTTTAATAACTAAGAAACAAAAATCATTAAAAACTAAGCATTTACATATTAAAGAAGTCTATGATAAACTACATTACTACTTTCAAAGAGTATGTGATGATAATGTTATTACGTTAGATGAGATTGAAAAATTTGATCAAATAGCTAATGAAGTAAATCAAATATCATTTCAATTACAGTCAGAAAAAGTTGATGATAAGAATAAACAGGATGGCAAAATTTCGAGTGATGGTAAAATTTCTAATGAAGAAAATGACAAAATTTTTTTAGAAGAGCTAAAAACTTTAAGCGAAAATTTAAGCAAAACTTTATTAAACAAAACTTTATTAAACAAAACTTAAAACGAGAAAACTTTAAACGAAAAGATGCCAGACAACAAAGCAATAAAAAAATAATTTGTTCAGTAAAATGTTTTTGCTGTATTCCAATGTTACCACAAAATTCAAATATTATATTTTAAAAATGGATAAAATTAGAGCTGATAATTTTAAAAGAATAAAACAATTAGAAGAGTTAATAAAACAAAGAAATATTATGAAAGAAAATCATCTTCAACATAGAATGATAAAAGCTGGTATTCAATCTGATATGTTTGAAAAAATGCAGCAAACCGAGCAAGTAAAAACTGATTTTGAGAAAACCATGAAACCATTTAAAACTCTTGAAAAAGAAAGTACAAATAATGATAAACAAATTGATACAACAGATCCAGAGCACAAAACTATATTAGATGACTATGGATTACTAGAATCAAACATTAATAAGAAATTAACAAAATCTATGCAATTTGAACATTCTATTTCATTTATAGATGGAAAAACAATACCTAGATTTTATCTCGGACAAAAAGAAATATTTCCACAACCTTTTTCGAGGTTTAATTTTTTCACCAGATAAATATCCTTTTAATTTAGATAGAAAGTTTGTTGATCTTTTAAGAGGAGCAGATTCAAATAATTATGCTGTAGAAGATCTCATAAAATATAAAGCTATGTTAGATAGAGTTGGTGCAGTAAAATCTCTTAGACGTTATAAACAATTAGAAAATATATTATCAACGGGAGTTAAAGTAGGAAAAGGTTTTAAAACAGAAACAACTGTATTTTTACCAGATGATCCACAAGAATTACTAAATAGATTAAATATTTTAATATGTGCAATAAAAGAAGGACATAATTCTAGTTTCAATGAAATTCATGCTATATTGAAAAGACTGTTAGAATAGAAGATTCTAAATGAAGAGGATTATAAAAGTATAGCTGAAATATGTTGTTTTTAATTTTTATAAAAAAAATATTTATTTAAAATTTTAACTAAAAAAATGTCTTCGAGAGAATTATCATCAGCAGATTTAGACAAAATTAATAATCAGTTAGAAAATCTAACAGAGATTTTGGGTTGATCAAAATTTAGTACGACGTTAAAAATTATAACAACTACTTCATCACACACTTGTAATTTAGAACCCATTCTACATTTGGAACAAAATAAAAATTATCAAATTGCATTGACTAGTTTCTCTACATTTAACACTATTCAAAACGTTATCAAAGATGTGAATGATCAATTTAGATATTCTACAGATAAAGGAAAAACGTGGAAAATACTAACTTTTCTTCCTGGTTCTTACGAAGTTGAAACAATATCAAATGAAATTAAGAGACATTTAGGTATACCATTTAAAGATAAGAAACAATTACATTATGCAGTTGAACCGGCAGTTAATAAATTTTCTCTTACTTTAGACGAAAATCATCAAGTTGATTTTAATCATGATAGATCATTGTCAAAGCTATTAGGATTTAATAAACAAACCTATAGTCAAGGTTATCATTTAGGTAAGAAGATTCCAAAAATTACTGAAATAAATTCAATTGTTGTACATTGTGACATTATTGAAGGAGGATATATAAATGGTAAATTATCAAATTTAATATTCAGTTTTCCAGCTTTTACTGTACCCATTGGTTATAGATTAAATGTAATTCCACAAACATTAATATATTTTCCTATTACAAGAAAAACTATTAACAACATTGGCATTAGAATCACTGATGAGAAAGGACAAGAAATAAATTTTGGAGGTGAAGAGATTATGATTGATCTTTTGGTTCGGGAGGTATAAACTCCCACGCGAAGCTAGAGAAGTTTAATTTTCTTCTTCTCATTATTATTCTTATTATTTTTCTTCTTTAGAAACAAAAAATTAAAAAATTGAAAATAAATTTTTTTATTAAAAAATGAGTGAAGTACTACCATTATATAAAAAAAACTTAAATTTAATCATCATCCAAATTTATCTAATAAAGTTTTGTCAGTTATTTGTGTAAGATCAGGTTGTGGAAAAACGTATCTATTATTTTAAATTTTAACGACTCCAAATTTTTTGGATTATAGCAATCTTATAATTTATACAACAACAGCAGAACAACCCGTCTATCAATTTTTAAAATATGGATTTGAAAATAATCTTAAAAAACAGCAATTGCTTCATTATTCAAAGAATATGAAAAATCTGAAGATGAAGAAGAAATAAGTTCGTGGTGTGAAGAAGCAGCAAAAAATAATCAGTTAGTTGAATCCAATAAAAATAAGCATATAAAGATACAATTAATAGATGATAGTGGTAATATGCAAGATCCTAGTAAACTAGATAAAACAATGAAACATTGTGTAATTTTTGATGATTGTGTTAATGATAGAAATCAGTCAGTTCAGAGAAATTATTTCACAAGAGGTAGACATAATAACTGTAGTGTTTTTTATTTAACACAAAGTATGTATTCATTAGACGGAAGTGTTATTAGAAAGAATGCAAATATATTTATACTATTTGAAATAAATGCAAGAAACTTAAGTGATTTGTTCAGAGATTTATGCGTAAGAAATAAAGATGAATTTAAACAATCGTGTAACAATGCTTGGTCAAAAGATTATGGATTTATCACAATTAATATTGATAAAAAAATTCATGATAGAGTTATAGAAGATTTGTTTACTGAGTAATAAAAAATTTTTATACTGAGTAATAAATAATAAAATTTTTATTCTAGACTGATTTAAATAATAAAATTTTTTTTCAAGACGGATTTAAATAATAAATAAACTTTAGAAAGGTGAAGTAGTTATTCCATCAGGTAAAATTTTTCTTTTATCATCAAATGGATCTAATGCTAATTTATGTTCTTCTTTTAAATACATTTTATGTTTCTTTGAATTAAGTCTGTAATTACATGCTGTTTTTATTTCATTATTAAATAATGCATTCTTATAATCTTGAAATGTTATTTGGTTAGCCACTGATGCCTTTGAAATTCCTTTTAATGTTTTATGTGTTTTAATATTATTAGTTGTGTTATAACAATAACATTTAGATTTTAAAAATATAGCTTCTGTTATGAAATCTTCATTTCCTTCTAATTCATCTTTTACTTTACATAAATCAGCAGGATGAATAGATATCTTTTATTTTATTAATTTCTTCATCAAGTGAAGAATTATACGGTACTGTTAATTCTAAGAAAACGGAATCCGTATCTGCAAAGTGTAATTTATAGTTTTCGCCATAAGCAGGTGCTAAATAATCATATATAAATCTATACATAAATAGTTTAGCTAATTCTAATATAGTGAATCCAATAAAATTAAACTTATCATGTTTTACGCTGATTCGACGTAAATGTACAGCACATAGTTCATCACTAAATCTAGTAGTTCTTTTATATGTAGGTTTCCTTGTTAAATTTTGAAACCTATCTTTATCATAAACTATTTCAATATTTTGTCTATTACGCACATTTTCTAAAGTCTTACCATAAAATGCATTATTCATTAATTTGAAGAACACGTTTCCAAAATCATCTTTATTTCTTATAGCTCTTTTACGTTTTTCAATATTGAACTCTATATAATTTTTTAACCATTTAGATTTTTGATAAAATAGTTTTCGATGTATTTTGGTGAGAATCATTCCATGTTCTAAATACCAATCTAGAATTCTTCCTTCAACAACATACTTTCCTTTATTACTTTGTGTTAACATAAGTTTTTTTGTTGGTCTGTATTTCTTAGGAATTATAGATTTTTGATAATCTGAAAAATCTTCTATATTAGGAATTTTGTTTTCGGGACAGAAAGGAAAATATTTTGTTTTATCTTTTATTTCATCAGGGTATACTAAATCAACTTCATATATATAACCATGATTATAATTTCCATCATATGTTTTTTGATAATCAAGAATATTACACCATGACATTTCACCTGTTGGTAATTCTTGTATCATGCAAGAAGAATATAAGCTATTAAAATCATAATATAACAAATAGTTTTCTCTCATGATTTCATCAACTGCTGCTTGACTATCTTCATTTGATATAAGTCCTTCTATATTTTGATTAAACAATTTTATAAACTGATCACTTTCTTCTGGAGATAAAGGTTTCATTATTCCATAATCATCAGGATTTACTTTTTTATTGTAACACTGTACATAACGATTACCTAAAACTGATGAAACTCCACCTCTAATTCCAGATTCAAAAAATAATAATTTATCATATGTATTTTCTTTATAATGTTTAAGTTTAACGGACTTTGTCCTAGAGCCATCGGCTTGAACACCAGTATGTTTTAATCCTGCTAGCCATGTTAAACCTGGTGTAGAATAACAATAACATGGATCTATTCCATAATATTCTAAACACATATCACGAAAGTTTTCAAAAAGATCAGCTAGTATTAATACATCTATCTGTAGATATTTCATTGTATAATCATACATTGTTTTACAATTTAACCCTCTCCAATTCTTTTCAGCTTCTGCATAATCTTCTTCAGATAATTGTGATTGTTTTAATGTTGATTTAAATTTATTTATTGGAGGAAGTTGTTTTTCTTCCATAATTTTATTCACAGAATTAAAATCTCCAGTTATATATTCATACGGAAATATTCCTTTTAAAGGTTTTAAATTATATTTATTTAATATTTTACATTGTTCAGGTTTCAAAGTTTTTCCCATAACATCTAATGAATAAGGAGTAAAAAATCTAAATGCATCTAAAATTCTAATACAATCTAATTGCATTGAAAAATATTCTTCTTCTGTTTTACATAGTACATTTATTTGTTGTTGTTGTAATTTTTCAGATGAAATAAAATCTTTCATTACTAGATGGAAATCATATTTAGAACCATTGTAGAAATATAGAGGAACAAAGTTATATTTAAATTTATTACCATTAAGATTACAAGAATTATGTGCTGCACCTCTATATAATCCATTTAGATGATCATGATCTTTTACTTTGTCGACAGAGCCGTCGCTTCGCTTATCAAGATATCTACCTCTGCCAGTTTTATAATTATTTGTAAATTCTTTTCCACAGTAAAAACATTTTGTTTCATTAATAAAATTTAATTTTTCTTTTTCTGTTAATGGCATCATTGGTATATTTGTTTCAAGCAATTGTGAAAAACGTCCTTGTAATTCTTCTACCTTCTTTGTAAACATTTCTGAACTATCTTCACCATAGTATTGATAATATTCTGATTTAAATAATTCAGGATAATTTGAATGAATGTACATTCCCCAACATAATGGTTTTTGTTCAAATAAATTTTTTCTTTACTTTGTTCAGGTGCACTTTTTTCATATTTATAAACCGAAGGTTCTAGGGCTTGGCCCGTACCATTTTCAGAATTTTGTGTCATGTTAACATTATATGCTTCGAAATCACAATAAATAGTAAAGGGTACTTTATTTTTAAAATACCATTTATTATATTCTAAATATTCATCTTTTGAAATGTGTTTCTGACTGCTTCATTTTGTTGACAATTCTCCAAATGTCTATTCATTTCTTATAAAGTTCTAAAACTTGTCATACATTGAAGACAAGGAAAATTTGTATTATCTGAAGTTTTTGTAAATATAGAAACATCTTTACACAATATAAAATGACCCTGATAATATAATATATTCGCTTGTGCTGGTTGCTTTGTTTGTTTTAATTTTTCAAATTTATCTTTATATATTTCATGTGTTTCATCAATTTGTCTTTGTAAATCTTTTTCAGACTGTTGATAATTTTGATTTAATATTTGTAGCTGTTGTTCATATTCTTTATCATATTGTTCTGTATATTGTTGTTGACATTTTTTTAAACATTCATTTATTTTTTGATTGGTTTCATTTTCTTCATTATTTAATTCTTTATTGTCTTCATTTAATTTTTGTATCGTTTCTATCTTATTTTGATATTTATGGTCATATTCTTGTACTAATATTTTTGTTTGTTGTTGATAATCTGTTTTACATTTTTGTAAAATTTCATTTAAAGTTTGTAATTTTTGTTGATATTCTAAAGATAAAGATAAATAATCGGAATCATAATCATAATAATAATTACGTCCTTTATAATTACTGTGATTAATCATTATTTGTGATAATGTTTTAACAATTTGAAATTTTTCAGTACATATTATATTTCCTTGGTAAAAAGTATTATGATGCATGTAATTTCCTCTATCATTATAAACTATTTCTGATTGACATAAATTTTTATTATTTAAATGAAATTTTTTTGAATCTGAGTAAAATGGAGTAATATTACCAATAGAAACATAATTCACATTTAATTCAAAAACATTTGCTTCTATTAAATTTTTATTCTTTTTATGAAACTTTTTTAACCTATTATAATCATATGGAAATTCATCTAAGCCATCAGAAAGATCAAATTCATTTATGTATTCTTCTTTATTATAATGACTTAGTCTTTCTTTATGATATTTTGCAGGATGTAAATGTGCTATAATGCTCCACAAAAAACAATAATCATCTTCATTTTTTATGTTGATTATTTGTGGTGAACTGAAAGGTAAAGGAACATAACTACCACCAGTATTATTTTTATATTTATCAATTACTATTTTCTTAGATAGTATTTTAACAAATCTCCAACCAGATTCACGTAACTGGGATTCAATTATACATATTTCTAATTTAAGTATCATTTGTTCAAATATGGGTTGTATATCATTTACATTATGAATTTCTTGTGAATTTGTAAAATGTCCTTGTATTATTTCTTCAGGAATTCCATTAGGTCCATTTTTTGTATAAAGTACTTCTACATTCATATAACATTTGAAAGATTTCTTAAATATATTATAAAAGTTTTTTAATACATTATAAAAAGTTTTATCGGTTTCATTATGTTCAACGGGCAAAGCCCTGGAACCTTCGGTTCGTACCGATTCATTAAATAAATATTTTATATCTGTTACGGCTTCATCAAATTCATCAGTATCGCTAAACAAATATCTCCCATCTGGTAGGGTCTCATCTTCACTATTAAAAACTTTTTTATATTCCGAATGTGAATAATCATCAAACATTTTTTAACTTTTATATCAGTATGCAATGTTTCTAGATAGTTTTTATAATTATTTAATTTTAATATATTTCCTTCATCAACTCGATCTACATTTTGTAAATGCATTTTACTATTTAAATGAGATTGATAACTTCTTTTTGTTTGCAACTGTCTTTTACATAAGACACAATAAAACTTGGTATTTTCCATTTTTTTTATTTTTTAAAGGAAAAATATGTGTTTTAATTTTAGATATAAACATTCTAATATCAAGGTCTTGAGAGTTATTTTATATTATTATATATTTCACGTTCCTAAATTATTTTATTTTCTTTATCATATTAAGTTTTATTACATTAAATTTTATCATATTAAGTTTTATCATATAAAGTTTTATCAAAAGATAATTTAAATTTATTTTCACTAACTATTGATTCATCATCATCATCATCAACTGATTCTTCATCATTATCATAAATTGATTCTTCAACATCATAAATTACACTTTTTGGTATAGGATGCCATTCCCTGATAGGATACCATTCTCTTATTGGAATATCTAACTCTAAGTTACATTTTTTATCTGATAATGATATAATAGAGAAAAATATTGGTCTTTGACCTCTTTTGGAAAATTTAATAACACCACCATAATCTGAATCACTTTTAGTTTTTATTAAAGATGATAAAATTTTAAATTGATTAGATGTAAATCTTAATTTAAATTTTGTAGACCCGACACATAGTTGTCTAACAGTATCTTCAACTATTCCATCATTATTATTTTCAATTGTAAGAAAATGAAATTTAGACAAATTTTGATTACATGTAGTATTAATATCATGTACATCAGTATGAGATATAAATTTTTCTTCACTTAAATTTTTATAATTACTAATATTTTTATAATCTTTGTTACCATTCACACATTTTTCAGATGTTTCAGAATCATCATTTATATTATCATCATCTATATTATTATCATTATTATTATTATAAGATTCTTTAAAATTATTATTATTGGATTCTTTAAAATTATTATGATTATGGTCATTGTTAATAGTATAAGGTGTCGTCCACATATAAATTTTTTCTTGTTGAGCTAAACCATTTATGTAAGATTTCAACAAATTAATATTTAAGTTTGAATATAATCCTATATATGTATCATCATCATATCTTTGCGGCATTTCTAATTTTTCTTGTTTATAAATTGTGTCTTTATACTAAACTTGACATAATAATTCTTCGTTATGTTTTTTACTCTCTATGTGAATGTTATATTGATTTTGTTCATCAACAAATAATCTTATTTTTTCTTTTGAAAAGGATTTTAATTTTTTAACTAATTCTTTAATATTGATATAATTGATAATTTAAGTTTCTATCCAATCAGTATTACTAATTGGTAACACCGCTCTAATAAAACCATAAACATTATTATGACCTATTATAACCATAATTTCTTTATTTAATTCAACATAAGCCACATCATTATATTTACTTACTGTATCCATAAATTTAATAAATGGATCACCTGGAAAAATACAATAATTAGTTTCTATGGAAGGTAAACCTTTTGTCTGTTCTCTAAATATTTCGGCTTGAAATTCAAACAAAAGATTAACATCTATACATGGATTTGTAACAGTATTATTATTATCAAAACATTTTTTTTCAAATCCCGCTGATCTCGTCGAATAAGAAGAACAGGATGATGCGGGCGAATATAATTTTTTTAAATTTGCTTTTTCCATTTTTTTATTTTTATTAGAAAAAATTTTATTTTTATTAGAAGAAATTTACTTTTTTATTGTTAAAAAATGATGTTACCAAATGTTGGTGGAGGTGCATATATCCCGAATAATCGTGAATTAGAAATAGAAATAGAAAATTATATCATGAAAACTGGAGACGTTTTATCTGGTCCTTTGCATCTTTCTATTCTTTTGCAACAAAATACAGAGTTAACAAATAAACAATATGTTGATACACAAATCAATGACTTAAAAGAAAAATATATAAACGATGTCTTGGTTCAACTGATGAATGAATTAAAGTTGCTTAAACTTAATGACAAATCATTAAACGAAAAATTATTAAAACTTGATAAAAAGGATAGAGAGCTAGAAGCAGATATAGCAAAACTTTTTAAAAAGATTTCTGAACAATCAAAAATTTTAATATTACTTTCTATAAAGTTAAAATCTGCAGTCAATAAAAATAAACATCAGATACAACTATTGAAAGAACAATTAGAAGATGAAATAGAAAAACTACCTGAAAGGATTAAAAAAAATTTAAAGCAGTTACAAACTACATTCCAAAAAAGTGTTGATGAATTAAGTTCTAAAATTACTCAACAAATGAAAAAGATGAATAGAATAATAAATGAAGTAAACTCACTTAATCAAAAAGTTATAAAATGAAAACTCTTAAAATCAATTTAGAAAATGAATTAAAGAAAAATTTACAAGAAAACTCTGAAGAAAATAAAGAACAGTTAGATTCTGTTAAGGGACAATTAGATGTTCTTAAAATTAAGTTAAATGCTCTTAAAGCGGCGTTGAAGATGAACCAGGAGAAAATGCAAGTTAATAGAAAAGAAATTAAAGTACATCACACGCTACTTGACGCAATAGATAAAGTGCAACAGACAATTAATAAAGTTATCTCGAAGTTGTTGTCCATTCACAAACGTAAATCTTGATCATAAACGTAAATATTAACGTAAATATTTTTCCCAAAAGACAAATTTATTCCTAAAAAATGCCTATAATTTATAAACACAATCTTAAACGTTTTGCTTCAAATCAAAGAATTGCTCATGGACCACGTATGAATCCTGCTTATCATTATGATAATAAAGAAACAGTTCACACGGAAGGAGCTGGCATCTTTTCTGGTATTGGAAGTATCGTTAACTTAATTAAAAATAATAAAGATTTGATTACATCTGCTGCAAAAGGAGCAGCTGCTATAAGTAGTACAGCTAGTGCAATATCAAATGCTGTTAAATCTCAAAACGAATTAAAACAACTAGAAGCTATTCGTAAACTTAGGAATGATTCTGAAGAACTAAAAAATTAAAAAAAACTTTCAGAGGAAACAAAAAACAAAATTCCTAACATAGCTGTGGGGGGTGAAACCTTGAGGAGCGGAGCTCCGTCTGATAGTAAACATAAGAAGAAATCAGGCGTAGCCATAAAACGTTCAATTAAAGAAATAAGAGGTAATGGTGTTAACAGCGGAGCTGGTCTAGCAAAATTCTAAAATTATATTTTAATAAAATTTTTTAGCAAAATTTATTTTAGCAAAATTTTTTCAGTAAAATTATTTTACTAAAATTATTTTAGTAAAATTTTTTTTAGTAAAATTATTTTAGTATTATTTTTTTGGCAAAATTTTTTTAGTTAAATTTTTTCTGTGTGTGAGAAAAAACAAAAAGTCAAATTATTTTTTATAAAAATGTCTTCGCTAATTGAAAATAAATTTGAATTAGATAAACCACCAGGTGTTAGTTATAATCAAAAAAAGAATGACTATATAAGAATTGCTATGAGTCCCGGATCTTCCAGTAGAGTAAATACTGGAGGAGATTTAATTTTTGAAGTTGATAATCAACAAAGTTATTTATATTTACCTGATTCATTTTTACACTGTGAATATTCTTTATATAGTGATGCCAATTTTACGACACCATTACCAGATACCGATAATATTGCACTAGAGAATAATTTTTTTTCCAAGATTATTTACACAAATGCGTTTAGATGTTGCAACTCAAAATATAGAAACAATAAGTGATTCTCCAGGTGTAATTGGTGAAAATAATAAAAAGTATGAAATCGAAGGTTGGTTTCCTGATACTAATGATGGTATAATTGTTGATGATTTAACTCACGCTGGAACAGATGCCGCAGGAATTGCGAAAGATGTAGAAAATATTGCAAAACATTTAAATAAAACAAATAATGATGCATATAAAGAAAGACGTGAATTTAACAAGAAAAGTAAACAGACAGTAAATTGGTCATTGTCTCCATTATTCGGATATTTAGATTATGATAAAATATCATATCAATTAAAATTTAAGTTAATAATTCATCGTACAGCAAATAATGAATTAATCTTTTTTGGTAAGACTGGAAAAAAAGCATATTTAAAAATTGATAGACTTGAATGGTGGATTAAGCATATTACTCCTAGTTTAGAGGTTGAAACAGCTCTTGCAAAAAGATTAAATACTAACAAACCAATTCCAGTAAATTTTCTAAAGCGTACTGCTAGTTCAGTAACTTTTTCCGAACAAAGATTTAACTGGCATTTTACTAGAACTGCGAATACTCCAAGATATTTATTATTAACTTTTCAAAAAAAATAATTCTCCAAGCTTTGATAAGAACAACAATCTTTTTCATATTAATACAATTCGAAGTTTACAAGTTTCATTAAATCAAACCCGATATCCAATTGATCCATTAAGATTCGATGATACCAATAATCAATTTATGGAAGGATATGATTCTTATCGAAATCTTTGTATAGAATTTGGAGTTGAACCACAATTAACTCCTGGAGATTGGAGACATTTATATCCTGTTTTCTGTTTCGATTTAAGTGCACAATCTGAAGATATTATCAAGACTGGTTGTGATGTAACAATTAATATTGAAAAGAAAGATTTCACAACTTCATTGATGGCTTATGGTTTATTGCTAGAAGATGTAAAATATTCTATTGAAATTCTTAATGGAAAGATGGCTAGGATTAATTAATTTTTTTGATAACTTAAAATTTTTTTTTAGTTATTAGTAATAAAATTTTTTCATAACTAGAATAGATTTAAAATTCCTAACTTAAAATTTATTCATGACTAGAATAGATCAAAATTCCTAATTTAAAATTTATTCATAACTAGAATAGATTAAAATTTTTGATAACTTAAAATTTTTTTATTAAAAATGTCGCAAGCGAAAAGTAATAATAATAATAAAACTGTTGAATTAAAATTACGTAATATTGTTGACAATAATACACCTAAAATTATTACGATTAACAAAAAAAAGTATTACATAAGTAAACCAATGATAGAGAATATTCAATTACAAGAAGAAAAGAATGGCGGGATTCTCCCATTAATTCCTCTAATATTAGGACGTATAGCAGCAGCAGGAAGTGTTGCAGGCGGGACGGCTGGTATTGTCCAAGCAGTAAATAAAAATAAATCAGAGAAGGCAGCATTAGAAGAACAAAAACGACATAATAGAGAGTTAGAAAAAGTTGCGAGGGGTGAAGGAATAGTAGATAATTTTATTAGTAAATTAAAATCAGTTGATGAAGGAAAACGAGTTCTTAAAAATATTCTCCACAATGTTGATGATTTAATTGAAATTAAAGAAACAAAAGATGGTTCTGGAATATATCTAAGTCCTAGTACGATTCGGTAATAACCTCAGGACCTTTGGTCCGATCGGCTAAAGCCTCTGAACAAGGTTCTATTCGGTAAAACTTTTATTTTATCTTTTAAAATGAATTCCACAAATTCCGAAAATTTAATTAAATAAAAAATTGCTAATTTAGATTTATTAAATTATCTATTAAACAAAAATAAAAACTCAAATTGTAAAATTTATGAAGGTAACGACATACAAAAAACATTAGAAAACTTTCCTGGATTTATTTGGAGTAAATATTCGAAAGAAAAACATCTTCCTGGTCATTCATATACTGGTCCAGGAACTCGATTAGATATAAGACTAGATGAGAATAATAATCCGAAACCAGGTGAAGAACCAATAAATAGAGTAGATGCCGCCGCTTATAGACATGATTTAGCTTATCGAAATCATGATCTAAGTTCTCGACATGCAGCTGATAAGAAGATGATTCAGGAATTAGATAGTATTCAAAATCCTACATTTAGAGAAAAAATTGAAAGAATGTTTGTTAAGAAAGCCTTACAAGCTAAAATATTATTCGGTCAGGGTTTAAATGAAACGACAGCAAAGCTGTCTGAGAGCAACGCTCGAACATACGCGTCTGAAATTCATAAAGAATATAGAAAGCCTAAATATTTATTGAAAGTAAAAGTATTTAATAAAGATGATATTTGGAGTGCTGATCTTATTCATATGCCGAATGAAAGGGACTACAAATACGCATTGACCGTTATAGATTTATATACACGATACGCTTGGGTAAAGCCTTTAAAAAATAAAAGTGGTCTATCAGTTAAATATGCGTTTGAAGAAATCTTTAAAGAAAGTAAGAGAAAGCCAAAAAAATTGTTTGTTGATAAAGGGTCGGAATTTTATAACCGAAACGTTCAGCCACTATTTGAAACTGTCTATTCAACTGAAAATGCAGGGAAGGCCGTAGTGATAGAAAGATTCAATCGGACGTTAAAAAATAAATTATTCAAGAAATTTGCTGAGCGAGGAAATCAGAAATGGTTGAAGATATTACCAGGAGTTGTAGAGCAGTACAATAATAAAGTTCATTCAGGTATTGAAGAAACCCCAAAGAATGCTTCTGACGACCCTGATTTGATAAGAAAAAAAATATTCGAGAATAATTATTCGAATGAGAGTAATCCGAATTTGCAGAAACTTAAGCCGAAATTTAAAATTGGAGATAGAGTTAGAATATTTAAGTATAAGAATAAATTTGAAAAAGGCTTCGTTGGCTATTGGACTAAAGAAATATTTGAAGTTTGTAAAATAAATCAAACTTATCCGATTACTTACGAAATCAAAGATTTAGATGATGAAGATATCAGAGGCCGATTTTATCAAAATGAATTACAACGAAGTGAGCTTTAACATTTAGGTGACGCTTTAGCTAGCTAGCTTCGCTTGATTTTTAATTATCATTATTTTCATTCATTTCTAACATAATATCTAGAAATGGTACTCCTTCCTGTAATTTCAATAAAACATAAAGACATAATTGACCGCAATATGTAGTTCCTGGTTTTTGAATTTGAAATGTATTATAAGTTCCATTGCCAAGTAATTTTTAACTTCGTTTGTTGGAGGTAATCCAGAAGAGTCGAAATAGTAATTATCTCCATTTTTATTAGACATACATGCAGACCCATACATGTACACCTTTTTGATCTGACGTATGAAGATTTGTTATGAAATTTATAGTTATTGTTGGCTTATTTTTTAGGAATTGTAATTCGCCTCTCATTAGAACATGAAAATTCTTTATTCCCAATTGATTTGCGATTTTCTTTAAATCGAAATTTGTAGTTGTTTGCGTTCCATATAATTTCAAAAACTCATTTATGTTGCTCATTTTATAATAAAAAAATTTCTTAAGGGACCCCTAGAAGTCAGATGGGAGGGGGTATTGATTTAAAACTGTTCCATAATGATGACTTTCCTTACTACTTAGTCAGAAGGGGTATTGATTTAAAACTGTTCCATAATGATGGCTTTCCTTACTGCTTAGTCAGAAGGGGGGTATTGATTTAAAACTGTTCCATAATGATGTCTTTCCTTACTACTTATTCGATTTTGAAATGATTTAATTTAATCTAAATTAAAACGTTACATTTGTAAGGAATCAGTTGATTAGCAGAGTTAGTGTTTCGTACATCTTTAATCAACCGCAATTCATTTCTCATCAATAGGGGAAAATTCTTTATTCTCAATTGATTAGCGATCGTATTTAAATCGAAATTCGTAGTTGTTTGTTTGCCGTATATTTTTAGGAAGTCTCTAATGTTACTCATTTTAAATGGAATAAAATCTATTTCAGAAATTTCTGAAAAGAATTGGCTAGTAGCAGCTGCTAAAATTGTGTCAGCTGATACGCGGTGAAGGGAATCACAGACAATAGCGCATGATGCGGGTTGTGAAATCTCATTCACACTATGAGAACAAAAGAACAAATACAATCTAAACACAATAGACATATGAGAGAGAAGATAAATGAATGAGCATTTCTCTTCCTTTTCGTTTCCATAACAATCATTGATGCGACATTATTTTGAATGGAAAAATACAACGCCTATCGAACCATGTCGGCACTTTCATCGGCAGCCATGTCGACAAACTTTCTGACACATTTTCCGGCTACCAGAACCATTTTGGTGTAAATTTCCATTAGCGTTCAAGGTCATTCTATTAAAAGCATACGGGAATTATTCTCATTGAAGACAAGCAATTGTTTTAAAGAATGCATGTCATTGTGAATACAATATTCCTGTAACAGGCAGGATCAAGAGAGAGAGAGAGAGAGAGAGAGAGAGAGAGAGAGAGAGAGAGAGAGAGAGAGAGAGAGAGAGAGAGAGAGAGAGAGAGAGAGAGAGAAGTCACGCTGCTCCGTAAAAGTTTAATTGAGATAGCGAAGGATATATTTTTTTCGGTTTCTTCCACTTTTGTTTCTTCCATTTTTAAAGAAATATTTTTAGTCACATGATATATTTTAAAAACCTGAAAGATGGATAAAATTCATGAATTTGAAATTCTCAACTTTTATGATTTTCGGTGTCCTGGAACGGTCATGATTTTCAAGGTAAAAATTGTAATTCACAAATTTGAGATTCTTAACTTTTCTGATTTTTTCGGTGTCCTGGAACGGTCATGATTTTAAGGGTGAAAATTGTAATTCTCAAATTTGAGATTTTGAAAAATTTGAAAATTGGGTATTTTTAAAAACGCCTAAATTTATGAATTTAGGTCTTCATAACCTGAAAAAGGGTTCAAATTCATGAATTTATGTCGTTTTTAAAAATACCATTTTTTCAAAAAATGGTACATTTTGAATGGACTAAATTCATGTATTTAGGTCTTAAAAACCTGAAAAAGGGTTCAAATTCATGAATTTATGTCGTTTTTAAAGATACTATTTTTTTGAATTTTATGGTGTCCTGGAACGGTCTTTTGCCCATTACTTTGGAAGTCTCGTCCAGAGGAGGGGGGACGTCCTCAAAATTTTTTCTCTCCGATTTCGCTGGAAACAACCTTCCTAACCCAAAATTTCACGTAGATTCCGAATCTTCCCTCCGTTTTTCCATCCGAGCACTCCTTCATGCCGAAAAATGGACTTTCTCATCCCAAAACCACCAAAACCCGCCTTTTTCTAACTCTGGCGTTTTCAGAGATTCCTACCCTTCGCCTCTGAGAAAAACTCCTCCTTCCATCCTTCCCATCCCAAAATTTCACGTAGACTCCGAATTTGAACTCCGTTTTCCCATCCGAACCCTCCTTCATGCCAAATTCCAGCCTTTCTCATCCGAAAACCACCAAAACCCGCCTTTTTCTAACTCTGGCGTTTTCAGAGATTCCTACCCTTCGCCTCTGAGAAAAACTCCTCCTTCCATCCTTCCCATCCCAAAATTTCACGTAGACTCCGAATTTGAACTCCGTTTTCCCATCCGAACCCTCCTTCATGCCAAATTCCAGCCTTTCTCATCCCAAAACCACCAAAACCCACCTTTTCTCACTCTATCCTTCCTAGATTCCTGCCCTTGCCTCACAGTTCCTCCTTCCTTCCTGCCTTCCAGAGGGGGATAGGGAACATTTTCCTCTTCTCGAATCCATCCTTCCATCACATCCTTTGTCCACCTCCTTCCAGCCTTCCAGAGGGAGGGTGAGGAAGCCTGATGACTCATCGTTGCACATTTTGCACTTTATTTTGGAACGGGCTTACTACTACTCAACGGTTTTAAGATATTGAAAAACTGAAGGCATTTCAGCTACTTGATATCAAAAGGTTTGCAGTTTATTCAAAACAATTTCCTAATGGTTTGTTTTGTTCTATCGATAAAGATAAGATGCATGTTTTGCCAGACAAATTGCGTGATGAATTGTAAGTTTGTTATGAGACTAATGAGTTTGTTGGTCAGGCATTAAGTGCATTAGGGCTTTTGAACCTGTAGATATGTGATTTCACTGATGCTTTTCCCGAGACTGAAAAGTTGCTTAAAACACTCACCACCCTTAGCGTGTAGTTGTGGTTGTCAAGGATATTTCTCTACTCTCAAAAGAATCAGAAGATTTTCTAGGACGAGTATGTCCGATGAGAAATTGTGTCTTTTCTTTCAATTGAAAAAGAACTCATTGCCCGCATGATAAAAAGTGGCTCTGAAAAATGGCATTCAGATGCCATCGACCTTTTGCAACGTCAGGAAAAAGAATAGAATTGAAGAAAAAAATGAATATTGAACTGGAATGCCTTGTTTTTACTTCATTTAGAAGGTGCATGTGCACAGATGCTGAATAAGTATATACTCGTATGTATTTTAAAACGATGTGATAAATGGGCAATGATATGATAGTTGGACCTACGGTTTGCCTATTGATTCTGCGTTTAATAGTCCTAGTTTTTACCTGGGAATGAGAGACAATAATCGTCACTGTGTACATTCCATGCACACCACGAATCTGCGCGTCTGCCAAGTTCTGGAAAGTTCCTCCTACTATCAGACAGGATCAAAGAATAACACAATGGGACGCAGATTGCAGTTTTGGAAAAAATGCGAGTTTCTATGCTTTTTGTTATCAAATGAAAAGTGCGATGTCCAGAATAATAATTTTCGGCATGATATGTCTTCAGGTCATTTCCTATCATGTGCACATATGTGATGTCATCATGTTTGTGATCGGCGATGTATGTGAGAGTGTGGTTCAATGTGGATAGACTGAGACAACCTGCTAGTGCATGCCGACACTGGGAGGCTTGTCGAATCTGAATGTATGTAGTTTCATAGAACATGACAAGAAATTAACTGATGACAATCCATGTAATTAATTTTGGCTCTAGACTTAGTACTTTTAGTCCGGCAGCCAGAACGAGTTTCTGCACGGAGCGAGGCCGAAAGTGAGACTTTCACAGAATGATGTACACCTTATGCATACTACGAATCGGCACGTCTGCCGAGTTCTAGTGAGTTCCTCTTATTGTCAGACAAGATCAAAGAAAAACACACGTAAATCCAATAGGACGCAGATTGCAGTATTTGGCTAAAATGAAGCTTTGTATGTTTTCTCTGATTAAACGAAACGTACTAAGCCCAGAGTCATGAAGACGAAAGAAGAGAAACTAGGAAGAGGAACTAGCTAGACATCGGCAGGCGTGCCGATTCGTAGTAGGCATAGGGTGTACATCATTCTGTGAAAGTCTCACCTTCGGCCTCGTTCCCTGCAGAAACTCGTCGGCTGCCGGACTATATTATGCATCTCCTGTCTATGGCTACGCGCTGTCATGTTTATTAGAAGAAATTGAGTAGTTTCAGAGAAGAACTCATAATCTGATCTGTGGCAAAAGATGCTCATGCATTGACTATGCATGACTATTTCCGCTTTATCGGAGAAAAGTTAGAAAATTTAATTTTTACCAAAACCTGAAATCTGCGTCCTATTAGATTGACATGTGCTTTCTTTGATCGTGTCTGAATGGATGAGGAACCAAGCTGAACTCGGCAGACGCGCAGATTCGTAATTGGCATAGGGTGTACGTACATCATTCTGAGAAAGTCTCATTTTCAGCCTCGTTCCCTTCAAAGAAACTCGCTCGGGCTGCCGGACTAATAAGCCTTGCGATGGAAGGAAATAATTATTTAACTGCAGAGTTGAGTTGACTTGTAATCATCGTTTGAATAATGTTCAACACAGCTAGAATGCATGAATGACTGATAACCACAGTAATCGCTTATAATAATCTAGATATTGCAAATGCAACGTTTTTGTTCACAAAAGCACTAATTTGAATAATGTGTCAAACTGTAAGGATTCAACTTATGTCGAGAAATGCACATTTTTATTCGGCCATATTTTGACGTTCATTTAATTTTTCCAATACAACACTTTAGCATCAAATTTTTTGAAGAAAAAGGTGGCGGTGCTACAAGAATTGCATGTGGTGGGCAGAGATTCAAAGACACGGTATTTCAACATTGTGCATACTCAAAAGCAGATCATTACTTTTCAGATGGTATTTAATATGTGGATATTAGAATCATAGAGTAGGGATATGTAGGTAGAATGTCGACTCAAAAAGTATCTGTATACAGTGAAAATTTTTTATATCAAAAGATTCAGTTTTTTGCGGAGAGTACGTTCCCGTGGTCCAAAAAATTATTTGAGCAGTTTTGAAAAGTCACAATTTTGCAAATTTAGATACTACCGAGATGACACACTCTTGAAAGTAGTATGTAACAAGTTGGATATCAAAAGGAATGAATATTTGATAATAAGCATCCTATCTAAGCTGAAAATAAGCTGATTATCAAGGGAATTTCATGATCGGCATTATAATGGAAGTCTTCATGAAAAAGTCGCGATATTATTCATGCTTTCTTGGCTGGAATTTCAAGTTATCAATTCAATTTTCACCGGCATGTTTTCATGATTCACTAAATTCATGTTTCATTTCTTGAATCTGAATAGTGATGTGGACCCATTCACATCTTTCAAAATTAATTGATTCTGTTATTTTTCTCTACCAGTGGCCGGTTGCTTATGGCATGATCTCGCTTAAGAAGATTCTCTTGAGGTTCAGCATGAAAGCAATAGCAGGTCATCGAGTTGCTAATTTAACAAACATCACCTATCCAAGGCTGTCATGACACGGATGATCTGTAAAATAATATCATTTCCTTCTGCATTACTTTCATGTTCAGTCAATTCCATTGTAATTTCTGCGAAACTTCAAAAAATTTGCATATCTAACAATTGGTGACAACACCACCTGCATCCCCCTCGAATTCATTTAATAAAATCGAAAGTGCATACACATTGGGGATTTAATAAATACCGAGTTAACACTCTACCTAATATGCTTACTCTATGATTAGAACAGCATATTTTGCACAGCAGTTGACTAATGTCTCAACAAGCATTTCAATACAGCATTGATTAAAATTTGAAAAATTCATGTATATTAAATAAAACTTATCTCGAACAGTCGAGATCTTGAGATTGAATCCACTGGGTTGGTCATTCGTGCATTTGCTGTCATGAAAGTATAGGGCGGTTTATACTTCTACGCGCGTAGCATACGCGCCGGCTTCCCCGCGCCAAGAGAGAGGAAAATACTCTGACGTCATCACATGGAGAGTGATTCACCCGGTCATTTAGACATGAAGAGAATCTACGCGTAGATTTCGGCAGTTGACTCGCATCTTACTTTTACGCGCTACTCAAGGACCAGCAGACATGCAGGAAGTTGAGAGAGATGCCGATTTTGAGGATAAATTGATAGAGGTAGTGAAGAAATATGAGCATTTATACAACACAGGGAGCAGAGATCACAAGGATCAAGAGATGACAGCCCAATCTTGGATAGCTATTGCCGAATCAGTGGGAAGGAGTGTCAAAGATTGTAAAGATAAATGGAAGTATTTGAGGGACCAGTATGCACGAGCGCATTGAATTCTCCGGTCAGCTCCCTTGTAACATTCAGAGGCCTGATGTAGTGAGCTCTTCTTCTTCTCTTCTTGAACTTTTTATGTAGCAGATATAAATTCAAAATGTCGGCGGTTTCTTCTTCCATTTCAAATCGTAGTCACTTTCAAGCGGCAACGCGGACAACTGTAGACGACGCGTAAAGTATAAACGCTCGCCCGCGCGTATCCATAAACATTCCCAATGTTTTGGCAGCATCAGATCACGTGATTGCTGACTCTTAGCGCGGCGCGTATGTACGCGCGTAGAAGTATAAACTGCCCTTATGACAGCTCTTCTTCAACGTAGCGTTATTTGCTCCTTTGTGTGTTGCAAGTATCTAGGAAGGACCAGAAGACTGCTGGAGGACAGCATGCGGAGAATGTTGCAAACTGGATATCATCAACTGCTAACTGTCCTCCAAGTTCCACTAGAGTGCCCAAAATGCTGTGACGCGCCATCTGCAAGTGTCTGTTATTTCCACTACAGTTCAAGCTCCAGATCATTTTGTATAAAAAGAATATGCTTTGCGTTTTCTTCTTTAATTTTGGGGACTTTGATTTTCCTACCGTTATAATTATAGACAAAAAGATTCAACTAACTTTCTTCGTACCTTTCATTCATGTTGACGGGGGGGGGGGGTGAATCCACTGCTCGACGGATGTTATCTATATTTGCAAATAGAGATAACATCCGTCGAGGCATGGTTTTCCCTCCGTCACCATTGTCACCATTCCCTCCAGTCTTTACCATTTTCGTGATAACTGCACGGTTTCCGAGCTGGTGTAGCTACTTAAACTTTCAGCTCATGCGCCAATGTTCGGGAATGACTCATCTGCGGCTTTACCTAAGATGGAACAATATTCTAATTATATATCCTAATCAGTCGAACACATAAGTAAAAACCGGGCCGGTGCAACATGACTTCTCTCCCGCCAAAATTATTCGGTAAATGTCACTAAATGATTAGCCCGCCAATGTATAACATAAAATGCAATCATTTAGATGACAAAAACATGATGTATTAGGTCTAAAAAATGAACAGCATGTACCTATGTACCTACATGGGATACTTCTGCAAAATGTGTTTAATTAGATTCATAAATCCTGAAGACACGTTCGTTCAATAGCGATCAGTTTTCAGCAAACCTTTTCTTTGTAAAAAACTGATTGCCGACCACTGGGAGTTAACAGACGCAGCTAAGTCAAAATGCGTTAAGTTCATGGTACCGGTAAAGAATGTAATGAATGACATACGAACAAATGCATCGATTATGTATTTGAGGAAGTTAAAACACACATAGACGCCTAGCAGAGCGCTCATACTGCACATACATATGCCGTAACAGAGCGCTCATACACCATACACAGATGCCGTAACAGTGCGCTCATACACCACACACAGATGCCGTAACAGAGCGCTCATACACCACACACAGATGCCGTAACAGAGCGCTCATACACCACACACAGATGCCGTAACAGAGCTCTCATAGACCACACACAGATGCAGCGGAGGCGAGTGAGAAATCATTCAGTAGCACTGACTGAATACTTTTGGCGGGCAAGAAGTCATGTTGCGTCCAAAATCCTTGACTAAGTGACACTCAACCTATCATATCACAATTTTTCAAAATGATCACAGTTTTGCCGATTCAGCATCGTCGACATACACCTTAATGTTCTCTGCGACTGCATTCTTATTGAGGTGCTGACACTCTTCGGTTTCAGCTTCTTTATCATCCCATTCTTCCATGTCACCGTTACCTCCGGGTAGAAAAGCAGATGCCATTGCTGCTATGACCGAAGAAATGAAAAATAACAAGGTTGGTAGCGGTGCCCACACCTCTTCATCTAAACGTTCTACAAATGCTCCCATTGTCATTCCAAAGCGAGCCGTGGCACAAAGTAGTCCGAGACTAGTTCCGCGAACAGCAGTAGGAAATATCTCAGGAGTTCTAACGTACAAGAATGTAACCATCGGAGTCGAACTTAGCAAGCTCAACGTTGAACATATAATGACAGGATTACCATGATGTCCAAATAATCTCAGGAAAAATGATATTGCCAACGCTACTGCGCACAAAGCGAAAAGAACTACCATAGGCCATTTCCGGTCAAAGAATCGATAGCTCACATATTGAATGATACTTGATGGAAGAAATGAAACTCCAGCAAATAATGCAACTATCAGAGGATTGGACCCTACTCTCACAGAGTTAAAACTTAAACCATACCACAAAAAAGCTTCAATTGACCAGATGATCATTAGAAGGAGGAGTCGTGATCGGAATTTCGAAGTACGGAAGAGGATCGAAACCTTGGCAAATAAACTTCGTTGTCTATTATTGATATCAGCGCACGTGTCATCAATACTTTGAACTTGAGTATTAGCAGCCACATTGACTAAATCATCCTTCATATCATCAGCTTCTTCTGAGGATATTTTAATCTTGTTTGATTTCATAACTTTCAAAATTTGATTACAAGCTTCATCCAATCTTCCCTGTGATAACAGCCATCGAGGACTTTCATGCCACAGCCAGTAGCCACATAATGCTGGCAGTGCTTGCGTGAACACCATGGCGTATGCCCATCTCCAGGATGGCATAATCCAAAACCAGAACACAAATAGGCAACGGGTTGAGAAGCCCACCACTGTATTCCGAAAAAAGTTTGTGCTATTGCGCTGCTCAGGCGTCGTCCACTCGCTTAATAATACCACTGACGTAATGTAAGACATAAACACAAATGTCGCTGTGACTACACGCAGAAAAGCAAAAAGCCAAATGTCGTAAACCAATGCTGACACAAGACCAGCAATCACAAAGCATGGACAGGACAATAAACAGATCACTCTTCGACCAAAATGATCAGATAGCGGACCAGATGAAAAGGAACCAATTAGCATACCAAGTATGTAAGCAGTATTCGATATTGGTATATAATATTCTCGTCCACAGGTTATTTGAAACTCCGCTCCAAAAGCTTGCTTCACAACAGCAGTCGATTCATCAAATGTAAGACCATGAGAACAAGATCGCCTCGTCAAATTCGTGTAAATATTGTCGCGTAAGACCAATGCATCTTCGAATGATGCATTTGGTTTAATATGTGACCAAAGTTGATCAAGATTATACTCTTGACATGGATAAAATGGTTGACCAATTGCAGGAGGATGATGACGGTCGAGCTTGGGTGGAATGGATAGATTTTGAATTTGAAAATGAGTCCAGGATGTATTTGCCAGTATGGGTTGGGTGCAGTAATGATTGGGCAGCAGGAAGGCAAACTGAGTGAAAAATTGAAGAGGAAGGTCAGAAGTTACGGCAAGTGTCACTACCAGGAGATACTGCCATTGACCCAAGTTTCCCATCCGCTTCGACAAGAATTGGTCCAAATTCTTTGACATGACAGGTTCTTGGAGAAGGGTAATTTCTTTATGGAATGTTTCAAAATCTTCTGTGATATGATGCTTGTGTACCTGAACTCTGACAATATTAAGTGACGATAATCTGATATAATTGTCAACATTTGAATGATATTTTAACCACTAATCAGGGTGAATCAATGTTTACACAATACACTATTCTGACAGATGATTGCAAATTACATGTATAAAACTGTGTCATATAAAACAATGTCATACAGATGTGACATGCATTAAGACACAGTAAGAGATGGAACTCGCAGCTGGTCAATGCAGCCCTTAACCGGCATAGCACTGGAATCAGGCTGGCTGAGATCGCTCGAATTCTATGACTATGATTTTGACACATATAGGATAATTGACAATGAACCTAAGTTTATAGGCATAATATACAAAGAAAAGGAATTTTGCGCTTCAATAGTTACAGACAACAGGCTGCTAATTATCATATATCAACAGCAATAATCTTAGATGCAAACATCATTAATGACATGATTTCCATTGTTTAACGGAATCTCACTGTTAGATCATAGTTGAAGGCTGGTCGTTATCTTCAGGTAAGCATGGTCTTACCTCGGAGTTCCATTTTGGTGCGTAGTCAGACTACAATGCAACACAGAAAGAAATTGAAAGTGGAGCAAGTGATCATAGTAATGACTAGGGCATTTTCTTTATGACCTACAGATCGAATAAATATGACCTAACAAAGCTTAAAATATAACCAAATATGACCTGAAAAAAGCTTTAAAATCACCAAATGTGACCTAAAAAAGTCTAAAATGTAACCAAACATGACATAGAAAACTCAAAATGTGGCCAAAATATGACCTAAAAATCTTATATTGTAGTTTGGCAAGATTTAAAAATCTTAAAATACAACAAAAATTATGTTTCCATTTCAGGTCCATTTTAATAACGCTCACACATTTGCCAATTTCTCCAGTCCTTATCAGGGACTCTCGAAGTATTCACTAAAAAAGCTCGGAAACAAATGACGTTGGACATTAACGATGGATAGGCCTAATAAACTGAGGTTCTAAAAGGATGTTTCGCTCAAGTAATGCATGAGCATTTCCACGCGTCGTCTTATGACGTTTGAAGAATTTTCACTCTTAAATTGATTATAATTAGGAATTAAATGATCGCTTTGGATTAGTTATTGCTGTACAGTTGGTTAAATTTACATTGTTTTTTTGTAAACCTACTTATATAATCCCAACAGCTGTGTTTACCAAACGCCAATGCTAAATTCAACCTCAAATTAAATACATGTGAGTGTCATCATTTGTTTTTCTTCGAGTTGCATTGAGTTATTAAATCCAAACTTCAACGTCATGTATTTAATGACAAGTATAATCTATTTAAGCCGTTTATGATCCATTTAAACGCATATGTGAAAATTGGGATTGGAAAAGGAATCGTCCTCTTATAACGACATGAAGCGTCGTCTTATGACGAAAAACATATCAATTTCAAATAACAATTTTCTCAAATAAGTCTCATATAATCTCAGTTATAGAGATGTTGATGATATTCTGCAACACAAAACTTTGACTTCAAGCAGAACAGGTCATATAACAGAGTTAGTGTTAAATATTTTTGGCCGCAGCATAGTCAGTGTCTCTTAAATGAAAAGTTTGTGTTTTGTACCCATATCCGATCATTCCATCAATCAGTTTGCAAAGAGTTTGCCGATCATCTATCTCGTCAATGTTATCAAAGGCAGGAAATCGGAAGCAAATTATTCCGACATTGTTCACATACCACACTAAATTGTGGTGTCAAAGTCATGGAGCCATGACCCGACAGTTCTCCAGATTTGAACCGCATCGAGAACTCCTGGGCTGTGGTGAAGAAGCGAGTTGCTCAACGGAAACCCACTTCTCTCAATTATCTTATAAAGACGGTAATGGAAGCATGGACCACCGAAATTAGCGAAGAGTATTTCAAGAAGCTGATTGGATCCATGCCGCAACCCATAGAAGCTGTAAATACCAAAAAGACCTTTTCACTTAAATGCACCGTTCATTCCGCTTTGCAGGACAGAAAAGTGTCCCAGATCCTTCGTTAACTTCATTGCATGTATTTTGAACAATTCTTATATTACGAAGTTCAGATTGATATTGAAGCTTATGCTATGGTTTTCATTTACTTTTGAATCACTACCTTTTCTAATTTCGAAGCTGTGGTGTGTCAATATGTATGGCTTGTATGATTCTCATTTTGATTGAATAAACACATACTAATACTAATACTACCAGGGTGGATAAAAACATGTTTAAAACGCTTTTTTAAAATTGTTTTCTACTGTCCTTGCATTCGATTTAAGCAATATAAGCTTACGAATCGTGTCGTTAAATATATAGATTCAGCATTTACAGTGAAAATTAAATTTATTCTTATCAAAATTCGATGAAATGTTCTTTGAGAATTTTTTTGCAATTTTAAATGAAATTTGAGATTTTTAATGATGTTTGTATTATGTTCCGTTAGTAGCCTAAATAAATAGTGTTACCTTACTAGATTTTGAACAATTACTAATTAATAAATTAAAAATTTACAATCAATAATTACTAGATTGAACAATAACTGACATTGAATTTACACTATCGAAAGAATACAGACACACTGCGCGTTTCGATAATATGAAAGTGATGCATTTAAGAAATGATGGAAATGCTGATCATGAAGTAAATAAAATGACCCCTTGTGTTTTATTAGGAAATAACAAAGTCCGTGATGTTGAAATGATTTAGAACAAGTTCGTGATGCAGTAACTGCATCGCCATTGCCCTACACTAATGTTTGGTAGTTCACCTCTTTAGTTGTTTACAAAGAAAGCGCATTTTCCCGCCTCTATTTCGAAATGCCTCCGCATTATTTCATACGTCAATTCCATTGTACTAAATTGACATTCGAGAGCTGCGGTGCTGCATGAGTGCAGAATAATACTTTGGCAGTGCCATGGTTCCGTCTCAAAACCTATTCCTAAGTTCAGGATGGACGTTGCCTTCGAAAAATCGAAGGAGATGTTTTTGCATGATGTTTCAGGTGTATTCCTGTCTGATTCTTAGCCGGGGCCATGTGCCTCACCCAGGGAGGAATCCAATATGACAGGGATGGAATGACGTTCGATGGAGGATTTGGGAGGTATGAAGTTCGAAGGAGAATTTTGAATGCTCAAGATCTGCTGACTTGCTCCTAGACAAAGAATTGTGACTGCAGTAATAATACATGTACATAGGCTACTCATTGAAATAGGTTGCGGCGGTATCAGATTTGTTAACTAAGGAGAGAAATCGACTCAACATCAACGTGCGCGTCGACTTGAAATTGAAACTCACGAACTGGACACCTCGAATTCAGGAATTGCGTGGAAAGCATCAGGCTCGATGCAGGATTCGTCTTTGGGCATTACATGTAGTTTTTGTTGCAATCCTTTTTGAAAACACTTCCTAGATACAAGTACTAAAATACTTCCTGATTAGTTACCTGAAAAGTCTCTATTTTAAAATATGTGTTGCTTCTATCTTTGACTTTCTTTAAAACATGATTAGGGACCCACTAATTTAGTGGGAGGAATTGGGGAATACTTACAGCATTTAGGGAGGAATCTGAGCAAAAAGGATAAGAAGCACTGGCAAAGAATTGAAAAAGTTGCATTAATACTTCTGAAAAATACATGTTCTATACATGTTTTTTCAGCGTGTTTTAGCAGTTTTAGCACAAATTGTTTAAAACACTACCCACCCCGACTACTGCTGCTACTTCCTTTTGTATACCGAATGTATATTTGATAGTTGTATGACACTCAAAACGGAAAAGTGCATGTAAATCAGTATAGCATCACACAACTCCTCGATTAATCATTAATCAAAATTTGCCTTAATGTAAAAATTCAATATTTTTTATACAGAACAAAGCTGTTCCACAGATGAACTTTTAGCAACATAAGATTGCACAGAATTAAATATTTTGTTTAGCTGCTTCGGTTTGCTAGAAGTGTGATTAATACGAAGCTGACGGCACATAGAGGAACCTATTAAGTGGGCAAAAAGGAATTCCTAGTACCTTACAGAGATAGGAAAAAAAAGTTGTGCGTCGCTTGCGGATTAATGTGAGTTCCAGCAAAGTGCTTCGATTGCCAAAATTCCTTCAGATTCGAAGACTTCAGATCATTGCCCACAAGTTTTCTACATAATGTTGGCCTTTCCGATCATAATTAAAGAAAGTGGCAGGCGTACGAAAATTAGTTCACTTGATGATTTCACATCCTCTCCTCGGCATTGCTCACATTCATAGTGCATACATTGAATCGAAGCCAAGACAGGGATGTGTGTTTTGGTGTGTGCGAAATGATATCACAGCACGCACGCATCTCTCACTGGCTCTGGTGTCCTTTGCTGACAGCTTATTGTTTGCCATTTCCAATAGCAAGTGATACACGAATTATCCATTCGAGAAGGAGCAAGTTGATGTGCCATTTCGATATTAAGGTTAGATATGATTCTTCCTTTCTAGGAAATCGAAGTGCGTGCAGATGAATCTAATTCTGTGTGAGATTAACACGGTGCTGTCACTTTACATACGTAAGTTTACACAGTATTTCAGAAACAATTTTTGTACTTCAAAATTTTTTTCACAAAGGACATGCAGGGTCGATGACAATCGACAAGCGAAGATGATTTACATTATAATTCTGAGAAAACAGCGTTTTTATTATCATGCGTTTTTAATGAGCCGAACTGCTATTGCTGATAAAAGTAATGATATCTGCTAGGTCCCAATTTTCGCCAAATCAGCCTCATTTTGGAGCAAATTGTTTATGTCCCTAGAACTTGACATTATAGAAACTTTTGAAAATGCATCATTTTCTACAAACAAGCTTATGAACATTTTCAATGCGAAATTACTTCAAAAAAATTCATGATACTTCAAAATCAATCGCTTTGATGATATTAATATTGAATAGGAAAAATACATTTATGTCACGTCTGAAAACTTAGCTTATGCAAATATAAAAACCTTAAATCGGGTAACATAAGTTAAAACGTGACAAAACTTTATGAAACATAGCCATTCTTAAACAGATACAATTGCAGAACGATATTCATCAAGCTATAACAAAAGCATAGAAGACAAAATGTCAAGTAGCTTGCAGTATATAACCATCATATGTACTTACAGTAGGCGGAGGCTCGCCTTATCTTTTATATCAAGGTTTCTACATGTAGACTGACAAGCTGATGTTTAGCAACAAAGTTATTCTCATCAATATAATTCCACATAGTAATTTTCGTTCTGTTTAACACTCAATCTCTAGAAATTAGAAAATAGAGAAGTGATCTTCATAGAAACTTGTACATATGAATTTAGGACTTCAAGAATAGTATCATCAACAATTTATGATTGTGCCCCATCTGGCTAAAAATTACACCGTTTCGAAGAGGCAGGCAGGAACTCCGTTCGCAAGCGTCCCCCCCCCCCCGACGACATGGTCTGCTCGACTATCACTTCCAAGAATTGATTCGCCGTCAAAAGGAACTAGACCCATAGACTTTCTCAAGTAAGCGTTTTCACGAGAGTCCTTTCCTGCACATAACCAAGTCCTTTGTCATGATTTCGACATTGTGGAACCGTTATAAATTCCTGAAAGAAAACATTGCACTTTTGACTATACAAAAAGATTTTTCTCTGACTTCATATGGAATGTTATGATATTCCATGACGACGTCGCTGGCTCATTCACTTCAGCTTATGTTGTCGAATCATTGAGTGTACGTTTCAATATACCGGTACCGTACAGTACACAATTTCAATATGTTTCAGCATGAAGCAGCACTGCTGATTTACAGATAGGTGACCGGGCAAAGCATTTTGCACTTTATTTGCAGCCTTGTGTACCTGGCTGAACAAGCGTTACATGGTTCGTACTTTTCCTTGGCCGATATTCTCTTGAACCTTTTGCTGCCATCATCGTAGACTTCGATTTATTGGATGGTAATTGAATACGTCTGATCTTTGTAAGTATGTATCATTTTTTATTGCCCTCTCTAATCCTCATTTTTTTGCGTCATTCCATACCAAATCGTCAAAAATTGAATTTTTTCACCCACCATCACAGATTTTGTACATATTAGGCTTATAGGTGCAATTTGGTCTCATTAAAAGAAATCCATTCGTTTGCTCCGATTCGTCGCAGCTCCTGAGCTATAAGACCTCAAAGTTGCATATGTCGATTTGTGTTGGACGACAGATTTTCCCTTGCAACGGTCCTTAGCAACGACTGAAAATGCTTCTACATTTGTTTCTTTATAAGCTAGCCTCACGTAAACTTTGTACACATATTGTCGATGATAGCAGCTCCATACAATCAATCCAAAATTCGTGCTGTTTTTGACATAGATATCGACGCTCAAAGTTGACTATTTTCTTTCCAAAAATTATGAAAATCACAAACTTTGAAGCTGAACACCCAGAAACGACCAACTTAAACTTCAATGTAATTTTTTGTCATCATCACTACATGCAAGCCAAATTAGTGACAGATTAACGTGTTTGTTTTTACTACCTTTGGGAGATAGGGACAAAAACGACATTTTTCCATATTTTACTTTTTCATACTGCTTATAAATCAATAATTCACGAATGGTCATTCTGGGCACCTTTATCATACCTGTTCTGCTAAACAGGATAAAAATACATTATTTCACACCAATTGGCTTCTTCATGATTCTTTCTGTTGGACTCACAGAATTAAATATTTTGTTTATCCGCTTCGAAGCGCGCGCAGAATTCTGTGTTTGGACTACATAGTTGAAGAATCGCAGAAGATAACTGTTCATTTTCCTTTAATTGTAGTCCTACACGACCAACAGCAACTCCGTTATGAGCTACATTTCTTCCTGCAGCTCTTATTGTGTGCCCTTGTTCTCAAAGAACGGCGACAGTCTTCTTATTGAATAATTTTAAAGATGAGAGGCAACTCCTTGGGAATTCCACACCTATGTGTCTCTCAGCCTAGGAGCTTAATTCTCATTGTGACGTAAACTATTTTTCGTTCCAGATCTTTATGCAACGGACTCATGTTAATGACTCATTGAGATGGAGTGACAACTTTGAGATGGTTCACACTTCTATTCATATTCAAGAAATTGAACACAAATTTAGTGAATCATGAAATCATGCCGATCAAAATTGAATTAAAAACTTGAAATTTCAGCGAAGAATCACAATGAGGCCTCAACTTTTCCATGGCGACTTGCATTAAAATGCGGTTCATGAGATTCCATTGATGATAAGCTAAACTTCCGCTTAATTAAGATGCTTCTTAGTAAATATTCATTCCTTTTTACATCCAACCTGTTTCGTGCTTGTTATCCTACTCTATGCTTCTTATGAAGTGGCTTCATGTCGGTAGTATATAAAGTTGCACACTACTAAAATAATTTTTGAAATATAAAAATTTTCGCTGTATACAGATTTTTTTCAGTTGACACTTTACCTACTATATGCTTACTCTATGGGCCTAGCCTGACATGATGTATAGTAGACCATGAGCCAAGAGCCCACAAGTACCCAGTCAATTTCGTGTCCATGATTTAGTCAACTCAGTGATCATTTCAGTAACAGAAGAGATGTCGATTCATTCAAGTCAATGTCAAAATTGGGTGTGAGATTATGAGATCTCTAACTCATTGCGTAACAGATAAGTGGAAAGAGGCGACAAGAAGTAACAGCTCACAAAAATTAGAGTTCACCGCCCTGAAGTGCTGTTGCCGTTTTTCGTAAATTCAGTGACACGTTTCTATTAAAGATTGTCGGACTTGAGGCATTCAAATGAATTTTTGTGAAAAGTAGGCCATTCTTGCAACTGCGTGTAGAATTACAATAAAATTTCTACATGGTCAGCATTAATGAATAATTTCAATTTCTATGAATTTCAGGCTTTTTGTTTATTCTCATCACTTTTTGCTGTTATGGTAATTGAAAGGCTTTTCTATGCTTTTAAATACCTGATATGTTGTGATAAAGTTGCATGAATTCCTGTTCATAAGTATACTTTGTTTAGGAGCGCGGTGGTAGGGAGGTATCGGAATAAAGCCCACTTGTTTTTCAACGCATATGTTATTCGCACTAAAGTTTTTCAGCTGGCACTTGTTGCGCATGATTGAAAGTTTGATTCTAACTGCTTTAATCAGTCTCCCTCCCCCAAAGTCGCCCAAATCGAGTCGTAATCGCGTAAAAGCGATGCAAAAGTTCCTGATGACGTCTTTGGTAGTCTTCCCAAGGAGAGTAAATCAGCAAGAAGCTTTCTGTTACCGCTTCGAGACGCTGACTGAATATGTTGTGCGATGAAACGGCAGCTTCAGCAGTCGTCAATAGGAAGCTCGAGTGATCGAGTATTTTCTCGTGTTGGTGTCTGTTTTTCGAGAGAGAAATTAATGTACATACACTACAACAACTAGATACAACATAATTTTTTCAACAGTTAGTGGATTTCCCCTATTGCAAGGTTCTCCTTACAACTGAACAAGTACTGACAAATTCCGTTGTCAGTTCAGGAGTATTATTCATTCAATAATATGATGAGTGTTGGCTGTGCATGTATTTGCCGGTTGTAGGCACATGATTGGTAATCTTTTGACTGTAATGAGCATAAAGTGAATTTTTCGATGCATCGCAATGGCTCTTGTTTGTGGCATTTCTGATTGAAGTCTTCAATATGAGAAATTATTGAATTGAGATGCACCTTCAATTAACTATATTTTTCAGTTTCTAGATTCTATATTTCAAGATTAATTTTTACCCAAACATGCAGCGTGTCCGCAAAATTTATCAACAATAATTCATCAAATAGCCAAACCTACATGTTCACTGTAGTGTATTTCTTTGCTCCGGAAACTACATTCTGAACATTAAAGAATTGGAGTAGACTTAGGGCCTATTTACCGTTTTTGATGTTATTTGATTTGTGTTGAGATAATTCAACATTTAGAAATTTATTTTTTAACGAAAAATATGTCAGGATACTCAGTTGCGGAAATATTTAACTACGAAGCTTTTCCTTCGACCCCATAGTGTATGAGGGCGATTACAAATAAGTTTTTACATGGACGAACGATGAAGAACAACGCGGAGATCACTAGAGCGTTTGTAGTTTGGAACGTTTCTGATTTCATTAATATGAAACACAAGTTTAAGTATAGACTCACATGTTAAAATCCATAAACATATTTACACAGGCTTCGCACTCTCTCTCCCTCCATTTGAGAAGGCAATGATGCTGCTCGCAAAGAAGAACATCAGTTCATGCTCAATGGGCTTTCATAGCGCTGCGGTAATTCAATGGTATTTCAGTCAGTTGCTTTTCAAAAAATCAAGAAGAGAGTCTGCTGAATTAAGAAGTGAGTCAGCGTAGCTAACAAATCAGAGCTTAGAAAATGAAATTGGGTGTCATTTGTTTAAACACAGACACCTACCGACATAGTCTCTGAAGCGGATCGGTTGTCTCATTTCACGCTGTGTTGACATCTCCTGAATCGCCGGTATTGCAATTATCTCCGTCGCTTATCCCATCGCTCAAATTTCCATTTCATCGATCAGCTCGCTCACACGGTCTTCCATCAGCACCGCTAGATCACTCGGAGAGTCATCTCTTCCATCCGGTCAGTCAAGTCACTGGCAATGTCTTCTGTGGGAGAGATAGTTTAATTAAAGGCCATTCATGCACAACCTTCCCGAAGTTCAACCGCACAATTTTTTGTTTTGTACCATTTTTTTGCTTTTCACTAGAGTGTGTTCCATGTTCTGACAAGCCAGTTCCAATTTCCCTCACGACTCACTCCTTTGCAGGGCCTTCTGACCAACATTCAACCCTACCGGTCGCACGTTTTCGTGCCGGTCAGCTAGAATCATTCTCAATTCTTCAGAAAATCCATCAGCGTTCCTAGCCGATTCGAGTAGTAAGTCAGAGCTTGTAAGCGCTGTCAATTCGTGCTCAACGTCCTTTTTAGCATTAACTCTGGTTAATTAGCTGGAGTAACACCTGTGACACTGCGTGGAGTACCGTATTTCGGTAAGCTGATAGAAATTTGGACGATTACGTCTCTCGGAACGGTAACAATTTTCAAAGGCTTCAACAAAGTTCTGCTGTGTCGCTCGACATCGCCGTTAACCTGTGCTCCCGATGGAGTCGCTCTATGTTGTTCCGCCCTCGTGGAAATAGCTAGCGAGGTTCGCCGACTGGAAAGGTGGACCGTTATCGAATGTGATCGACACACTGGCTAATCATGAATAGCCCAATTCTTATCAGTAGCTTTCGTCAAGTCCTCACACGCAAAATTGGACACAACATGAGTCTCGAAACAACGGCTAAGGCAGTCAACAGGGCACAAGAATTCTTTTGCCGTTCTGGAAACGTGCCGAAGAAATCCACAACTTCACATGGTTGGCTTGGCAGGGGAGTTCGAACAGCAGGTTCTTTATAGTTCCCCACTACAACCAGCATGCATTCTTCGCACGTTGGACACCTCGTATCGTGCTGATACAAAAACTAGGCCACCATACCTACGCTGCGCAATTATTGCTTGGTTTTGACAATGTCCTATTGCCCTTCATGACCAAAATCAGCAATCTTTTGGCGCTATTTTCGTGGAGCGACTGTCTGGATGCCCCTTAAAATAATTGCCTTAGCTTTCAGTTCATTTCTTGAAACCTTCCAGGAGAGACTTTTCTGATGGTTTCACTCACAAATGTCAGTTCACCGTCAAGCGCAGACACTTCCAACATCTATCGCTAGTAATCCATGTATTTGGAACGTATGCTTCAGTAAGGAAACGGACATGGTTTTCAGTCACATCAGGAGAACCACTAGACTTGAAAGAAAAACGAAACAATGAGGTTGCTATGTTGAGATGACCTTGGATGTGTTCAACCGTGAAATCATATCATTGAAGTCGTAAAACCCAACGCTCTATTCTTGCTGACGGTTTCGACTTTCTCGATTGCATACATTATGTAACCGTGGTCTATGGTCAGTTTTCCGACGGAAATTGCATTCAAACATGTACGTGTGAAAATGTTCACATGTCCAAATAATGCCAATAGTTCCCTTTTGAGTTGTCGAATCTTCAAACTTCGGCTGGCAAAAGCATTAGGTTTCAATTATTTGTCCTGACACTTTCAAAAGAGTACCACAGACCCACGTCGCTGACATCTCTCATAGTAGCAGAGGGCAGATTTTCATCACAATCAAATAATCTCGTCCCTTTTTTCGATTTTCTTCTTGATATGTTTGAACGTTGTAACTTGATTAGGATCCCAGAACAGGTTGTGTTCACTACGCGTGAGGTATCTTGACTTAAAGGGATTTGAGCTCTCTTACATTTCCGGATATATGCGTGTTCACAATCTTGTCCTTTGGGGTAGTCATACCATCACCCGAAATCCTGTGACCGGGAAAATCAATAACTCTCTGCATAAAACAGCGTTTCTTTTCATTCAGAGTTAGACCACCGTCTTGCATCTTTTGTAAAACGTTCCGCAGTCACTAATTGTGTTCAGACTCATGTTTACCGAAAGCAATGATGTCATCTATGTAGTTTATCGCACCGTCACAATCTCAGAGAATCTGATTAATGGCATTGTGATGGATCTCGAGTGCTGCTGGAATACCAAACATCAAGCGTTTGTATCGGTAAGGACCGAAAGAAGTGATAAAAGTTGTGATGGGCCTCGAGTCAAGGTACAGTTCGATTTGATGTAATCCCCAGTTCACGTCAAACATTAAAAACTTGGAACCTTTGGTGACCTCAGTTAGTATATCATTGATGTTCAGGAAAGGATGCTTGACTAAATCGCAGTGCCTCACTCATTATTGATTGTTGGAAATTATGTTATTGCCGCTTGACAAGTGTTCACTAGACAAAAAGCGGAGAATATCGCAAAACACATTACTCGCATGATTGTGCATTTAAACCATCACCTGATGTTCTGATTCTAATCTGAGAACTAACTTTTTAACCAGTTCCTAAATTTTTGTTTATAATTTTGTTCAGCATGTATTTTAATTCTAAAACAATACAAGTTCAGATGCAATAAAGAAGTCTCGGAAATAGTTTCGGGTCCTATTGATCCTATTGATTTACATTTCATTCATCTATCGCCTCAACAAAGAAGGAATATTGAGGCATAATTACTCAGACTATCGGACGGAGGGTAAAAAGTTAAGGCATGGAACGAAGGATGCAACTTGGGGATGCCTGGAACGAACTATTTGACATTGCTGTCTGTCACTGTTCAGATTCTTCATTCACACGTGAAAGAAGTTTAGGATTCCTCTTTAGAGCAGGTTTTCTTCTAGTGGTCAGAAATTCAAATGAAGATCTGATCACATAATAAAGAGGTGACTGCTATGACGAAAATACTGTAGATTGAGTGATAATAGAATTAAATATTTTAATATAAATAGATTGATTACATTTATTTATTATATCAACAAAACATGTAATATTATACTATATTGTATAATATAAGGACAGCATATTGGCATTGATACATTGGCCTTGATTGAATATCGATTGAAATATATTGCCTGGAAATAGATTGAAACATAGGGATGAACTAGGGAAGGGAAAGGAGATGCAATGCGAGGTAGTATCATCCATATCATAAATTTGGGCACGCGGACAATATATGTGGAATGTGAATGCTTTCGACCAACAGTAGAAGACTAGGTGCAGTCAATGAGTAGAAGACCAATGCTGTTGTTGGAAGCAGATGGACTTAACTAAAAGAGCTGCAACAGCAATCAGTACCGCATCGCAATTGGATTATAACATTATTCGATTCTGAAAACCAAAATAAAAAATCGATCACAGTCAAGTTTGGAGACCCAGCAGAAGATGAGGGTCAATGCTCTTGACGGGGCGATAGAAACCAATGACATATTTGCAGTAATTTTTGATGATGAAGGAAAAGGAAGATATCGACCGGTTACACACATCAGTCGAAGAGCAGTGTGTGATAGTTTGCGAACCGGAATCTACCTGTACACTCGCGCTGTATTGAATTGACAAGTAGAACTGGCGCTGGTACTACGGTAAGAATCACACGCCAACTTCAGGAAATTGGTTTGTATGTATCAGAAGATAGTTGGAAAAAGGTGTGAACAGTAGGCCTATGGCATCAAATGCAGGTCACCGATCTCACAGTGATAACCATTTAGGACGTCCTTGGCATTGGTTCAGTTTTAGTCTACACTTGAGGCCTCTTGCCTCCACTTGTCAGCGTAATGTAATGCGGGCAAGTATATCCACTTGGCAAACTATCACACACTTCTTCTACAATGGGTCTGACTTGTCAATATTTTCCTCTTCCTTCGTCATCAAAAATTATTTCATTGTGAACTTTTCAGCATGGATTTAGGGTGCATTTCCCGCTGTCAGAAGACAAGGCAGATGTCATTTTTTGAATCAACGTGATCGACATAGCAAAACTTGAATGATCATAGCAAATGATACACTGCAGAACTTAGCTGTACATAGAAATCAGTGTATGTACTTCCATGTATGAGCTGTACATGCACTTCCATCAATGTACTGTTGTGGAAAAATTGACTTGCATTGGCCGTTTGGTCTTCATTAAAGTTAGTAACGAAAAAAAGTCGTCTTCTGAATAATCAAAGTTGTAGGGATTCAATTTTAATATAAAGCTATGTTTACCCGCTGGACTATTTCATCTCCTGCAATGCCTATAATTCTACCAAATGTCTTAAGTTACATGTGCTTTTTGCGTTTTCTCCATCAATCGTAATGAATTTCCGAGTTCGACGTTTAACGCAACACAGACGATAATTTGAGAAAAGGCGGAAGGATAATAGTCATTGATATGAGGAGACTAACTTGCCATGCTATTATAACACATCCCATCAACATTTGCATGGATATCAAAAGCCTGCACTACTCACTTCAGGAGAAGGAAAATTGCCCTGTTACTAACTGATACTTATAGTAAAGTCTACTTTGCATATAACGTACACGATAGCCACAATTGCCCATTATTATCGTGTAAGATCAAATGTGAATGAGAAATTAACGTCACTACAGTCTCACAGGCGTGCTGTCATATTCAGACTTTAGATTGATAAGCAGGATGCTTTCAGTCCCGATGACCTTTCTGTCGAATTCCTATGGTAGTAGGTTAGGCCAAGTGAGTCGAGGCTCGTTAATTAAGTTGATATGCCAGGAATTTTTGATGAACAATTTCATGGCAAATCGCATTCGTATTGTGTCATTTTGTACATTCGCCCAATTTTGAAATACAAACAGAAAATTGATGAATAGGTCATGTAATCATTCAAGTTTCTTTTACAAAATATCGATAAGGCAAATGCTGTGTTGAAATCCTGCCACAAAGAAATTCATCGATTTCCTCAGAGGTTACTGAAAAATTCTCTGAGATTAAATTGCATGTGAAATTGATCTTTTGAACACAAATTCTGAGATGATGCGGATTGTAAAATCCGTTGATTTTTTGGTCAACGATTTAAGAAAAAGCTACATTGTAAGAAAATTGATACATCTGCTTTATAAACTTTTAATCATTAATTCAAATTTGCAGCCATCATGGGGAAATTTCCAACCGGCCCCGTTACTCCACACATCAAATCGAGCTCAGGAGGAGATACTCATGCGATGAAGTTTTATGGAACCACAAATGAAACCACATATGGAGCGCACTGGTCGAACTTTGAACCACAACCCGGCAAACATACTGGTACTGGATATCTAGCAAACTTCCGTCCGGGAGTCTATTATTCTGCTAATCTTGATAGGATGGATAATCCTATGCTGGGGTGAGTTCTTGTCAATATTTCATCTTACATATTCCAGACCACTTCAATTTACAGTTGGAAAACTGACAATTCAACCACTAAAATTAAGTCATGAAGCCTTTATCCAAGAGTCAGCATTTTATCATGTTCTGACCATGAAACGATGATGATATCAATGATAATTTCACAGTAACCACGTTCCTAAAAATATCTTGAAATTCCTGAAAATTCATGAAATATCCTGGAAATACACATGTATATTTTCATTTCAAATTTTCTTAAATTGTGAATCTAGGAATTGTGATATCAGGAACCAATTCCATCTATTGAGTTGTCCTCTAACATATAAAACACGAAAACCCATGGACAACTTCCTTTCTGCAACACTTTAAGTGCGTCGACTCAAAAGGCAGCAAAGATCACATCAGAAAGAGTGCTATCTGAAGTTTACGTGCAAGCTTAGTCAATCTTTCTATATCAGCTCTAAAACAGACTGCTACATAGAATATCAACGTAGTGTTAATAATCATAAAGACAACAAGAGCACTCCTTCTGACCGCCTTTGATATATTCACAATTATGATTGCAATGCCAATGTACATGTATTTGATACTGAGTTCCTCGATCACCAGAAATGATTACACTAAGGCGCGGTTGTCTGAGTCTGACTTCATCGAGAAATATCAGCCGAGGATTAATTGGTGATTGGAGTCTGACTTCATCGAGAAATATCAGCCGAGGATTAATTGGTGATTGGAAGCTTTTGAAGCTGGGAAATTGCCATAACGAGTCTTAAATATTGAACATATCTTTAATGATTTAACATATATCTGACTTAACCTGTGATTTGCCTTTAAGAGGGCAGGTAGCACGTTCCCACCCCTTTAAGAGGGCAGGTAGCACGTTCCCACCGGCATGCATATAAATGGTCGTAGCGTGTCAAAACTTTTTGACTATCCTAGGGCTACGTTAGAGCCAAACTTAACCTTCCCCACGAGTCCATTTATTGACTCACTTAGCGCTTCTTAGGTGGGGCTGAACATTACCCCTATTGGTCCATCATGCCAATGATCCCCTTCAAATGTTAAGCACGGAGGCTTTAAGTGCTAAGCATGAACGAATCGTATGGTACGAACAGCTGCATATAAGTTGGTTTCACAGCTATAGATGAGACCTTGAGAAAGACTTCATGGCTAAGATACAGTCGAAAGAGCTGAACCGAGTTTTGAGCCAATATAACTTCCTCCCTTATGCTGCTGTCATATAAAGAAATTATTGAAAAAATTTTATTTGCTGATTGCTCAGGAGACCCTGCTAAATATTTAATATCCAGTCGGATTGGTATCAAGGCAAAGTTAAAATTTTGTTGTAGTTTCATGACCTCGCATAGATTCACAAAATTCGAGGATGGATTTTTGATTTCAGTTTAGTTACCAGATCATCATCTATTAAAGTTTCTCTTTTTATATGTTGTGCTTTATTGCAGGCGAATCGTCGCTCAAAATTACAAATCTCAGACGCATAAAGATATGACTCCGTACACACGTCCTTATGGCACTGAGGTTCTTCCAAGATCGACGTATCAAGTGCCATCCGGGTTTGTAAATGAAAAGGCAGTAACTGTTCCAAACTTCCTAGATGTAAGTGCTTCATTTGTTCATTGACAAACGCACGTATCTAATGGCTATTTGATAGACTTTAATGCGTGTTTTGCTGAATTTTTCACTGAGTGAATTAATGATTGAAAACAGAAACTCATTTATAGAAATTCAATAATCAATAAAAATTCCATCAGCATGAAAAGATAATAATTATTTTAAATGAATATGCTGTCTAAGTTGAGCATGACAATATCCCGTCTTTAATGTGACGATAAAGTAACGTTTTAATTCTATTTTTTTGAATGATTAAAATTGAAATTAACATTGTCGAAAATATTTACTGTTGAAAGGGTTTTTCAAATTCAGGAATTGCAAACTAAGTATTGGAAATGTCGAGTGTAGTGACTATAAACTATTTCTTGATATAGTACCTACATTGCACGCAAGCAGCCAGCAATATCAACAAATAGAAAAATTTGTCGCAGATGATCCTTTATATGTATTCTGTTCCTGAAGATGGAAAGATCCTCTGGTCATCAGTCTGTCCCACTTTCTTAACTTAAACGAGTTATATGACGAGTGCATATGACAGCCAGCAAAATTGTCATAATGAGAAGCTTTAAGATTGTCGGCAATTATTCCCTCATTGTGAGGCATGCAATGGCCATTCAATTCATCGGAACCTTTGAATTCACCACCAGCTACATCTTGTGATCCAACCGATTGCAATATGACCGGATGTGCTCCGGCAACTAAAAAATAGGTTGTAGGACTATATTGTAATCTCAGCAAGTAGCTCTACCTGAACGCGCATCTGCAAGTTTCTGTCCATGCCCTTGGTGGTGTGTGACTTATTAAGGTCATCGAGACAAGTGGACGTACTTAAATTGGACTATTGAGCATCGAATTATGAACATCTTAATTCTTTATTTGTCTTGGTTGAGTATTTTCATTAAGACTGATAAGTAGCTAACGACAACTAATTGCATGAATAATTGAACCGACTTTCCACGCAACGGTTTGACCGTGGTGTACGGTGTAATTGAAACATCGACATTCGCGACAAGCCTGTCCCTAGTCTCATTGTCTGCTGTGAGCACCCAGCATGCATAATAGAGTGGACAGCAAAACAGAGAGGTAACAAGGTAGTAGGCGCAACTTTCGACGTTTTGCTCTGATTCTCAAAACTCAATTCATTAACAGTTCTTTAAGTAAGCACTAGAAGATAATTCATTTTGTACGAAAGAATGTCACTTTACAAACATCTACAAATTGAATTTTTGGCTCATCTAGAGCACCATTCTTTACTTTTCATGTATTTAGTTGATACAGAATAATGAAAGTGTTAAACCATCTTTTTTCATATATAGATCATTTGTGGTGAGTACAATATATGTTTTATTGATGTAGTATCTACATTATGGTCCTAATATCTTTTTGTAATACCTGCCATTCCAGAATACATCCTTATTATCATCAAAATATTTCCTTTTAATGTTACTTCTGGTTTCTGGTTGAATTTATTTCACGTAATATTTATTACAACTTCACAAAAGTAACCTAATAATTTCGTAGTACCGCATTTCCTGTTTTAATCAGATTCATGCGAGCAATATATCACTGTCAAAGTATTTATATCCGTGCATCTAAATTGTATGCGAAATTGAAAAAGATTATCGGATACATTGCTGTAAAAGTATCCAATTGTAAAGTGGACAAAGCTATCCTCCTAAATTGTTTATGAATGACGAGTTGATTGATGAATACAATGTATGAAATACAAAGCAGCAGTATGCTTGCACATGTATTTAACTTTAATAGAAATTTCCATTTATCTTCAGTAAACCGACTGATCATTTCATTAAGTCGTCCAGAATACACTTTTATCGTATGAGCTGCATATGTTGATTTAATTCCTTTTTTGTCGCAATTATTTGATTAAAACAATAGTTATCAATTTTCTTGCTTGTAGTATTAGAAACATCGATTAAAGATTAAACGCTGTAAGAACGATTAAATGCAACCAATGTGAATATTGTTTCTCGCTTGATAAATAATCGTAGTCGAAAGCTTGTGAGAATATTTTTCAAAGAGTTTAAAGCTGCAAATTTGTTTCAGCATCTCACAAGTACACACATGAATTGATCTAACATATATATTTTCAAACATGTATTTGGAAAAAGAAGTAGCCTTCTCATGCAAAGTGAAAGTGCAGTTGAATTCTATATTTTATGTGATTATAAGACGTCCAGTTATTGTTCTTGAGTGCAAAATCGGTTAACAGTCAATCAAATAAGAGAGCATTAATAGAGGGCATGATGGAGCACTAATAATGCATACATCCTCTCATCAAAACAAAAGTCGATCATTTCATTCCGAATAACCCAGTTAAAACACAAATCAGTAAATTAGCATGTCTTCTCAATAAGTAATGTAATCTTAAGCACTTTGTCATTCTAATCACTACATTATTCATTTATTCAATGATGAATTTCAATGAATTCATTTATTTAAATAGGCATGATGCTGTCAAGGGTTTCTCATAGGCATGTGTTATTGATGCAATATCATCTGTAGTTTTTGATTTGGGAAATTATTACCTGTAATCATTACCAATATTTACAATGATATGGCCGGGACTAATTGCCCTTTACAACATAAGTACATGTATATTGATGTCTTGTATTTCCATCTACACATACGCCTCAACTTTGTAGAATCTCTTACACGGTAGTACTTCATTTGTATGTTGTCCATGTTTTTCGTAATGAGGTCTAACAATCTTGCAGGTAAATTTGTAGGCAGGGTAAAAATGTTGCATATCGCAGTTTAAACTTCTGCAGATGGCAAATAAATGCTTGCATGGAATTTAGCTGGGGACCTGCAAATCGGTAAATTTTGAGTTGAATCATTGAATGCTTGCATAGGCCTACTGTACATGGCTTTTTGATTCACGGTCTGAATATTAGAAGAATAATGAAGATCTCATGAATTCCTAACCTTGAACAACGAGCAAGTCTTCCTAATTGCAAGTATCGATAAGCGGTTGTTAATTTGTATCAAAAGACGGCACATTAAATTTTTCAGGCTTATGAGAAAAAGTGCGATAGAAAGCCTTGTAACCACCGGAATGATGGACGATAAACGAAATATAGGTAACAAATTATCAGTTATGAATACGATATCAAAAGAGTACAATCTATCACTCATTAATGTTAATCAAGCAACGAAATATTGAGATAAATAGAGAACGCTGGCCATGTCATGATCTTCACGTTACCGTGGAATATGGGTCAAAATGCAGCCAATTATACAGTTTACTGACAAGAAAGTATATAGGCGTACCAAAAACGTTTTCATATAGCTGCTGAAAGTTACCTTGATACCATGGCACTCAATATCAAAGCACTCGAAATAAGGCGTCTATATTTTTCTGAGATAATATGGTTTACTCAACTGTATAACTCAACTTATTTCTAATGACATATTGGCGCTCATATTGTGAAAGTTGATTTGACATGCGCCTTCACATTAGCCTTGCTATGCCAGAAAAGTTGTTTGAAAATGGAAACTAGGTTTGCAGCCTCAGGCTTGTAGAAGTTATTTGGAATCTCATCTGTGATTGGAAACGTAGCCTTCATCATATACCTAATTCCTGAAACCAGGAAAACACCAATTTCCATGAGCTGAAAGTCAGTAGATTCCATCATTTCTATCTTAATTTTCAGGAAATTATAGTAGAATTTTTACAACAAGTCTGGAAAACAGTATATATCGTCAAATTGTCGTTCCAGCAATGCTTGTAGCTTCTCATGTTATCGCTTTCCGCAATTACTATCCTTACATTTGAGATTTGTAATTAGCAAGTTAGTGAAATTTCAACGGGCATTCATCAAATATCGCTTTAAACGCACTACTGGCAAATTGCCTAAGTTAGTGCGTCTGCGGTAATTAATAAATGCTGCATTTTGCAAACACATGGTAAATAGAATAATTAAATATTGAGTTGCATCTTCATTTGAAAAATGGGAGCAGACCTGAATAGCTGCTATTTCATCCAATATCAGGATTCGTCAACAGACCTATTTCACATTGCTCAACATCGACACAACTCCCTATTTAAAGTTGTAGCCATGTCCGTTGAAATTTCACAAACTTGCTAATTGCAAATCTCAAATTTACGTGGGGAAGGCTGCAACTTTAAATGGAGAGTTGTGTCAATGTTGAGCAATGTGAACTAGGCCTGCTGATAATTCCTGATATTGGATGAAATGACAGCTATTCAGATCTGTTATTCATTCAACTGAGAATGCAACTCAGCATTTCATCATTCTATCCTTAAATAATTTACGAGTATTCAAGCTGAATTCGCAACAATATATAGTAAGCTAACTCTTCGACCTCCAAATTCGTCGCTCAAAGTCATACATACTTGTACGGAGGATATAAAGGATTACGGAGGACATTGAGAGCTATAATGTAGACTAATTTTTGGATCAGCTTGGACCAGACATTGAAAATCATGGAAGTTCAGGTTCCAGACAACTGTTTGATTTAAAAAATTGTCAGGAACCCGAACTTGCAACCACAAGTCATCTGAACAACATGTAGCACGTACTGTGAAGCATGTAGCTCCTTCGACTAACTCTTGGTTAGCAACTGACGTCCTCAACCGCGTGACAGGCTGATTAAAACTTGATTTATAAGCGTGTCGAACGAGTAGAGGCTGTAAACCAAAGGAAAGCAATTGCAGAAAGTTTTGGCAAGCGGAAGCGAATTGATTCGAATTTTTTTACGAATTACTAATTCGAATAGAGTCGAATTTCGAACCCTGACAGGTCCCTAAGCTAAATCGGTTACATGAACTTGCCGATTGTGATTTTCCATGTAAGTAAAGTGCAACATCTAATCTTTCAATAAGCAAAGCATTAAAGCCTTTCGTATATGTGACGATTCAAATGTCACAATTAATTTTCAGTCATTTGTCACAATTAAGTGATGAAGATAGATTTTTACATAGATATTGAACCATTCATTTAATTTTCACTATTATTATTAATATTAATGATCACGGATTGGTCCGCAAGCTATCAACTATATTATGGATTTGATTTGAATTTGGATATCATGAGTTGCATACTTCATTGCATTAAGAATGGCAGTGGACCAGCGTCGAAACGGTCAGTCAGTAACTATGTTAGAGCATCAGTATATCTTGCATTTTTTCCTAACTATGGAATTAAACAATGATTAGCTAAGGAAACTTTCATAAATCGTTGAGATTATATTGATCAACATGTGTGCAATTACAATATGTATGAAGTTGGTATTGGTATACCATGAATTAATTTGAACACTCAAATGATTTTGCGCCAATGACTGTCACGAAAATCGTTCTGGTGATGCTGATGCCGCTGCGCTCAGTGATTTCTTTTATTTGTTATGCGGAATGATTTCAGACCCTGCTTGGTTTTACGTCCTCATCATGAGATCTATTTTAATTGAAGCTATCTTACATTTGCTGTAATCAGTTGATCTGTTCATAGATTTGAATAGAATTTTTGCCAACTCAAATTTCAACAAAATATTAAATCACAAAAATTAATTAAATATTAATTATACTAAATTAAACATTAAGTCATTGCATAACATAATTTAGTTTTGTCGAAGACAACGTCACTCGTAAAAGCCTCAATACATTTTAAAGCGATACTTTAGTCTAGCTAATCATTTAGGTAATTCAGTTTTGAATTTTCATTGGTCAATATTGTTCACTATTTGCGATAGTGTTGATGTATACGTATTTACATTCCCCGGGTTTCTAACGTTTTGGTGGCAGTTGTGGATTATGTTTCTTTTCGTATTATCATTATTTCCTCTAATAAAGGACTTACTGTTATGTATATCACTAGACATCGTCGAAGAGAGAAATTTGCATAGTTAGTAAAATCTATTGATGTGATTTAGAATAGAGTCATGCAAGCAAATTAGACAGAAAGATCACATATGCCTAGCCTAATCAATGTATGTTTTCCGAAGTTTAAAGGTAAGTTAGAAATGGAATTCAATATTTAGATGCTGTTGCTTTCATAACATATTTTTTGAAAATATTCCTTGACATTGTGCTTCATGCATATTTCTTACATTAATACCCAGTATGCGGTATTTCGCACGCGTAGACAGGATAATTTTCCGATTTGTATGTTCAATAACGGTATATGGGGTACATTAGTTTATAGCGCATGCTGCATGAAAAGTAATAGCGACAATGTCAAGTGTCAAATTTGTTGGGTTGGAAAAAGTCATTGACATCGAAAACACTGGCTCTTTCCAACCCAAAAAAATGTCAAGTGTTAGCCAGAACATTTTTCAACTTAGCGACAATGCAACGTGATTATGTTGTTGTCTTGTACTTCTATGTTTTACTATGAAGATATAGGATAGAGTATGCTGTTATTTGTTGCTTGATTATGTTTATCCATGAAAGAGGTTGGATTTCTGATTCTAATGTGCCAATAATTTCAGGACTTACTCTGACTGCAATCTGATCAACAGTGAAAACTGAATATCGCTTTATTTGAGTGATGTAGCCCAAAATCCTGATGATAGTGAACGCAATGTGTTAACGGCTGTAATTGTGTCATAAATGTCGCATACTTTTAACGTATAATTTCCAGAACAAACAGCTGACATTCTGTCTAAGCTGTTTAGTTGACTTGAGTAATGAAGCCTTGTAACAACATTCGTGGTCGCATCATTTATGAAGTTGCATCATTCTTACAAAAATTAAACCAGGTCTAAATATCTAGAATTATCACTCAGATTGATCTCTTCGATTGAAGATATACTGTACACCTCAATATTTTATCATTTTCATGGAGCAAATTTCTAAGTAGCTAAACAGATGTCTCACATCTTAATTGCTTATTTTAAGTAAATTGCCAAAAGAATGTAGCTGTCTGAGTCTAATCCAACCTTTTTATACCCACACAAAATTTCTAAATTCTTGACATCTTGAAATCTCTGATAATAAATACAGAAACAATATTTGTTGATATCAGCGAAAGCTATATTTTCATGCACTAAATTGCTGTATGTTATGCACCTGCGCATAATTGGTATTCGCTCCAATGCTGCATTGGGTAAGACTCAGCTAAATCCTATGAAATGCTTGTCTCCGCGCGAAGACCTATGTTGGATAGTGAGCTTAACACTACCTGACATACAAGTGAATGGCCTGTGTGTTTTCAGGTGAAAAGGCAATTCATTAACGGACGCTTAGAGACTGCTCCTGCCGACATCCTATCAAAGCATAAGCCGCTTCTGCATACGCTAAGAAGGAAAGATCCAACTGCGCTCGAAAATTATGGCCATGTAAGTTTTTATGAATTTATATACATCTTTGTTCCATTATTTCTTTATTTTATGTGTCTTCTATCGTTTGTGCGCTTTCTGTATTTTGATATCGCTATCTCTTAACTCTGTTTTGCCTTGGAATGGCTTCCGGATCCCGCGGAGAGCAGTTTTTGATATTGCTCAAAACCTATAATTTTTTGTGACGTTTCGTTTCTACGCATTTCTGATAACCAACTCAAATCTTATCAAGTGTGCCCATGGGAATTCGCTACTTATTGATAATCGAGATTTTTTTCAATTTTTTAGAAAAATTTAGCATCTTAATTAATTCAAGATCGATTACTCTTCTCGGCCATTTGCAGTTGGGCATTCTTGGGTGACCGCATCACCTTAAGCGATTTTGCCGTAACTCGGCATCCAAATTGGCATCCTCCGTAGGACGTACATCGAGCGTCGCTCATAAAGCTTGACTGCATTCATCGTATTATGGAGTTCTCGTTCTTGGTCAGGCGCACGAGATCTGCTGCTTTGATGGGCCATGTTTCCGAAGCATACAACAGTGCGATTCTTATGCATGCATTGTAAATATGACCCCTGCGTCTGAGAAATAGGGTTAATGGATCACTCACTCATTATAAAACGTAGAAATTCATCACTTTTATTAACCCACCCGAATTACGTAATTGAACGTCAGACAGAATTGTTGCAGCACATTGTTTATGACCATCAATGCCATCAGTATCAGAAACAGTTGCTGCGCATTTCATTCTCCTTATCGACCGATCTCATTGTCGCACTGATTTGAGGTACCGCTTCGTTCCTCAGAATCTTCTTAGTGATCTCTCAAAGCTATCATGGATAAATAGGTTCTCTCTGCGGCCTCTCAAATAGTACCAGCTGTTTTCCAATGCAACATACAGTCCGTTTCATAAAAAGTGGATCATCCTAAAATTTGACTAAATAAAACATAAGTATGATACAGAAAGCATTTTTCATGTTATTTCATGTCCCTAATATATTTAAATGTCCATAATCTGATAAGCTATGATACAGTAACGGTTCTTAAGAAGCTAATATTTTGTGGCCTTACCCTTATTGTCAATGACATTACCAATTCGTCTAGGCATTGATTCGATGATATCGTTGATTTTTGACTGATCTAACTTTCTCCACTCTCTTTTTAACAGTGACGTAAGTTGTGATACGCCATCTGTATGTAGCAGTGAACGACGAACGTTACGTTTTAGAATACTCCATACATTTTCTATGGGATTCAGATCAGGAGAACGAGCTGGCCAAGATAATGTCCTAAGCCCTAATTGAGACTTGCATAAGTTGACTCTACTACTCCTGTGACACGTAGCATTATCATCCATAAATAACCAAGTCGATGGATCACCAAGTTGATCTGTCATTTGGCCAATGTTCATTCGTAAAACATTCACATAGCGTTCAGAATTCATGGTTCCTTGCTGTATGTGAAGTTCAGAGCGGCCATTGGTCCAAATGCCAGCTGACAATTTGCCTTTAGTGAATGCGATCTCGTTATTGTTCATTTGTGCTTTGTATTGTTTTCAACCGGTAAGAGATAGATTTCTAGCTGAAAGCAATCAGGAGTGCTGCCAACACCACCGCAACGAAGTCAGGAAACTATGGAGCATGAAGTCCAGTTAATCACATGTAGCAGTTACATTATTGCTGATGAATAATGGTACTATACTGGCTCTGATTGACCGATTTTCTTTATTTTTGTTTTGCTTGATAGCTTTTGGCTTGTATAACAACATATTACATAACAAAGGAAACAAATGTAATTTTATAAGAGTGAGGTATGATTTTGTGTAACATTGCTAAATGAAGATCAAATTATCTACTACTTTTTTATCTATAACAGGAAAACAACTCAATATTCATGCTTGAAATTTCCAACAATGATACTAGTAAGCACACCTGACATATCTTCCAAATTTCAGAGAAATTCATTCAAGTTTGGCGGAGTTAGACAAAGTTGAAGTTAAGGCGATGTTTAAGGGTGATCCATTTTTTATGAAACAATCTGTAAAATTCCTGTCATCGTTCATTTGTCTTTCCAATGAAATACGGACAGACAAACCGGAATGCTATTGACAAAGAGGCTTTAGATGCCTCAAAGACTCCCGTATAAGATTGGTGTCAATTTCATGATTTTGTTCACATGTATATTGTAGAGCGCTTGACTGATGATCCATATCTTTTTTTGTCTTGCTGTATATTGATGTGACATGACTTGAAGAGCAAATGAGTTTAAGAATATTAATAAGTATTCCTAATTATTCCAATATTTGACAAGCCGAAGTCCTGACATTTTGCACTCTGACTGCAAGTCATTGCTTTCTAGGGTCCCCAATCGATGAGCACAGAATATGGAGCCAAGTTTAAAGGATTGCCTACGGATTGCGGTAAGCGACTTTCATCTATATTGTATAGTGAAATGCAAACTGAGTTCTGAGAAACCGATAAGATTAAAGCATTCATTACTAAACAGAATTTGTTGATGTAAGAACGAGGTACAGTTGGACGCGGGGCGAGTTGGTTCGTGTGCTGCAGTTCTTTGTCGATTGGTATGGCTGCAGACCCGTGTGCTACACTTCGTTGTCAATTGGTCTGGCCGGAGGTTCGTGTGTTGTAGCTCGTTGTCGATTGGTCCGGCTGCAGACCGGTGTGCTGCAGCTCATCGTCAATTGGTCTGGCCGCAAAACTGAAAAATCTCACGAATCGATTTCTTCTCTATTTTCTAATTGCTATGTTTATCTTTTGTGATCTTGCTTCTATTACAGTGAACACTAGCCGGAAGTCTCTTGGACCAAAGGAACCGACGGGATTCACGGAGAATAGGAAGACCATCGAACCAATTACATTTGTACCAGATTCTCCGCATCGTGGAAACCATCCTGTAAGTTCATATTTCCGAACTGATCGTCAGTATTGTGATGATGACAAAGCTCAAATGAAGAAGTCGAAGTGGTATTTCATCAACATCTTCCGTTGATGTCAGAAGTCATGACTTCTTTCGTGATTGATGCCATTATTAGATTAAATCTATCCTTGCTTAAATTCAACAATCCTACTACAAGAATCACGTGATGCAAACCCGAATGATTCCTACTTTCCCAATACATCGAGACAATGTTTCATAATTCTTTGATTGTTACAGAATTGCTGTTTACAGTACACATTTATAATCCATGGGCTGTCGATAAGAGAAATTCTTCACCGCAGTCATTTCAATTTTAAAGATATCTTTCTGTATTACAACCGAAACCGGTGCGATCGGAACACAGATTTCGGATGAGGCCTGTGGACTGACTGCCATTTTTACTCGGCCGTCTTAACCATGTAAAATATATTTGAGAATGCTATTAAAAGCATCGATCTACATGTCAAATTTTATTCAAGCTCAAGAATTGTAGTGAAGATATTTCCTCAAAAAGAATGAGTAAGTGACTTGATTAATAGGCCAGGCAACACAAATTATCGAGGAAAGATAAAAAACAAGCTAGACGGGCATCATCTAACTCTCCGCATACGTCGCATCTGTGACAAAAGCAATGCGAAGTAATGTTATAATCAAAACATCAGCTGGCTTCAGAACTGCGCTTCTCATTTAGATAAACTTGAGTAGCTGTATTTCTGGTTACAAGAGAATGTCTTCCACACAACAATTGAAATCCCCTTATTTGCTTTCTTATACATTTTTTACCAAAAAAAGCTTTGTAGCATTTTGACTTAACTGTAATGCTGACGTCTTTTCAGGGTTGGATGACAACTCGACCAACAGGAATTTCCGTCCAAACGACATCTTACAGACCTCTGGAGTATCTTCATGTGAGTATTTATAACTTTCAATTGAATGACTAGGATGATGATAATAAGAAATTTATGTGATAGTAGCATGTGATCAATGCCAACACAATGTAGACCGAAGCTGTATGAGGTCTAAGCATAGTTGAGAATTGCTACGGTGACCTGGATTCATCAGCAAATTATTTGCATGCAAGATAGTCTTCAGAGATATGCGAGCGCATGTGCTGCATGATAGGCGCAATGTGCCATTGCTAAAGTTGCGTTGGTAAAATACGAATATGAATGGTGTTCTCTCCTCTCTAATGGATACCGTAAGCCAAGTGATAGTTTCATGATATTTGATAAATTGGATCAAATCTATAGCTTCTGTGACTTGGATCGCATTTTCTGGGAATATGATAAGATTGATAACATATTTACGATCATAATTGCTGCATTTTTTATCAGGTGATGTAGAAATAATGGAAATAGCATGCGCATAGATAACTTAATGTTAGAGAGTGTCATTTTAGAGTTTCAGAATGACTGAATCTTTCGTCCACAGAGATAGATTTCTTTGCGTGTGGGTTGACGTGACCCAAAAACGCAGACAAGAAAATTTATCTCTGTGCTTCTATCAAAGCCAACGTTGTAAATGTTTTAAATATCAATAATGGTATTTTTCAATCCGATTCACTGAGGGTTCGAGAATTGCACAATGCAATGTGTACAACTCTGATGCCAAAAATTGCCGAGCACCTTCTATGTTCTTTTTCACTTGAGAATGATAGCAGCAGTGATCTCTTTAAGTGTCAGGTCTATTTTTTATATATCTGTGATTTACATAAATGGCTTCTTGAAATTGTTCTTAGAAAGGTAAATATCATAAATGGTCTAATATAAGAGAATTACCTAGTCCAAATCTGATTAGAAATGATCATAATACAGATGCTGATATAGTACAGTCATACAATACTGCAGAACTGATTGGTTCACTGATATTATGAGCACCAAATGAATAAATATAATGTAAAGCGTCTAAGGAAGTCACTGCATTGCATGGGTGAATGTGTGGTAAATATGAACTCATCGGTTCATGTATCACTTTATTTACAGGGCAATGAATCATTACCTGCAATCACAGGATCCGCTACACGGGAATCGGGCTTCGTCAGCGGTCATAAGAATATCCCAGACTACGTTCAAATCAATCCTAATAAAGTATACGATAAAGCCAGTGATATGCCTGGTCCTCGGCTTGCCAAGTTGGAAAAGAACGATCCAGCAGAGTTCCTCAATGCCACTCATCCTGATAAGAACAGCACTGTCACCATGGGAACTTTCCTCGGAAAGCAACGACCTGATTTGTCGATGGCAGCTCGTCTTGGACGGTCAGACGTGGGACCCAAGGAAGGTACCGGAAACACCGCCAATAATGACCGATGGATTCAAGAATCGGATGATGTACGCAGATTCTTCACGCATCACATGTCCAAGTAAGTCTGAATGATCTTTGTGTGTCTGAGTGCATGAAATTAGTAATGCAATATTTATGTTTCTGATTCAAAAGAGATCATTATCATTCACTGCTGGAATTGAAATCACAAAATTCGCCGTTTCTCAACGGATTTCTGGGATTGATACTTATCTCGAATTTTACCTCATTGTTGCAATGTACTTTAGAATTTTTCTTCTGAATTTCTATCTGGCTTGAATATACAGTACGTATATTTAAAGCACAATAAGCGATTTGTTTCGAATCAGTGAATCTGATTCTGATTGAAGATTTATGACAATATCAATCTGCCGAATATTTTTATCTGTATTTGCAAACTATGGAAAATGTATAAAGCATGTAGAAAAAGGAATTTGGTAGTCTAATTTCGATTTAAGTCGCTTAGTGTAAGGTATATTACGTTTCCATTATTTTCTGACATTTCCAGGTCGGCTGACTTTTGGGCACTCGTCTGTAATCTTGCAGTAATCATCGATGTAGGCAATAATTTCATCGATTTGCCTTATCTTGGCAACATCTTCTACAAGCTTACTTAACAAATTATCATTTTATCAACGAAGATTCAATCCATCGAAATTCAGTGTTTTTTACCTCATATAAAAATAAGATATTTGATATTTCTTTAACTTCTATACGCTCTTGTGTTCTTCGTTCAATAGGTCCCAGATCTAGCCATCTTCCTCTCTTCTTTTCTACATCAATGTTGATTTATCATCGTAGGTCTCAATACGCCTTCACTTCGACGCATCCCATGCCCAGGACATCGTTGTCGATCCCGTTCCAAATTTTCAACTTCAATAACTGATCTGCTCTCATCTCTCCATTTCTTCCATTCCCTCCAAACACCGCTCAGCATTCTCATTCCAACAGTGCGCATGTGTCTTCTTATCTCTTCACTTTTGTTGGTCTACACCATTTTCTGCACCCTACAACATCACTAGTCTTTCACATGACGTAAAGGACCTCTCTCATTCGACAGTCTCTTTGCCGATACCTGTGAATTTACGAATACAAAGATTAACTTTAAGAGCATGTCCATGAAGTTCTCTAATTATCCTACAAAGGTAAAAAGCCCATGGTCATTTTGCATCTTGTTCAAGCTGAAAAATTGCGGTAAGTCTCATTGACGTTGGAAACGGAGATAAGCATGTCCAGAAAGAGTCAATTATGTAACTGGAATAACGGAGCTTGTCACTGAAATTGTTATTCTTCTAACGGTACTTAGCGAAGCTTTAAGACAACCCGCTAAGTCATCAGAATGAAAGACAGACATTGCTATTAACTACAAATGAAGCGCAAATAACCATAAACCGGCTGTGCAGTCATGCATAGCACAATGATGTCTTTCTTTGCACCAACACTTAGATTCAAAAACAATGCCCTGTCGTTGATATGAAAGCAACTGCGATTATTAGAAGTCGTTTACAAGAACAATTTGGAATGCCCGTGAAGTCGACAGTAAGATGTTGCTATAGAAAATGAGTAGTGCTTGTTTATCACTAAATTAATTCAGAGAAAAAATGTTTGTGTTTTTATTCCTGACAAACTAATCTCTCAAATATTCGACACGTTTTTGAAATTGTGGCCGCAAATCATTAAGCCAACTTTGTGATTTTGTAATCATTTTGCATTTCTCTATATTTAATGAACTTATACTTTTTGAAAGATTTCAACGTCTTGTCGGTGTCACAATTCATCTTCAGATTTTGTTCCGAATTTCACGCATAAAAGTATACTTTTTCTTCATCGTCTCAAATGCTTTGTGAATGGCAGGATGCTATTCATCTGATAAATTATTTTGCTACCATAGAAATCCGACTTTTCGCTTTGCATAAATTAGTGGCACTTGAATGGACAACAGGTGTTTTTTGAGGGCAATTTCACCTGTTCGGTCAGGCATCAATCTAGGTCAATGTTGCTGGATCTTTAGAAGAATCAAATTACTGAAGCATGCAACATAATTGTCGAATCTGACACAGCTGCGAATACTTGTCGTTTATATTGAAAGTTTGTTTATCAAAATGAGTTTATATTTAGAAGGAAATGATAAAATCATGAATCTTTAGAAAACACACTGACATAACACGGTACTTATCCAAGAAGCCACCATCGTTTAGGAAGGTGTTGTAATGATGTTTGTTTTTAATATAGGGTACATGACCGTTTCAGTCCTTTACACACCGTAGTGTGTGGGCTTTCTTTGGTTGCTACCACAGAACAGTGGTTTCTACTTCATTACAATAGGTTTTTGCTTTCATACTGGACATCGTACTTCTGTCAGTCATGTTGAAAGTTCTTTTTGACGCCCTTCCTATCTGCTGGTCGTGTAGTCGATTCCATAGAGTGTCATCTAGCATTCTCCAGGAGAGTGTCAGTACTGAACGCATTACAGGCAGCGCTGCAGCAGACTTTCTGTTCCGTCCAAGCCCCGGTGAAGGAACTAGTGATGTTAAAGCTTTATCATGCTGATAGTTATTTAGAAATGTAATTTATTCTTCCTTCTGATGGATATGTTCACGGGCATGAAATCAATTGACATGTTAAAGGAAATTAAGAATTGGAAATTATTTTTCAAACAAAAAGGTTCATAAATTCAAACTTATTCTTATCGATTTTGCTGTATATTTTTGAGTATCCACGGATTAACATTGATGTTTCAGTCGGGAAATTTCCCAGTATTTACGATCATTTTCTCATCAATCTTCAGATTCTACGATCCAACACCCCAAGGAGGAGACAGACAAGGTCATCTGACGTGGGGCTTGCATCCGTTACCCCTTGATGGATACACAAAAAGTACAAAAACACACAGTATGGCTGAAGTGCCAGAAGCAATGCATCGACTAATGCAATTAGATCCTTATCAAGCGCGGTAAGTATTAATAGCTCTTCGATAGTTCAAGTCCTATAAATGAAGCTGGCCCATAGTTTATCCAATTGATATAAAAATACTCTTTATGTGAAATTATAATTCAACAGGACTGCATTTCACGTATATTTTAATTTTCTTAGTATGAATATCAGCTCATTAAAAATCACTGGTATATGCTAGTTTTCCGTGCAAGTTGCTATCAAGCACAGATGCAATTATGCTTGAAGCGCAAAGTCAACATCATAGAGTAGGAATACTTACTCTATGGTCAACATGCATCTTGTTCATTAACAAATCAATATCATCAGATCAAAATGGGATTGGTTAGCTGACGCCCTTCTGAATCGTAAGATGATTGATTAATGATGATTTATATGCACTGAAATCCAATTTCTGATTCTGTCCACTTAAACCGATTCGTCAGAGGAAGGAAACATTGACTTCTGTGGACTTAGCTCATAACGAAATCTATTTATATTCACGCTGATTCATTCCATCCGCGTCTGCATGTTTCTGCACGTCCAAACGTGTACGTATGCAAGTTTTAATGATGTCACAGTGGCCTCGGGCTTGTCCTTACGCTCTTTTGGTCGTGCGGTGAGCCGCGAGAGTGCCATTGGCTTGGAAGTCGGCATGAAGAGCCGACATTAATAGCCGACAAAATAGTAAAAGATGCAAGGAAATACGTAAAAACAGTACGTATTTGAAACTCCGATTTGTTAACGATAAAACTGATCGTGATATCCGCAAATTAATTAAAAAATACGAGTTACCAATAAATCTTGTTAGCTCCCCTAATAAAACTTTATATAATGCCTTGAAATTCAAACAAAAAGTAGAAAAACACGAAAGTTGCCTTGTTTGTGAGAGTTTGCCTATAAGATGAAGTGTACAGATCGGTTTTTGGTATACAAATTTACATGCCATCATTGTAAAGATTTCTATATTGGTCAAACCTCGCGGCCTTTTAAGCATCGTTATAATGAACACAAGCGTGCTGTAGATAAAGGTAATCTTGATTCGAGTGCTATGGCAGAACATTGTCTGAAATGCAGTTCAAAACGTTTGACTGATTTTGACCTTGAAATTCTTGATAAGTGCAAAGATGCATTGGACACTAGACTGACTGAAGCTCGTTACATTAAACAGTTGATTCCAAAAATCAATCGAAGAAAAGAGTTCACGGTATTTTAAACATCTCTCAACCGTTAGCATTGTATATAAACAGCCCACATGAGCGGCCAGATCAGTTGGTTTTAGCGAATTACCCCCTGAGGAAGAGCGAACACTCGAAACGCGTAGGGGTTGTACATATCTTTTAATTAACTATTTTAATCTGGTCAATAAATTTCAAGGAGAGACGAAAGCTGTTTTTAGCATCAACTCAAGCATGAAGAGCACCCATGCTAAAAGTTTCTCAACCCTCCAGCATAATACGAGCATCAAACACACAGCTGCATGCATTTAAGCTACCAACAAATTATTCATGCGTCAAACGAGCCTCTTCGTGTACATGTATAGTTGGATCTGTATCACATCGTGCTTTCTAAATCACAGATTTTATCATTTTCTCACGCAAGTCCATGATCCAGTTGATAGGTAGGAATAAAGTAACTGATACATGCGTCGTCTCGCTTCGTCCGCTTTCTTATTTGATGGTATTAGAAAACTTTTTCTTCTTCTGACATGATCACTTTATAAGACATTCTCGGAAGTAATAAATGCGTCAATCAAAGGTTTAATAAAGCTGAGATAAAGCTGACGTCAATAAAGCTTAATAATAGAGCGTCAATAAGGTTGAATAAAACTGAATTAGGCAGTTCTACATGTCTCATTATAAAGTAACATGGATTCTTTTCCTTGGCAGGAGCACTGTGGCGAGGGAAAAAATGCCAACGGATACGACGAAGATGGTATCCTGTACTTGAATGAAATTTCCATGTTAAACTGTGTAAATTTATCCACGGCATGTGGAGAACTTCATTGATGTCCATGTAAATTCATTTGTGTGGCATTTCAACTGTTGCGTGTGCGCTACTGCATTCAAGCCTGAAGTTTCTGTGATATTTCACCAAAACCGCTCAACTGTGATATTCCCAAAATATTTGATATAATCTGCTTTGTAGCTGCTAGATTGGATTTGATTTGTTCATATTTTTTTTTGAATAGAATTTCCTTTACTGACTGCTGTATTTTTACTTCTTGAATATTGGGTTAGCAAGGACCGCTGTGTTTGATAAGCAGTGCTTCAAGTTTGAAATAATTCCTGACATTTGCAAACACATGCTCTTTTGCAAAATTAATGTTGCATTCATATTTTGCTCTATATGTAGCAATTCTTTCATTGACTGAAACCTTTAATCATGCAACTTTGAAAAAATCACGTGCATAGGAGCGGCGCGAACTTTAGCACCTATAACCTCAATAAAATTTCAATATAAGGTTATGAAAAGCCGAAGTTGTGGAAGATGGTCCTCTTCGTTGTAAATTTAGAAATGAGACTTCTAGAAACTTTTGTTTACAGACAAAAAGGGATTTTGCTTGCTTTTTTCAAACCCTTGTACAAAACATCTTTATGGGGATAGCGGAATTGGCTACCGCTAGAAAGAAATGATGCTGAAATTCCGCCACAAATGATGATGAAGTAACCATATCGAATTCACAAGTTCTGTGTGAGACATGATGACAAAAATTGAACCAACCAGTTGACGAGCATGGAATTCAAAAATCTGTGACCCATAGCAGCGACTTCAGTTAATCAAGTCATTTTTAGGGAAAATGAAAATTTCTCAATGCCTAGCATTTGATTTGTTTTTGTCGTAGAGCAGAATAAGAGTTTGGTGGCAAGTGCTCCATCAAGCTCCTGTAGAAATCTCAGATTTTAATGATAATTTGACTGCGAAATGTAGGTTTTTCAATTTGTTTTTCAATTATGGTTATTCAATCATTCTTTCATACTGTTAATGCACGCGAAAGCAGTTCTGAAATCAAAATACGCTGAATTTTAATTGTTGAAGATTTCAGAGAGATTGAAAAAATACTCTAGAAACAGTACCTTTTCCAATCACACTTTAAATTTGCATATGAAAAAATTACAAAATGGACGTTTTGGTGTTTTGTGCAAAACTGAATATACGTATGAGTAGGTGAATTTTTCCATACCGATGTGATTTGGCGCGTATATGAACGAAGTATCTAATATCTAAGGAAACCATCGGGGTTTGTAGTCACGCTGTTTATTTCTATCATACATGCAGTTGAAAAGTGCTTACATCCAGGCATTTTTCTTAAATTTCGTCAACTTGAGATATTTCTGGGATGCATAACATCTGATGATTTTTAAAAAAGAAGCAATTAAGTAAATACGATGGTAATTCAGTACACCTATGCCTCTACCTTAACTGTAATCACAGTTTACATTTTTTAGCGACGAAGTAATATTTTTATGCAAGTTTTTGAATTACTAGATGTTGATGTCTATTACCGAACCGATGAGCTGACTTTCTCATTGAAAATGTGCAATACATGACAAGATAGTGTGATTAGAGCTATTAATTTCCTAGTATAGCTGTTGATCCTCTGAATTATGGTGAGTCAAAGATGGTAAATCAAAATGCCTGCATGAGGGCATTTTTCTTTTCTGATGCCAATTGGGATTATGCTTTTAGGTTCTCATACGATCTTTTTTGTCTAGGAGCTATTGGAACATGCCAACAATTAATTCACTTAATAAGTCCACACTTTAGATAAAATTAGAAATAGGGATTTCAACATAATAAATTTGTTTTGAATCGATCAAACCATATGGATCAAACCTTTTGTCTCTTATTATCTATGCAAAAGTTCGAAGCAATTTAATTCCACTTGAAAAATATTAGGGTTCTATACACTGATGAAATAGGAGCAGTTTGTATTGAAAGTGTGTAGACAGTGAAAGATGAATTGAAATAATCCTTTTGAAATTATCAAGAGGGATGGTCTACAAAGGCATATTCCACATAATGTGTTCTCCAAGTGAAGCACAATAACACGAATCCCGAGGTTTGTGAAATGAAAGCTGCTGTTAGCCTGTTGTACAAATTACCACAGCAATTATCTAGGCAAATCATTCTCTACGTATCATAATGACAATGATGATGATGATGATATATTTGTCAACAGATCATGGATATAAAAAAAGAGTAAATAGAGGACAAATATCAAGCCCAACATGGGCAGAACAAAATATTCAAGTTGAAGAATGTGAAATACACAAATGAGGATCGTCACCAAGTATCACACCGATTGAAATAAGCAGTGATGGATGCTTTGAATTCAGCAATGCTGTCTACTTTTCTTTCTGAGGAAGTTAAATTGTTCCAATAACGAGCAACATCGACTGTGAAAAAGTTGGAGCGGAATGAATGCCTAAACATAGGTACAAGTAATTTTTGAAAAGATGGGATATCTTGAACCCGACCCGAATGCGATAAAAACTCACTCCTATCCAAGCCTACCAACCCATTAACGATCTTGTAAAGGAAAGCAGTCTATAAGTATATCTCAGCCTCCGTGCTTCCCAACTCAGCAAATTCAAATTGAATAATTAAGCGCGGTAGGTGATGCCTTGAAGATGCGAGAAAAAATTACTGAAGCGCTTCTGAGGTTTCTCAATCGAATCAATAAGATACCGAACTCGCGGACACCACACTGCACTGCCGTACTCAAGAACTGATCTCATATAAGCTTTATACAGAATAAGAAGATATTCCGGAAGATCATGGCAATGCAGCTTTGCTTGACTTTTTCAATGCTTGATGCTTTCCTCTGTCCTTTTTATTTGATGGAGAGGCATCCTTCATCATAAAGAAGTAAATGTAAAAAAAGAAATGGATGACGACTTATTTTGTTCAATTGGAGCGCAAAGTTGAAGTGAAATGACTAATAATAACATCGAAGTATACCTTTGGCAATCATGAGGATCTGGAATTCTCATCAAGTGGTATTACAGAAAAAATCTTGAGGCCATCAACGCCTGATTAAAGGACGCGGTGGTCGCTAGAGAAAGATTATCTCTTGTAGGTCTACCAATGTATATGCGCAACAATGAGAGCACAGTGAAAATTAAGTCATTTACTTATAAAGGCAGTGTTGGGCATCGTTACTTTCAAAAGTAGTTCTGTTACAGTTACTCCGTTACTTGTGATAAGTAGTTCCGTTACCGGTTATTCTGTCACACTTCCAAAAAAGTAACGGAGGTTAATCGGTCCGTTATTCTGTTACATTTCCTTATCATCGGTAATAGATAATATATCGATAATATAATATAATCGGAAATACCATCTTTTTCAGAACTGAAAACAAAGATTAAGTCACATTTTGCTGATTTTAGCGCAAGATGGTGTAAAGGAATTAAAACGATGGACATGTAGAAAAAAAGAAATGTTTTGAGACAGTCGCATTCAATAAAAAAGAAAATAATTATAAATTAGTCGATGATCTTATTGCTAACTAATAAAAAACAACCGTAAACAATCCGTAAATCACATCATAAATATCTTTATGCGGTAATTACTCTGCATAGCTAATTTGCATATGTTTGTTTCCCCGCATGAACAAGAGACACTTCACACTTTCTTCAGAAAGACACGTCAGAAAAGCATCTTTTCCTTCGGAAGTCTCTCGACAACGGCGCTCGATGGCATGCCCGTTCTATACTTCGTAAAAAGCTGATGAAGTATCACTTTACCCTGAAAGGCATTTTCAGTGAACCCTTCTTCCTGTCTGCATGCACCCGAGAACCATGAATTTATGGCTGAATTGGGTGATTCTCTAACTATACTTGTCTGAGTGCAATGAGTCACACTCATTCCATATAAGAAATCATCATTCGGAACTTCAACTTCGATGGGGATCTACTCGAGTTCTTAGTAGCCTGCTTCACCATCGCCTCCAATGCTTTTCTGACCATCGCCATCTTCGAGGATCGTGCTGTTCCAGCAACTTCAGACGGAACTTAGGGTAAATGGCGGCCGCCATCAGACAATCCACATCTTCAAAATGGGTAGAAAACATGTTTTAAACATACTTTTTACAAAAAGTCTTATACTGTCCTTGCATTCGATTGAGGCAATGTAGGCTTGTCAATTCTGTCGCTATATTTTATATAAATTCAGTATTTACAATGAAGATATATATATATATATATATACTATATATATATATATATATATTATATATATATATATATATATATATATATATATATATATATATATATATATATATACTATATGCATATTAAATAATTGATCAAAATCCGACGAAATCCTTTTTAAATTGTGATATGAAGAGTCAATGAAACTTTAGAACTCCAAGAACGTTTGTGTCATGTTCTGTCAGCAGCTCAAATAAATAATATTGTCTTCTTAAATACTAAGCAATAACAAGTGATACTGAATTTGCATTAAAGAAAGTTGATAAAAACATTGCGTGTTTAGATAATGTGACTATATGAACCACCATCATCCCATGAGCGTAATTTAATCAGACTCAATCTGTCATTTGGGATGTGAGTCACAGACTACATTTGAACTAGACTTGAGTTCCGTTTACGCGAGTTATACCAGTTTCATGCCTCGCATCAATTCTTTCTTGATCGATATTTTTGTATAAGAATATTTCATAGCTTCTCCCATTTCTGTTTTTTTCCTACTCAAATTATTGAAAGATGTAACTCAATTTTGCCTGATAGAGCAATGAAATTGCTTAACAATTTCTAGACTGCCGTTGATTTCATACAAAATTACTTTTGAAATAATTTCGCAATCTAATGTCTGTACGAAGTGTATAGCTAAAAAGATCACTGGAAAAAGCAATCATAATTTTTTTTGAAATGAAACGTGTGTGTTGTGAGTGAATCAAAGGTTAACATATGTACGTAAAGCTTCGAATAAAATTTAATGATCTGAGATTTGAAATATAATGATGCTTAAAGAGAACTTCAATTACGAGTAAATTGCACGATTGTTGTAAAAGCTGGCGTGATTACGTGGTGTGCTGACGTCTATCTTAATCTCTGTAATCAAATCCTGTGTCTTTTCGGCATTTTTTGAAATTATTTACACCATTCTTCTCGTCAATCGCATTGTGCTATTCTCTTAATCATTTGCGTCTCTGGTGGATCATTATCGTTGATTATATCCCTTCTCATATAGTACATTGCTTTGGACGTTTGGTGAGCCTTATTCCACTTACATCGGTTGGCGGAGTGACATTTTTCGTCATCGAGACGTGACGCAACACGTGGCACGTATTTTCTGAATCAGTTGGAGATAAACGATCGCGGGGACAGGTGTGCAGTGGTCTAGCGTGTAAACTACTGTTTGATGATCTTCAGTGATCCTGGATCGAGTCTGAGCTGTTAATTTTTGTGATTTTTCTTGAACAGGAGTCCGTTCAACAATGCCTTCCGCGAAAACAAGATCTAATTCTGCTATTGGCGAGAATGATTAATTTCCTACTTTGAGTGAAATAAATAACATCATAAAGAGTCTTAAAGAAGATCTGTTGAAATCGGTAAGGGAGGACTTCCTACGCCTGGAAAACCGAATTCAATCTATTGACTCTTGAATTGCTACGATAGAGAATTCTTTAAATTACATTCAAATGGTTCAGCGACATCATAAATCAGAGATAAATGCACTGAAACTGTCATTCTTACAGCTACGAGTATATGAATTCAAATCGAGCTTAGTAGAAGGGGTTGAAGAGATGGAATCCAGGAGAGACAATATTGCTATTTTTGGTCTGTAGGAATCCAATGATGGTTCTCTGCCAAATCGTCAACAAAATGACATTTCAAGCGTGGGTCAAATCTTTGAAGTTTTGGGCTTTAAGGATGTTCAAGTAGATAACATACACCGCTTGGGTAAAATATCTCGTGGAAAAATACGTCCTTTGAAGGTGCGAGTCAAAGATCGTGACGTTAAAATGTCGGTCGTCAAAAAATCGAGACTTTTGAAGAACAATTCACTCTCACTTCGTCGTGAGCTTGAGAGGAGAAAAGCTGAGGGGGGGGACGTTATAGTACTTCAGAATAAAGTATGCTCACGTGATTCCCTCCCACATTTTCGCCAGTGATTTCATGTAAAGTCAAGTTTCCATCATTATCACTGTTGAGTGCTCGATCGATATCGAACAAAATGGACGAGTTGCGTAATTTGGTCGGTGTCAAGAAACCATCCTACATAGCTGTGACTGAAAGTTGGCTTTCGGAAGATATTCCGGACGACACTTTTACTATTGAGGACTAGACCATGTTTCGAGCTGATAGAAGTGGTCGTTCAGGTGGTAGAGTATGTGTATGGATGCATTATTCCTTCATGGCCATGCGCATAGGCATCAACTCGCCGGCGGAGATCGAAGTTTTGGCGTTATGTCTACCGTACATTACATTAATAATGTGCTTATACATCCCACCCGGTTTATCATCAAGCTCCCACACAGTTATCTCTACCTTATTGATTGACTTCTATGATAATTTATGCATCGATTATCCTGATCTAAACTTCATTTTCTGTGGTGACTTGAACGACTTTAAATCGAGTCTATTCAACCTAGACTTTTATGTATCAATAAAGTGAATGGTCCTACCACGGGAGACTCCAAGTTAGATCACATTTTGATCATTGAAAATGCGTCCGACTTCTATCCATTGAATGAAATTATAGGCCCACCACTTGTGTCGTCAGACCACAGAGTAGTATTTCTCCCATCCGATACTATATGTCCACGTCGAATAGAAACTCAAAGAACTGTTCTTGATTATCGTCGTCAGTATATTTCAAAGTTTTTTGGATGTGTTGCGCGCAGCTGACTTTGAAGATGTTTACTCTATGTCTAGTGTTGATGATTAATGTATGGCATTTTATCAAAATATTTTTCCGTGCTCTGGCTGAAATTCCTCGTCGAGAAGTGAATATGTCTTCAACTGACAAGGCTTGGATTACTCCTCTTCTAAAATCTCTTATAAATGATCGCTGGGCAGCCTACAGGACAAGAGACTGGGAAAGATTCAGTCAGCTAAAGGTGAAAGTGCAGAATGAGATCATGAAAGCCAAGCAGAACTGGAGTAATCGAATGATGGAACAGAAAGGAATGTGTGGAATATGGTTAACGAGTTAAGTGGTAAAAAGAAGAGCAATTTGAATAATAATTTGGATGATGCTCCAGAAGAATTCATTCATGAATTATTTCAAATATTTGAAGGATATTTCAACACAGAGAGTGATGTCAACCCTTCTCATCCTTCAAACGAAAAATGGGAATTTGTAGTCGATCCAGAATGTGTTCGTGATTCCTTGAAAAATTTCCGTCTCAAGCATTCAGCTGGTCCTGATTCATGCAAGATTAATTTCTGAGGGCGCTGATTTTATTTTTGAACACTTGGCACATATTTTTCAGGCGTCAATTAATTCCATGGTATTTCCAGAGTTATGAAAAAATGCGTATATCCGTTGTGTTGAAAAATGTCGGAATCCTTCACTTGATGATTACCATCAGATTTCTCTAACTCCGATAATTTCCAAAGTTTTCGAGCGTGTCGCCCTCAACTCGATGAGGAGCTCACTTGTGGACTTGTATGGTAATGACCAGTTTGCTTTTCGGCCTTTTGGATCGACGACTGGTGCCTTAATTGACGTTCATAATGTTCACAACGTCCCTCTTGGATGTTCCTACCACGTCTGTAAGAGTGACTTGTCTCGATTTGTCTAGGGTGCTCGACAGAGTCCATCACAACAGACTTATTACTTATCTTCAACGATGCAACGTCAACAATGGATTTTTGAAGTGGCTGTCTTCTGTCTTCGATATCAACGAATTAGCATTAATGAAACTTCGGGCCCCCTGATTGAAGTTACTTCAGGATTACCTCAGGGTTCAGTATTGGGTCCTCACTTGTTCAGTGTATTCATTTCGAGTCTAACATTACATAAGCCTAATGCGAAACTTATTAATTTTGCCGATGATCTTACCTTAGTGGAATCGTTTGACTCTGAGAGCTGCCCTCCTAACTTCTTGAACGTTATTGTGAACTGGAAAAATCTCTACAAGATGGAGATAAACCTTAAAAAATGGAAGCATATGATCATTCGGAAACCACGCAAAGCTCAACATATGTCGAGGTGTTATGAGGATATTGAAATTGTAAATTGACAACAAAGGTCTGTCGTAGTTCATTGAATATCGAAAGAGAATGACAGCTATTAAGTCAATACAAGACACCAACACCCTTGATTCCCCAACCGCACTCGCCTGACCTAGGAATCGAACCGAAGTCCGCGGTGGAGACGAGCTCGCACCTTCTTCACTAGACCACGCTAACGGTTCAAAAGGAATGCGAGTGAAGGCAGAAGTCATATCTAAGTGATATCGACAGCCTATTGAAGAAGGTGCGAGGTCGCCTCCACCGCGGACTTCGGTTCGATTCCTAGGTCAGGCGAGTGCGGTCGGGGAATCAAGGGTGTTGGTTGATGTCTTGTATTGACTTAATAGCTGTCATTCTCTTTCGATATGAAATTGTAAAGTCTATCAAAATATTAGGTGTTACCATCGGTGATAATTTGCCTTGGTATATCCATTTCAGCAATGTTACGCTTACAGCTAATCGTCGCCTACACATTTTGCGGGTCATGCGTGCATTTGTATCGAAATAAGCATGCATTCATTTAACTTTTTTATGGAATTATTATATCCATCCTATTGTATGCAAGTCCACTTTTTGGCAACTTGTCACAAAAGGTCATAAAAATGTCTGAACGTGTTAGGCGCAACCCTGACTGCACTTGTAACGTAATACCTGACTTCCTCTCGTGCCATGAACGTCTCGTTCTGAGATTTTTGCGTCAATGTGAAAATCATGCTGATCCGTTGAGTTCACTGTTTCCAGCGCGTTTGCCTAATTCTGGGCACCTTCGCCTTCCGCTAGCATTGTCTGCTCGTAGATCATGCTCATTTTTTCCGTGTGCATGCGGCCTTTATAATTCCAAGTTGTAAATATTTCAAAGAATGTCCTGCCAACTGTGGTGCAATTGTATTTTGTGTGCCTTAGCATTTATCTTATGTGATTTTATGTATATATGTGTCTACACAGAAGATTTTGTGACTTCCACTACCTTCAATAAAGGATATCATTATTATTGTATATTTCTTAATCTTATATTCCATACTGTATTGCTTTTTGCATGCAATTTATCTGCTTATTAGATGCCAAATTAGACGGACCCCAGTGATCATCAAACATTTTAATCCGAACGTCTACAAAGAACATTGGGAGCTTCTGCTATGCATTCTCACAAGATTGCAAGTCAGTAGCTGACTGAAGTATGCCTACACTGTTAACCTACATAAGTGGGACTTATTAACTTCAATAGGCATAACATCACTTTCATCAGTGATTTTATTTTCTACCTCGATTGGTTAATTACCTTGATCCTACGACAACATTGAGAGCCAGGTATTGAGAACGGCATTTCTTTGTAGGAACCCGAGTAGCAGCTAGTATTTGTTCATGCATGTCAGCTGTTCTTAAGGATGAATCCAAAACAAAAAACGTTCTGTTGGTACTCATTTTTATTCGTTACGTCGTTTACGCAGTACAAGATTCGATTTCTGAAAAAAGTAAATATGTTATACTTTCCTTAATTAATCTTTCAAAAATATCACAGTCTCACACAGAGTAATGTTCTAATGAAAGCCGCTTGCAAGATTTAAATGTCTCAAGGACGTCGATATTCAAAATTTCCAGCAGCATAGATAGCATCACAGAAGGCAATATAATTTACATCATCGCGTGTCCCGACCTTATGTCGGAACAATTTGTAAAGGCAAGCCCATTCATTCTCGCCAAGCATTGAAGCAAGTTCTAGCTCGTTCATGACTCGTCTGAACTGTGACTGTGATAGGGTGCCTTGATGCCCACGAGCATTTATGTGGTCGAAATCTTCGAAGAGTGGGAATAGCTGCATGCGGCGTTGTCGCACCTGCAAATAGAATTAAAAAATGTATAGGCCTATTTACTGGCTAACCATTGATTTACAAGTTCGCAGGACAAAGTAACTGTCATAAGTAACATAATAAGCTCATGACATTTAAATATATTGAGATCAGAAAATCACAGGAACTGCCATCATCACATAATAGTACCTTTTTAGTGGTGCGAGTACATTGAAATCAGCATGCTAACATCAGCTAAATTGGCCCCCTTGCTGATATCAGAAGCTATTGCACCAACTTTGCCAAACCACACATCAATCGAATAGGCATTGAAAAGGGACTCAGAAAAACAGCATCAGATTTACTTCTAGGGTCATCCCTGGGCTGAGGTGAAAGTCAAAGGTCAAAACCGCCAATTTTTAAAAATTTCCATCAGATCACTATTTGAAATGGAAAATGACAACAACAGGTAATAACCCATGCACTAATCGAAAGATCAGGTTAAGGTGGCTAATCACTCTGAGATTACATCATTGTATTAGATGAGGCAAAAGGTCAAATAATTGAAACTTTTATTTCAGCTCAAATATCACTAAAATCGCACATTTTAGTATTTAGTTTCTGCAGGTGATGAAGTAACCGAATTCGGCGACTTTTATCGAGACACTGAGGCTGAAAGCAACATGATTCTGAAAAATTTCAATAATTGTTGATCAGATGCAGAACCAAAAGTACAAAAATAATGAAAAATCATATTTGAAATCAGAATTTCAAATTTCAAACATGCAATCAGCAGACAATTTCAAATTCGCAATTCGAATTTGATGCTAGCTCAGTTCATAAATAAGTATCGATGTTCTTGATGTGGAGGATAAAGCATCAACAATGTGGAACAAAGGTTCCCATCAATCTCCACTCTCCAGCGTAGTTTTCTACCAATATGAAATGATATAGACGATTTTTACATAGTTTCTACATGGCTGTTTGAATGAGACTGTCATATAGAAATTTGCAATCAATAGTTACGCCGAATAGCATGCTTTCAGAGTAATGATCCATTTATGTTAAAAACCAGACTATCTAAGATTTTTTTCTAGCTCCATAGACTGAGTTTTCCGATCGATTCAATTCAAATTTCCTTCGGTTTTTCAGTTCATTCAATTTTGTTCAATTTGTTTTGTTAATACGACGAAGCAATCAATAATCAATGGCAAAATTTATGATAGAATATCTTGAACGTGCTATACAGTGTCACCAACTATTCAGAAAGAATTGTCTGAAATCAAGTGCAGCCCTTCATTTTGTTTACAATTTACAAAATTACCAAATTTCAACTGAAGAGACTAAAATAATCTATGGCTTATGTAGGCATCAATTTAAAGAGTTAATTAATCGACAAGTACTGTGCATAACTTTTGTGACCGTTAAAGATTGTCTTTACCTTGTCTGCGATCTTCGCAATGGCTTGACCAGCAATCATCTGCTCTTCTGGTCCTAAATCATTGCTGAATGCTTCCTCGTCAGGTTTGAATTGAACTGGATCTTTCAATGGATCCTTCTCCAAATTGTGCATGGTGAAAATGGTTTCGATGTCATCACAGAATTTCATCCATTCCACCATTTCGGGATTCATCGAAGCGTATCTGAAAAGGCAACGTCGCACTTAGTTAATTAATGTGTAATAGTGAAAGAAAATTATATTATGATGTGTTAAAAGCAAAAAGGAATCTACGTGACTCAGAGTCCGTTGATTAGGAAAATATGTGCGATCTACTAAGCTATAATTCCTGTTTAGAGAATATCAATTTCTATGTAATTAGCAGTAGCTCTAATGCCGAACGATTGAATAAGGAATACTCCTTCTAAATCAACTAACATGTTCAAAAATATTATTTGAGCATGGCAGTGCATCATTGACTACCTGATGGCAGTTTGGCCCTTTTCAATAGCTTATTATTATGATAAACAGGAAAGCAGCTTTTTATTGGATCTAAGAATTAGATGACACCGTTCTGATAACATGAGAATAAGGATGATTTGCAGAGGATTCTCTCGATCGTCAATGACACTAGTTTTCACTACGGACTGAGAATCAATCCAACCAAGACTAAGACCATGGTGGTAAGCAAGGACAACACCAATGACCAAGTGAAGCATATCTCTCTGACCGTAAATGGACAGAACGTGGAGCAAGTTACATCATTTGTTCATCTTGGCTCATGCGTCACAGATGATGGGAAAACGGAACAGAAATTGAAGAGGATTGGCAGATCAAAATCTCAATTTGCGGATATGAGAGGCCTCTTGTCGAATTCATATTTGAGCCTCAGCGTTCGACTCGGGGTGATGGAATGGTATTTCTTATTTCTTGTCAGTGTTCAGGTATGGGTCAGAAATGTGGACCTTGAGAAAAGGTGACGTCAAAAAGATAAACGCGTTTGAGATGTGGTGCTATAGGCGCATGCTGAACATCAAATGGATCCACAGGAAGACAAACGAATGGGTATTGAGAAGGATCGGGAGGAGGAGTTGTTTGCTGGACAACATCGGCAAGACGAAATGCAAGTACAGGATGATTCTAAAGTCGGTGCAAAAAGTAAACGGCGACATCTCAGTGATTATTTAAGATATCAACCTAATTTTTTTCTTCTTTAAGTTGTCAAAGGAATGGGATTTGATAATCTATTTGTTGCATCAGCACACTAATTCATTCCGTTGCTGAAAATTTCAGAAGTTTTCGCCATCATTTATATGTTTTATGGTTGCTCGAATTATTCATTGCATCGTACTTGCAATCTCTGTTTGCTGACTCAGTGCATAAGTATCGAGTTCATAGATATCCAACATTTGAACATACAAACTGATGTTCAAGTTCATAGATATCCAAAATTTGAACGCAAAACTGATGTTAACAAAGACACAGGCATCATTCGCTATGGATTTTCAGACGCGAAAAGAGCTGTTAAAACTTTATCATCAGAATGGTGAGAATGTGACTTCTTGTATTCGAGCTTATAACCACTTGCATAATGTTAAGAAATGTCGATTTTCTTACAATGCCATCAAAAAGTTGATAGCACGGTTTGATGAAACTGGGTCTGTCATGGACCGACCTATCACTGGAAGACCTTCAGTCCTACAGAATTGCATTGAAGATGTGGATCTGACTCTTCGACATCATCAAACTGACAGTCCTCTTGGTGCAACATCGACTCGTCGCATCTCTGATGAAATTGAATTATCACAATCGAGTGTTTGGAGAATCTTACGTCATCATCTTCGTTTACACCCCTACAAGCTTCAACTCTTGTCAAGCAATTTCTGAGACAGATAAGATATCCAGACTTCAATTCTCAGACCACGTAAGATATCTGTCACCGACTCAACTAGGAAATATTCTGTGGACCGACGAAGCAATATTCCGACTCGATGGTGTCGTAAATACACACAATTGCATAGTGTGGGGAACAGAGAGGCCACGCCCAGTTTCACAGAGTCTCCATGCCAATCAAGTCAGTGTCTGGATGGAATTCTCCCAAGAACTAAAGCTGACCCCTTATTTCTTTGAAGGGACAGTCACAGGTGACAGCTACCTTAAAATGCTCCATGCTCATGTCATTCCACAACTTCAGTCTTCGGGCAAGATGAATGATATAACCTTCCAGCAAGATGGGGCGCCACCTCATTTCGCCAAGAAAGTTTCTGAATTCCTAAAGGAAGTGTTTGATGACCGTATAATTGCACGTGGATTTCCCACCAGGTGGCCACTCAGGTCTCCGGATCTTTCCCCATTAGATTTTTATTTGTGTGGTACACTGAAAAACAGGGTATACTATTATGGAAGGCCAGGCTCCATGGAAGAGTTGAAGAGCCGTATTACGAGCGAAGTTGCCTTGTTGAATCAGTCAGAACTGATAAATGCTATCTCAGACGTTCTTTACCGAGCGGAGTTGCTGGTTGAGGTAAATGGTGATGTTTTTGAGTCATCAAAATGAATCTTTGTTTTCTTAATATGATCTTATTTGAAAATCGCTTGTTGTTATCTAAAAAACTTTGGAAGAGAAAAACATAGTGGGAATAAACAAAAATTGAATTAATACATTAACACAAAATAATAATTAGTGTGCTAATGAACAAAAACTGAATTAATAAATTCAGTTAACAAAATAATTAGTGTGCTAATATAACAAATAGATTATCAAATCCCATTCCTTTGACAACTTAAAGAAGAAAAAATTAGGTCGGTATCTTAAATAATCACTGAGATATCGCCGTTTACTTTTTGCACCGACTTTAGAATCACCCTGTATATGTGCATTTAACACGAAGGAATGGAATCATGTCAATAGTACTAACGGGGAGAATTGAAGGAAAAAAGGACACAGGAAGACGAAGGCAGCTATGGATGGGGAACATCAAAGACTGGACTGGACTGTCGTTGAAGGAGATCAATAACAAAACGAGAAGCACAGAAAGGTGGAGAAGGATCATGCGTCAATTGCATTTTGCAGATGCGACCTAGATGGATGGAAGAATTACAAAATCAAGTATACTGTGTTGTAAATTGGATAAGCCTTGCACTCTTCACTCTTCATGGCACTTAAACTTTTGTAAAAACTAGTCTTATAAAACATGAAATACTTGTCAATTTTATCCTTGAATAATGCCAATACATAAAAACATTCATCGAATAGTCTATTTTTATAAAGAATGCTGAACTACTAAAGTGCCTCTTAAAAGTTTTGAGTGAATTCTTACCTATCCTCAATAAGACTGAGTTCGCTTTCATTTAGACAAATTGTTGCTTGATCCAAAGCGCGGCGGAAGGTCACTTTAGGCATACGTCCTGAGCGCAACTTGTCGTGGTCACGTAAATATTCTTTGATTCGAATACGGCGGCGAAACACTTGGGTTCGGATTTTATCGAGAACAGCCTCAGCATCTCTAGCGGCATCCATTTCCGGCATCTGTTTGCGAGAGTTGACAACCCGCAGTTCTTTCAATCTTTCTTCATACATGAATTTGGGCACTGTCTGAGGTTCGAGATCTTCCAAGAAGGCAAAATAATTGAATCCTTCATCGTTGGCAAATCGAGCATCAATAGCGTCCATTTCTTCAACATCTACATTGAAGTCCAACATCGTCATACATTGACGGAATTGTTTTCGTGTCACCGAGCCATGGTTATGCCTGTAAATAGAGAAGTTCATTATTCATCATGTGAGTGAACACTACGTTAAGCGAAACTTTTCTCATGATTGCAGTAAAATTCAATTTTTAATTTATGCACAATGTTGTCGCAAAATGATCTTCTGGCAATTATTTTGGGGCTGTACTAATGCATTACAAATATGCTCAGCAGAGATAGAGCGCTTTTTCAATCATTGCACTTTACACAGTAATTGAAAAATATATGTATAATGGCAAAAATGCTTGACGGCTCCTGTAAAGAGCTGGCAGATAACAGAAAGGAAACATGAGAACAGCTTGTGATTATCTGATTTGAAAATTTTCAAAATCGACATTTGACTATAAACCCACAGAAAAATTGCTTTATCAATATTTGAAGATAGCTCTCATAAATTGTCATCTAATTGATCACAAAATGTAATTACTACAGGGATGTTGTGGGAAGAAAATTACAATATTTTTCTTTTAGTGATGGATTTCGATGTATACTTATAGATCATCGTCAGAAAAGTGAATCATAGTTTATGGAAACAAACAGGTAATACGAAGAAACACAGAATTGATGCTAATGGCAAGTAAAGGAAAAGTCTATAGTTAAGAACGAAATACTTAAACCATGATTCACTTTTCATGAGAGGAAGCTGTGCAATAATTAACTTGTAGTGTATATATTAAAAACTATGTTGGGAGTACAATCCGACCCACACATACGATGCAGAGAACATAGCAGAAGCAAGAATTCTACAATGAACATCCTAAATCTTGGAGCAGTAATACTTTTGTAACCGACATCATAGCATTTGATAATGACCATACCAACTTACGCCTGAGAGAAACACACCACATAAAGAGTTTAAAACCAGAAATTAACAATAAAAGAGAGACTGAACATTTAGTGATTTCACTTTCAATTAAATGTGCTAAATTTGCTAGCTTTCCTGTCAGATTAGAGTTTACGCTCTATACCGGTAAATTGCAATCTTGTACAATCTGCTTCAATTGCTCTTCGTCAAACCTTTCGTCCATAGCTATAGACTTCGCCATTACTTGCCATTGGAATCAGTTCTATTCTACTTCGTTTACGCGTTTTAATTTATTAATTATTTGCCCAACCATGATTCACTTGTCTAAAGATGTTCTATGAGCATGGATCAAATTTCATCACAGAAAGAAAATACTCTAATTTTAATCAGAACATCGACATACTACTTGTTTCTTCCCACAACATACCTATGATGTCAAATCAAGGCATCTTCACCCTATTAGTTGCAATCACAGAATTAAATATTTTGTTTATTTGATTCGGTTTGCTAGAAGTGTGATTAATACGAAATCGACGGCGCATCGAGGAACCTATTAAGTGGGCAAAAAGGAATTCCTAATGCCTTACAGAGATAGGAAAAAAAGTCGTACGTCGCTTGCGGATTAATGAGAGTTCCAGCAAAGTGCTTCGATTGCCAAAATTCCTTCAGATTCGATGAATTCAGATCATTGCGCACAAGTTTTCTCCATAAAGTTTGCCCTTCCAATCATTATTAAAGAAAGTGGCAGCCGTACGAAAATTAGTTCACTTGATGTTTTCACATCTCGGCCAGTCCTCACTGTGTAGTGCATACACTGAATCGAATGTGACATCGCCAAGACAGCGATGTGTGTTTTGGTGTGTGCGAAGTGATATAACAGCACGCACGCATCTCTCACTGGCTCTGGTGTCCTCTGCTGACAGCTTACTGTTTGCCATTTGCAATAGCAAGCGATACACGAATTATCCATTCGAGAAGGAGCAAGTTGTCTAATTCTGTAATGTGCCATTTCGATATTAAGGTTAGATATGATTCTTCCTTTCTAGGAAACCGAAGCGCGCGCAGATGAATCCAATTCTGTGGTTGCAATACTCTGGCAAAAATTTTTGTTTTAATTCAATGTACGTTGCATTTTACTTAAACATTGAAGGACATTCACTAAATTGGATACTACTCACATTATAAAGATTTGAGTAATGATGCTACAATAGAATGACAACAAAATCGTTCGTGAAAACGTGATTCCGTCCGCATTTTTTTAGCTAACTATACGTTTATTCTAGCTATACGCTCGCTGCAACAACGTATACATGCGCACCTGACCAGTCGTCATTTCAAGTTTTACTGAATAAGTTTAAGGAAAACTCCCTAAATTTTGCCGAAGATTTTTCAGTTGAATCAAAAAAAAATTAGAAGTTGGACAGGCCTTCGGCGTCCTGCGGCTTCTATCGGTCCATCGCATAGCGCTGCCATGGACTGATAAAAGACACAGGACTCCTAAGGCCTGTCCAACTGGTATAATTTTATTTTATTTTCATTTAGGCTTAATTTAAAAAGTTGACCAAACTTTTGCGAGTTTACTTAAACTTTTTCGGCCAAAAGGTGCACATATGCCGAATTCTACGCTATTTCATTATTATGGAGACTCACTTATCAAAAGCTTGGAACGTTGGTTTAACAAGCATTCTTCGTTGAGCAACTTTCTGTCTAAGCCTGTTCATTGCATTTTCATAGACTTCAACATGCTCAGGACTTGCATTTGACCAATCCATCGTTCCAGGTTTCGGCACAACGTAAGTTTCTTGAGGGGCTATTTGGACCATCGGATGCGACTCAAGGCCGCTCTCGGTAAACACTACAAATGAGAAGAAAAGCTTGCTTCAATGACTGAAAGAAATTGTGGGAATAATCTGTTTCAAGTGCAATTCAAGAAGTCAAAATGCTTCTGACTCATATTTGTAAAGTCAATAGCAACTTAAAGATATTTCCTCATAAGATATTACGCTAATTGAAGTTTCTCCGGCACACTGATAATACTGATAATTCTCTGGCACACTCATATAGTCCAAATAAGCTCTTCATTAACGGATATCGGTCTACATTGACATGCGTGTATTCATGTCTGTTTGTAATTATGACAAGTGGTCTGAAACATAACACAATGAAAGTATTTCTCGTCTGCTTCAGTGATCAGTTATGTCAAGTGACCAATCACGACCTTTCATTAAATGATATTTATATAAACTCATTCATATGTAATAGGCCCTGAATGTAGTTAATGTAAAAATTGGTTGAAAGGCTTCCACCATTTTTTGAAAGATTTATATCAATCATTCATAACGTACCACTGTCGACATCGGAGACAAATTGTGCCCAAACGGCTTTATCAGGACTTTCTGGATCTCTGTAGTGGTCAACGATGAGCTGATAATGCTTGTCAGATAAGTCTTGCTGTCCAAGCTTTGATAATCCGATACTACTAAGGCATCGCTTGAATTGTTCAATGAACATACGACCACTTCGGAGAGGATCAAAATCCTCAAAGAATTGTTTCACCTGAAACGACAAACTTTGATTAAAACATGATTTTAGGGGAATGACATCTGTGTTTAAGACTCACCCTCAATCGTCGTGTGAGGGCAATGTGTCGAATTCGTGCCATTAACTCGTCAAAACTGATGTCGTCAGCAACAGTCTTCACTATTGGCGTCACAAGCTCTTTCCAATCACGAGTGTCTTTCAGAGGTTCCTTTTCGGGTTCTATTGTTTGTCCAATGAACGTTTCATCGACGCACTGTACCAATGCTGGATAATTAACATCTCCAGTCTCTTGTTCCGCAAATTTTCTTGCTAAAAGTTTGACATCTTCAGGAGAGACATTCAAAGAAAGGAAATGAAGAGTTCTTGCAAACTGATTTGGAGTCACAACTCTCGTATATGCTTTACTCTGAAATAAAAATGACATTATGTGTGCTATCAATATTTCAATTGTGTCTATTGACTTTCAGAAAAAAGGGTTCGCATGTGGGGACATAGGCATATGTCTTTGTACAAAGAAATGAAAATATATTTCACAAAATTATTTTGATTTCTCATTAAATTACTGTCAGATCGCCATTTTACATGAAACAGCAAAGGGCACATCCATGGAGGGTCTGAATCACTAAAAAGTAGGCACAGTATAATCCCTATTTAGGTCGGACTCAAGCCTATCAAGCTAGATATCCCTCCGGATGATGGATTAGCAACACCTCGTTGCGTCCAAGTCTTCGTTTAAAAAATGCTGCAATTTTTTCAATTCTTCAAGCTCAGAAGTAGACTCTTCAGTAATTTCAAATTGCTTTCCTGAGAACCATTCTAGGAAATATGGCATTACAAAGCCATTACAACATTTGCTGCTGCTCTGAGGAGTTGATCGGCGAATGCTTTCACGAATGTTCGCATGACTAGACAGTGTTGATGTGAGCACGATTTCAACCTGTCATTCCGACAGGATTATGTTGAAGATAGGACTCTCCAGCGGGCTCATTGCGACTGTCACATTTATGCTACTAATGAATGCCCTGCGCTATAGAAGTGATAAAAATACATTTCGGAGATGATACTTACTCTGTCATAATCCTTGAAATACGGGTACAAGTTAATCCGGCGTCGTCGGACCTGGTATGCAATTTCACGAAGAATAGCTCCAATGCGACGTTCCTCCGCCTCTGATAATACAGGCAATGCCTAAAATATTCAGAGAAAAAGTTTTTAAGGGAATTAGTGGAAGTAATAAAATAGATAAACATCTACAGTGTACGTGTACATTGAAGATTCCTACACATCGAAATAAAACCTTGTCATTTTCAAATATTTGCTTTCTTTCTCACCAGAATAAGTAAATGAGTTCTAATAATTGCATGATGGTTATTCAAAGCAGTACCTCGGATTGACCATGTTTTGCAAATATTTGCTGGCCATTGCGGAGCTACAGTTCAAAAGCTAATGTTTGACCTAGGAGTCCTTTCTTCCGCAACATTTTACTCAAACTTTCGCTTCTTGCTTTGTCAAGGATGTTACGATGACATCACAACATCCTTGACAAAGCAAGAAGCGAAAATTTGGGTGAAATATTTGTGCTTTACTTTTTTTGATGCGTTCTCAATCATTCCGAGTCGACCTCTGCTGAGTGTCTAATGAAGTTTCACTGCAATGAATGAACAAAAAATTTCTACCAAAATAGAAAAATTTCCTCAAAAATTGAAGGATTGGCGGGAAAATATAACAAATTGACAGGTATAAGCTGTATTTAATTTTCGACTTTGAAATGTTGGGATGATTTCGATTTAGAAAGCTCGAAAAATGAGGCAAAAGTGTCACATTGCAAATATTGCCTATTGGAAGCAAACGTTCTTTTTGGAATTATACACCTAGAGTCAGTTATTTTTCAATAATCGTTTCTTCATCAGTTGACACGAATGTATAGTTTTCGATTATTAATTGAGGGCATTTTGCTAGAACGTACTCTTGCCAAAGATCCACGCTGAGGTTGAATTACTTCTGTCAAAGGTTTCTTGTCCAAATACAATTCATTATATGCTGCAAAAGGGAAAACATTTCACAGATCAAATATTGATAAATACCGACAACGATCACATTAATTGAAACCAACAAATTTTAATCTGAATACAAAGTACTTCCTTGTGGTACTCAGTCTCTCAGAACGGAATTGAATTGAAAAAGAGTATAATATTGTTGTGGTTGTTCACTAAATCTGTCAATTATAAGAAGCGTTCTATTATAAAGCAACACGTCTACTAAGAAGCCTTTACTCAATTCCTTGAAACACAACTTTTCTCTTTTCTTTTTCAACATATATTTTCGGATTACTCGAATGACATCACCAGTATAATATTATCTTGTTAATCTTAGTCAACAGAAAGCTGTGATGTGTCAGGCGGAGTTCATCGCTGAGACGAGTCAGTATTAAATTCATTCAGCTAACAGTGGATTGTTGTGCATCTGACATCGACTTCACATGAGGATTTCCCTTTCAATCAAAACAAAACTAAGTTTTAATTTCCTGTAGATCATTTCAATGAAATGGAATTTGACTCATTCTATCAAGATATGAAAAATGACCACAGCTTCGATCAATTTAGCCGCTGAATTCCTCAGCAGCCGAAAACATTAAGTTTCATCGTAAAAGGACGCATCAGTGCGGCTCGCATTGGCATAAATTTGCTCAAATTTTAGTGATAAATAGAATAATTTCATATTGAATTGCATCCTTAGTTGAAAAAATGGGAACAGACTTGTATGGCTGCCATTTCATCCTATCAGGACTCATCGGCAGGCCCGGTTCACATCTCTCAACATCGACACAACTCCCTATTTTAAGTTTCAGCCATACCCGGACAAATTTGAGAAACCCTATTAAAATTCTGATATCAATGTGAACAATTGTTATTGCTGGAAACTTTTCCAATTGAGAAATTTAGACTCACGGCTGTCCATTGCCAAACAGAAATCACGATATCGAACGTGGCTTGCGTCAGCACGATAATAGTTGGAGAGTTTTTGAATTTCTTCTCTGGATAATTGAGCTTCTTTACCAATAGCGAGAGACAACGCACAAACAAACTGATGTTCAGTAATTTTATCGTGACGCAATTTATCATAATCACGGAAAAATTCGATGACACGAACGCCGCGTTTGTGAACTGCCATTCGAATGCGATCTAGTATCATCTGCACTGAAGGACTCATAGCCACCGATTCCGGCAACGCTGATGCCTTTCGAGGATCAACAGCGACACCGTCGCGGTGCTTGCGCTCCAAATCCGCTGCCGTTAACAAATCATGATGTAGATTAACGTAATTCACCATTCCTTGGCGCTCAGGATCACGGTACTTTCGCACCAATAATGTTATCTCGGCATCAGTCACATCCTTTGGTCCTGGGAATACGCGATAAAACTAAAAAACGAAATGAATTGATATGAAATTAAGAAGAGACTTTCGAATGGAATCAACAATTTACTTGACTCTCTGTGATAACACCAATATTGTGGGTATCAAAATCTTCGCAGCTAGTTTTCACATTAATGCCGTGATATGAATAGTATTGATTCATTCGTAACAGCAAATTGTAGAGCTTTGATTCGGAATCTGGTGATAATGGTCGGCATGATCTTAAAGTACCGAGTCTGAAATGAAATGAGGATGTGTTGGAGATGACAGTATGATATTGCATTCTCTCATCTTCTGTTTGATACTAAAGCAAGTACGAACACAGTCAATTAATTCAGTAACATAGCTAATCAATTTAAGTACAGTAAAATGAAAGCTCATCAATATCTGGGATTACTTAAACACTCATGATGTCTTTTGCCTATATCTATAGGTCTGATAGTATAAATAATTCAAGCTGTATGAAATGTGCGATCTCATAAGTGCTATCATATATAATATCTAAGTTAATATCCACCACCGCATACATTTGCGAAAACTGAGTGCTTCAGTTGCATGGGTTGCGTGTGAACATGATAAGTATGCTACGTTTCAAATGAAATTACTCCTCTGCGCTCTGCAGTATCGGATTGGTTTTGCTGCCGTATTTTCATGCTGCGGGATTCTCTAACTCGTATGTACAATTGACGACAGGGCTCATAAAGCTACGATTATATATTTTTGTTGCTCAGCGGCATGTGTCTATTTCAACTGGCGACATGTATCGAAATGTGACTTTTGCGACCTTCCAAACACCTGGAACTGCAGATTTTCAATTTTCAAAAATCTTTCTCACTCTCTCTAAATTAGCCACACTCACATATGTCAATTTCACTTCATTATTTCTGCAGAACATGCATCTTCGCCGATGTCTTCTTAGTAAGTGTATTTTTAGTCTTCGTATTACTTCACAAACAAATGTTCTCTTATGGATCTCATACATTCTGGTCTTTTGAAAAGACACACGTACATAGAAATCTCAATCGACTTGGTAATAACGGAACTTCACTATTTGTAATCTCGATTGTCTTTCGATGCACTTCCCTCTCCACTTCAAGGACACTTTACATCAATCTAACCATAAACCACTTCTCATTCAAATCCTTCTAAACTTAATGCAAGAAATATAATATTTTTACTGTTTATTCTGCTATAAATTATATGAACATTATTCAATTGCATTATAATTCTGTTCATTATTTGCAAATGAACATAAGCGAAGTGTTTAACTTACAATTCTGGCGGAGCTACAGCTTGTTCAACAGGGTTTCTTCTCAAATCGTTTGTGTCAAACGGTCTTTCAATGCTCTCACAAAATTTGACATAATTCAATCGACTATCTGAATTGAGATCATATTTCTGTGCTAAAGCGTGTTCCTCTCCATTCGATAATTTGACTCCCAAGTTCATCCAAAGGGTACGAAAAAACTGAGGAGTGGTGACATATCCCGATCGGAGCTTGTCATAATCATGGAAGAATTCTTTTATTCTGATTCTTTTTGTTTGAGCTGTCAATCGAATGCTGTCCTCTACATTTTGACAAACATCAGCCGTCATCGCTCTTCTGAAAGGAAGAATAAATTAGGCAGTGAAATATGATATTAGGTAAGTATTCATCATAACAGGGAAGTTGCTTTGATGACTTTGAATGACTCATCTCCATGATCAAAGTCAGACAGTGGCAATGCATTTTCATCCGGGGTTACAACGTCCACGGATTAAAGAAACAGAAAAGTCTCTGAGGGTTTCTCAATTTCATTTCAAGTAGGATAACGGGTCCCAAGTGAAACTTATCTACTGACAAGAATCTCAGAAGGACAAAACTGACTAGCGAGTAGTGGAGGCACCCACACCTTCCGCGAATAAATAGCGCCTCAAACACTTTTATACGCGAATAAATAGACCTGACCGGATTTCAATACCTTCAACAGCAAGAAAATCACCCATGCGCACAAACACCACATCACTGGACATGATAAAAGCATTCGACACAGCTAGCGCACGTAGACTCATTCAGAAACTTCAACAGACAAATATTAACTTCATTCGACACATTTCATATTTCATCGAAGGCAGACAATCTTATACTATATACCACAAGAAGCAGAAACACTAGGCTTCCCAAAAGGCGGAGTTCTCATTCTTTCCTCTTCAAACTTACATGCAATTCATAGTTCTTCCAACAGACTCAAAAGGTCTACGCTGACTGTGCTGACAACACAACAATCACGCTCACATGCTTAAACATCAAAACACCACAAACAACCACCTTATCACAAGAAGCTGCTCGATTTCGCTTAACGCAATCTCTATATCAAGCCTCATCCCTCTCTACAACGAGCGAAGCAGAAAATACTCAATATGAACAGAAACCCACGCAGATCCATCAACAGCAACCAAATCCTGCTCGTCAACATAAACGCAGCACACATGTCACATTCACAACGCAAATTAATAATATTTGCGATGAAACTACTTGCACGGTTATAATACAATCCCTTTCGAGTGCACATCCAGAATCTAACTGACCACCAATAATTTCACAAACAAACATCGGCAACCTGAAGGCAATACAGAGTAAAGCGCTAAAGATACATGATGCACACGCGACACAAGTAGGCAACACTTTCACAGCGAAACATTCGTCCCAAGTACCAAAGAACAGTCATCACAATACATGCAAAGCGACTTCTTCACTATGCAAAATTCTAAAATCAACTATTCTTCCTCTCCATCCACTAACAAAGCCAAATAGACAATAGACAACCCACCATATTCAACAAATGGAATTGGCGCAATATGCCCGCACGCTCAATCACTCAGTATCACTACATAAATAACAAATAAAGCAAGCACACCCACACATTCGTTGCATCCTCGTACGCAGAAAAAACAACAAATATTAATTAACCCTCGATTGTGAATAAATCAACACAATCTTACAACAACCGAACACACACAGAGGACACTCGCACAACTCCTACAATCAAATCAGCTCTCTTCTAAAAATATCTGCTCAAAATAAACACCTTTTTTCACCTTCACCGTCTTGCAAATTAGTCTCACACAACACAACACACCCTTTCTCTTCATGATAGATGCACATTGCACACGTCTGGACCTATGGTTTACCGCCTATAGGTGCACGGGCTAATCCACCGCTGCTAGTGGGTAATCGCCCCCCCCCCAAACACCTGATGATTCCTAGACCTCTCGCAGTAACAGCAAGGGTTGGGTTGACACCGTCACAACCAGCAGTGCTCGCTCATCACTAAGGCTACTCCCATCGTCTTCGAGTCAAGTAATGAACATAGTCGACATTATCAATGTAACTGAAATGATCTGACATTTGGTTAGTAGAGACGACTGCAACAAGTTTATCATAACTTTGAGTTTGCGAAGCATACTTATTTCGGATGTTTCATGAAGGATCTTCAAAGTGGAGTAGCGCAAGCAGATTACAGGCTTGAAGCTTATGGAGTAGTAGTCCACAGTAAATTGCCACTTGCATGATGAATTTAGCTCTGTAAACAAAGTTCTACTTCTACAGAAAATGTAAGATGTTCAAGAATTTTTCTCGTTTTATAGGAATGTTATGCATGATAGAGTATGTCTAATTGTCCAATCAAAAGACCGTTTTCATTCATAATAGGATATGGCTTCCAAAAAAGAGAGAAACCAGGAATAGCAAAGCGCCATGGTGATATTCCTAACACAATTTACCGAGAATTATCTGATCTCTTGGCAATTTATATTTCGTCAATTGTCAATCATTTATTGAGACTGGGCGTTTTCCCACACTATCTGAAAAGAGGCATTAAATACCGTTACCGAAATTAGCTCCTGTCGACTGAAAGAATATAAGACCCATCACGTTATTGCCTACTATTGGTAAAGTAATGGAAAATCCATCCATAAACGGCTTCATACATCGATTGGGTGCGTCTCTCAGAAAGTACATAAAGCAAAGGAGACCATTCATTATACTTTCCCTAGAAGAGCAAATAATTACCCTTTGCCGAAAATGTTTGGCACAATATCAAAAGTCACCCATCCACATATCTGCAGTCGATAAGCGATGCAAAGACTGAATACTATTGTTCTCCTTGTTGTCAGCTAGAATCAATTTCTCATACCCGCATATCACTTTAAAGTAATCCAGATAGATTTCTTCTGGAGATTTATGTTCTGCAGGATGCTGCTTCATCTTCATGTATTGAATTCGTTGCTTCAAAGTAGTTGTTGAGGACATATCAACGTTCCCAGTCAATTCTGCTCGCACTTCAGTGAGCATTTCTTCGAAGTTGGCGAAATGGAATTTTTTGACCAAATCATAAATCTTTTGACTAATCACTGCGCAATGAACATTCTTTTGTCACCACCGTGTCATTGTTCCTCACCATCGTAAAGCGAGCCGTGCAATTAGGACAATTGCTATATTTCCAATTTTCTCCTCAATCAACGAATCCAAAACAAATTGGAAATCGTTGATTAATAGACATCTTTTTGATTTATGTGATGTGGAGCATCTAAAACTAAAATCCATCAGGCAATCCCACGGCTGCCAACTCCTGTCGGCACACGTGAAAAAATCGGGACAAATCGGGACGCCCACACAGAAAACCGGGACACAAAAACCACACCTTCTTCTTCCACTTTTACATGAGCACTTTGATGTGCTTTGTTTTTCATCTATTTTGTTGGACTTGACCTGGCGTTAATTCTTATAATTCATAGATTAAACGCGTATCAGTGTTGAACTACCGAAATTCTATGGCAGAAGAAAAGTACCTACATCTTATGAACGACTATTTCCGTTTCGTCACCTCCCAACCAATCGATTTAATAGAAAAAATATTCTCATACAAAGATAAAAATGACTGCATTGTAACTGGCAAAAGCAAAAAATGCAAGAAACGTAAGAAAAAATTACACGATTCATCTGGAATTTCAGATTTAATGCAGGATGAATATATAACTCACATAACTCGATCATCAGCTGTCATATATCCGGCTTAATTGAGAGAAAATAGAATAAGAGAATAGCTAAAAATAATGAAATAAAAATGAGAAAAGAAAATTGGTAAAATAACATGCGAAAATATGCTTTTACATTAAACAATCGCAAATTTAGTCATGCTGTTGTTGGAACTTTCTTGAGTTTGTACAAATAGATCGTTTCTTTATACTGTTGAACTCATATTTCCCAAAAATAAGTCAGTACAATCAGTATTTCAGAGGACGACAGGATCCCTATGCACGTGACCAGAGTGCATGTAACAAATTCTGACCACAGCACCTAACTTCGACTGCAAACTCGTATCCAAATTTCAAAATCCAAAAAATCGGGACAGCTAAATTTCGAGAATTTCGAGGGCAATAAATCGGGACTAAATTGGGACGTCAGCACTGCAATCCTATACAGGAAGTTTATGATAAAAGAGAATTAATTGTCAACGGCAAATTTGGATTCAATGTCCCTTAGCATTTGAAATTCATAAAATTCAAATAGCCTACATACAGAAGGTAAAAGTTATGCCATCATCAACATGTAAAAATTGCTATCTAGGCTTTCAAAATGATGATGTCTGTTTCCCTGGCAATCACTAATGATGTCTCGTAACAGGCATTCTGGTCTCTTCTACTGATTTGAACAGGCTGTCTCCTCTACAGTTAGTATAGATATCGTGTAGATTCCTTGTAATAGCTTCTTTCTAATAAAGATCGCTCACGATATTTTCGATGTTCGTTATTTTTCATTTACGAAACTTTTATATACGATTTATTCAATGAAAACCTCTAAGTTGGCTGTCTTCCCATCATTCATGCACCACATAGAACCTAACAAAATGCGCACCAATTCAATTTTATCTCTGTTTTGCTCCTACTTTCTCTCAGTTGCCATAGTACAGTCGTTCACTTCAAAGGAAAATTTCGACCAATTTGCGTCTATTTTCAAACGCTCAGATCCCGTAGATCAACAGATGCACGTCTAAATTGGCAAGAGTGACAAGAAATACAACGAAGTGGCCATTGAGGCACTGTATCGAGCTACACCTTCAAGTATTTTAGTATCTACTGTATCTAACAGGCTATCAAAACCGAAAAAAGTCACCTATTCAATTATAATTGTCATGTCAGAGGTTTCTGTCAACACTGAGCCCAACGTTGAGAATAAAAAAATTATGAATCGAAGGCTTGTTGGTACATGAAGCAATGTAGATGCAACGACTAATATTTCAAGATTTCAGGTGGTTATCGTCAAGATACAACAATTTCGTGTTAGCTCGTTTTATTATTGCTATAACAACAGCTTATTTCATAGTATTTAAACAAAAATCTGTAGTTTAGCAGCTGTTGCCATTTCGATCAACTTTGTTTTTTTACTTTTCTGATGGACCTCTGGACCTGTCTGTTACAAATTGCCACAGAAGACATGAGTATGATAATTTTGATCAGCTTATTGGCTGATTGTCGTTCATAACAAACCAAGGAAAGACTGTCACTAGAATACTTCTCTATTTTTGTGCTATAAAGAAGATGTCTATATTTGATGATATCATTTAAGTAATAAATAAGACCTGCAAATATGATAGGTAGGATATCTTTGAAAAAAAATTGTAATTTTACTGTTACAACCCCATGCATGCTGAAAGTTTTTGATGCACGTACAGCTGCAGTGGATGCATCGGATTACAGTCAATCCGATGTCTATGGTCACACACATAGACATAGAACATCAACCTCAATGCTTGGTGTTCGATATCTGTGGTCGCACACCTCTTAATCAAACCTGGAAGAAATCGGGTGCGATTCCTCGGAGGCACAACTGGTCATATATTTGGGGACGGATACACCCAAATCACGGCCAGCTGCCTACACTATATTGGCAGCGAGAGGTGAATGACAATTCAATTTGCATTTTTTCCCGCTTTTCGGAATACTTCATCATACAAGTCATCTGCGTCTTCATAATTAATAGATAGTCATTTTTGTTTAAACACACAATACCTAACAACAGATGCGAATAAGCTTCAAATATTCGCACGTGTTTGTGTTTTTTTTCATTGGTTACAGTTCCTAGATATTTAGTCGTAGTAACCATATTTCTGAACAACGTTTAGCTGATAACCTGCTGTTGTCGAGAGATGCAAGGCAATGGCGATGTCTATACATTGTTTTTGCACGTTCTAGATGCATTGATGTATAGAACGCCCTACATCAGGGATTCCTAAACTCCGGATGCAGTGCAGACCGGAAGCACAAGTGTTGGTGCGAAGTCCATGTAGAAAAATCAGTACACAACAGGAGCAATCTTTAAGTATTTTCAATCGATATGTTAAATTTTTTCATTGTGAGTGATTCGACAGTGAATATCTGTACGTGAAGCTCACGTTAATTTAAAGATCTAGGATTTAAAATAAAAAAAATGAAGAAAGCTTCAAATTACTGCGAGTAAATTGCACCACTTTTTCAATGTTGTAACATCTTTTTTGATTAAATTCCCTATCACACACATTGCAATTTATGTGATTATTTTGTTAGATGTAGAGTTAGACCGACCCTTTATTTCAATAAAGACTTAACCCGAAAGTTCCTAAAGTAAACAAGATGAACGGAAACTATATCTAGTGACAATCAATTGGAGATTGTAGGGCCTACAATCTTGAGAAATTGATGTTGAAAGAAGTTTGAAAAAATAGCAGCTAAACTCATTGTAACACAACTTTCATTACCCATGCTCGTTACCCTGCATTTACCATACAACACCCACATCGTAAAATTTCATATTGATATTTTTTCCATAATCATTGTGACAAGTGATAGAGTAACGATATTACAACTTATCTTTTAGTCCACAGATTTCGACGAGCAATATGTCAAGATACTTCTATGAATAAATTGGTTTATTCTCTTCGTGCTTAGTTCATTAATATACACATTAATTTTTGTTGAATAATTGCGATTTCCGAATGGACTTACGTGATTGGAGGGCACGTTGTTGTTTGAACTTCTACATAATTTTGGATGTACTATTTTAGCAACTGTTCACAATCGTTTTTTGTGGTAGAGGTAGTGGAGTAATGGAGTTGTGGCATTGAGAGTAATGGCATTGTGGAACGCTTTAACAAGAATATTGCCAAGTTGATTGATAATACGAACTTTGCGAATTGTGATAGTTTACAGCAATCTTTGGATACATTGTGCAAAATTACAATGCAACCAAGCATTCCTCAACTGACTGTTCACCTAGTAATCTTATTTTGAGCTATGGTATGAAGACTAACCTTAATGTTACAACAGAAAGTGAAGACATAGTGACTGACGCAGGACTTAACTTACGAAATAGTAGTGAAAGGAGCGCGTCATATGCAAATGATCGAAGACGACCTAGGAAGCACTTACGAAGCAAGGAAAAACAAGGAAGCTGATTTCACAAGTGAGAGCGTATTCTTTCAAAATGGAAGACGGGTTTACCATTAATGTTAGAAACATTAAGAAGAAGGTGGAAACACCTAATGTGGACTTTCATGATTTTTTTTCCAGTAGGAACGAGTTCTCAAACTGTACCGGTAAATGATAATACCGAAATTGAAGTCATTCCCAGTTTTAGAAGGGATTCTGTACAACCAAACATTACACGTAGGTCGTCCAGAGCAAGGAAGCGACCATCATATTTACAAGACTTTATAACTAAGTAACGAGTTCTCAAATTCTTAAGTGTAAATCATTTTATGAAAACTTATAAGTTGATTATTATGCAGATAGAATGCATATGGTATATGATTGTAATGAACCTTATGTGTAAATCCTTTTATGAAAATTTATAAGTTGATTATTATGCAGATAAAATGCATATGGTAATATGTTTGTAATAACTAAACAAATGATTTCATGAATTTCTAGGACTGTTTAAATTCAAACTCAACGTGTATCCAACTATAAGTGACGGACTAATGATTTCTAAGTATTGAAAATGACATTTCCTTAACCATATGACGTATGGATATTATTTCCCCTTCTGAGTGATTTGCCTACATTTTGTAAACTGTGATTTCCTGATTGTCTTTTTGTGATAGAATGATTCTTTTATACAAATGGGGAAAATGTAATATCCTACATGTCAATTTTGTTAAAAGTAAATTTGTTTAAACTCATCAATTAAATTCCCTTTAAAATTTCTTCATGGTTATTTTGAAACTTATATTTGTATAGGACCGCGGAATTAGAAATAGAATTTGAGGTACCTTTTCCCGGTCTTGTCTGGTTATGTGCTTTATCTTACACAGTACATTAATTATCTTGATTGATCTTGCTCTCATTTAAACATTATTATGAATGGTATAACAAGCTAGAACATTACAAGAGGAAGCTGAAAGATTGACTGTTTGAAAACACGCTTTTATGCGGGTAGCAGAAGCATAGGTCCCGATCTACTTGTCACGCTACTCTAGCGGAAAACATGATTTTCTTGAATGAAACTGATATTTCAATTAACGTATTGTGAAGAACAAAACTACACACCAAAAAGTTCCCTCGAAGGAAAATGAAAAATGAAATGGCAGAGTTAAGTGGAGAAAACGAGAGGACAACTTAGTCAAAACCTAGCCTTTATCGCAATAGAAACATAATTTATTTGCATGATCAACAAAACTGAAGATGAAAGTAGGCCTATGTGCTGAATATCACTCATATGAGTAAAACTAAAAGGAACAAGAGTTATATAGATATAACTATCAATTCACTCACGAATTAATGAGGACGCCCATTACATCAATAGGGCCATCATCAACATCTTTTTGATTTGCATCTGACTTGTAAGTGAAAGCAAATAGATCCTATAAGAGTATAGTGAAAGAATGTAGGCTGATAGGCCAACATCTGCAGCATATATGTACTGCACATGTAGGCTATACAATGAAGGAGATGATCTGTCTTTTTTCCGCACCAGCATGCCGTCTGGCAACTTCTGCTAGCTAATAATTGAATTCACAAGTAGCTTCAATCGCAACACTTGCATGTAGTAGAGATGGCTACGGCATAGATTCTCGTCTATCTCACCTTCTGAACGGCCTTTTTCTTGCTCATGAAAGTTTCTGTTCTATCTCAATCGCTGATCACTGTTTAACTCAGGTGAAAAATTCTTTTGCTCACATTCTCACATTACGGATATTTGCTGGTGTAACTGAATAATAATATTGTAGCATTTTGAAATCCATTGCCGCTTGCTTACGAGCATTGAGTGATATAAAATCAGATGCATATCTTTCTCAACAACACTATCGATGATTTGAATGCTGACAAATCTTTTATTAAAAACTTTGCGCACTTTCATTGACAGTCAGGTGTGTAGCTGTGTAATAAAGCTGATAATTTTAGATCTTTCTAAAACTGCAATTTTACCAGGAACAGCAAATTCCATCATTCAATTATTTGTATCTTTTTATCTCAGCTTAAAATGATCTTCTTTTTCGCCACATCAGTAAAAATCTTTTGAGAAATACCTGGCACGATGAGAACATATTGAAAAGTATCCACTAAGGTAGCAGCCTAGTAATGTGAAATGAAATTCATATTACGAGCGCAGTGTTAATTCTTGGTTTATAGGAGTATTCAATAGCCTGTTTAACTAATCGATGTTATTAATGACTATAAGATAGTTTACATTACTATCATGTGTGATTTTCAAATTGCAATTTCGCCGTACCTTATGTCACCAATAGATTGTCAATCAATTTATTGGACAGTAGGTGATGATCACCAACAGGAGATTTTTGCAATTCACAGTTTTCATCTGTAGATAAAAAGGCAAGTAAGTGATCACTCCTTTTTATAGAGACACATGTACATTTGATCTAATTATGCGTCGTTTTTTGGTCAATAAAAAGGAGTGATCACTTACTTGCCTTTTGAAAGCTGTGAATTTATTGGACAGAATGAATGACGAATGAATAATGAAGATAAAATAATGGAATACAATGTTATTATCGCGCGGCACGTATCTGCAGCACGAATGATCATGTCGCAAATCTCAATTCTTGTATGACATGAAACAGGAATATCTAACCTCTAATAGAAGAACTGAATGATAAATTGCTTAGTGGATATTTTGTGGGATCTTTTTAATTCAATGTGCAACATTGGAGAACGAATGAACAGATTTTTATAAAGCTTGCATATTCTTTCTTTGTGTTTAGAGCAACTTATTTCTTCTAAGCTCACGCGGAAAAAGTACAACGCAACTCCATGAAAACGCAAGAATGTTGATATGATGAAATTGTTTTTGACATCGCACTTGATGACACAAAATTATGTAAATTATGAATTGAATTAAAATATTCATAGTGTTTTCGAAAGTCGCAAAATTTACATTGAAGCCTGATTAGATGGTGTTAATCGGAATGTTTTTCCCCAGAGTCTGGTTGGATGAAGCAATGAAAAGCATAATCGACCTTAGTTTTGCACTTTCTATTCGAATGACCTCAACTGATAAAGTGCTCATAGAACTTGAGTTATTTGACAAATTAACTAATCGAGCAGATTATACAAAGACATGAGGCTATTGAAATTAATCATGATTCAATCGAAACCGTGTGAAGTTCGATAATGTGATATTTTAAACAAAAAAAGATCCTACTAGTTAACTAAATGTGCGAGCACATCTTTGTGTAGAATGAAGCTTTGATTGCACTTTGATTACTGCATTGCTATATTTTGTCTCTTTCGATTAAGTGCTCAACAATAATTTGGTATGATTATGTTAGTCGCGCTCAAAGATGATAATGTTTTATTTCGCATTTTAGATTAAACAATATGCAATCAAGAGCAGCTATTTTGATTGAGAGACAACTGATCGAAATCGATAAATCTACATTGAAAGTAAGTTCTGATATTACGTATTTTCAAGGATTGCCTTGTAGATGATCTACTCGATTTTTTTGGTGAAAATAAATTCACGCAATCATGAAAAGTTTTGAAGGAACGGAATTGTGATTTTCAGATTTTTACTGTCATATTTTCAGGTATGTTTTACCTGGAAAATGTAATCTATAGAATGGTTTATTGACATGAAACTGCCTCCGCTATCGGCCCAATATTCTAATATTTCATAAACAAATGTTTATAGTAAAATCTAGCATGAGCACTCTGAAGTATATTTCACGAGTAGGCATTCGAAAGCATGTCAGTTTCTGCCCTATATCATGTAAATTAGGAATTATGCTGTGTATAGAATTATTTCACATGAAATATATATTGCTGATATAATATGTAGGCTTGTAAAAAAAAATATCTATTGATTAAAATGATTAGCTTACCTATTTTGTGTTTTCCATTTTTTCTCTGGCTTCAGATGAATTGGAATAGATTGGATTGGCTGTTCAATCTTTATGATTTCTTGTGATGCTGACAAATCTTTAAGTTATGTACAGTGTATAGGTCATGTATTTGCTATCTATACATGTAGATGTGCCTGATATTTTTGGTGGTTCCTGTCTATTTTCCTGTTTTGCTGCATGTAGATTGCATGTGAGCGATAGAGACCAATTTTTGAGTTATGAACTTATGAACCTATCATTTGCATGTTGAGGAAATACATCAGCTAGTTGTGAGATTTTTTTGTATACTTAGGTTGCCAAATATTTTGAAAGTGATTGACGAAGGCGGCTCGCCAAAATTTGTATCATACAAAACGGAAACAAAATAATGAATTAAATTTTTAATAAATTGTCAAAAATTAATTAAAAGTTAATTATTTTTTCATTTTGTTGCTATCATTCATCAGCTAAGATGATTTCAAAATCTTTCTTTACTGATTCAGTTGTTGCTGCCAAATTACAATAGAAAAAGTCGAGCAAATAAAATACTTATCAAAATGACTTTGCCGACAGCTACGTTTGAAAGAAAAAGGATGCATTTATGTCAATTGAGCAAAATTTTAAATTCGGAAGGAAAATTTCAGCAAATTTCATGTATTTATGTGCAATGAAATATTTATCATGAGACTTTAAATCGTTAGCGAATAGCTGTGCAGCTACAAATTTGCAGAAGTAGCAGTCATAATAAACAGTTAAAATGGTTTCTATGCTTATATGGTATCTGCTTCGAACCATTTCTATGATAGATTTAATAATTCAGCCAAAATATTGCACCATAGTTTGTGAAAAGCTACCAAAAGTTTCACTCTCATTCGACTCATTTTTGCACAAAAATCAAAGAATTCTGATCTCTGAAACAAGAAAAATGTGCACAGCATAGTGAAATCTCAATCACTTGATCAAAACTCAAATAATAATTATGCCAGCTCCATGTGCCAGATTACAAACTCACAGATGGTTTAGGGCCACTATAATTCAACTATAACAATGTGCTTGTATGATATTGCTGTGCACGTAGTTCCAGCTTTGTAGTAATCGAGGAAAGCGAGGAGTCATCACCAGACACCATTACCTGGTGCTCAAACTGTTGAGTCTCCATTTTAGAACATTACAAGCCATTTGAAGTCGGATAGGCATTTTTACGAAATTCTCATGAAATGTAACAGGAGTACGGTGCATTTATACGGCTGATGTTTGTAATCACTCCCAGCTCTGTTGTATACAAGTCATATTCAAAGCTTACAGCTATTGTTCACATCTTAGTGTCACTTCCATAAAGGATAGTGTCACAAGCTCGGCATCACGCTTCATCAAAATCTGAAATGGGACACGCATGTTAACGAGATTTGCAAGCAGGCCAGCAGTCGACTGTTCATCATCCGACAACTCAGAAATTTCCTTTTGAAATTTGAACTTATCCAAGTTTATCAATCCTGTGGACGCAGTCTGTTGGAATTCAACAATGAAATATTTGTTTCTCTAAATGACAAAAACAGCACCAAATGTGAAGTAATCAATAGAAGAAATTACAAATTGGTCTGTGGTCGACACTGCAAATGTGACAGATTTTCTTCTCTTAAAATGAAACGTGAAAACAGAGCGATGATGACATTCATGAGCATCATGCACGAGGATTACTTCATGCATCATCTTTTTCCAGAAGTTTTGACTTACTCTCATCACCTACAGCAATGTCTTTTGACCTCTCAGCGGCGCGCAAATTCTTTCATTCCTGATATAACTAAACGTTACAACGATTCACTATGATTCCCAGTGATATCTGTCATCACTTCTCTTCTTGGTGATCCTATTTGTAACCACAACTACTTATGTTCGCTTGTCGTCGTCACTATACTTCATTAATATCTGCAGTGCTTGTATTATTTTGATTTTCAATAATTTTAAATAAACAGTGTGTCGATACATGTGATTGTCATTCTATAGAAATAAATACTTAATGAAAAGTGATGCCAAGAAAAACCTTTCCTGATGCTCTCAGTGCAAATGTTCATCGAAATTCATAAACATTCCCAAGCTGATGTGTGTAATCGTGTGAAGAATGAATTTGCAACATGAAATTATGCGATACTTTTTTCGCGAACTTCGACAAAGGTTCCTTAACTTTAAATTTTTTCCTGAATTTCGGAAGCGCATCACATATAATAATAAACGCAATGTTAAAATACGAGCAAATTACTGAATTTTTACAAGTTTACATACGTGGCCTATATTATTTATATTTGCATATTTATATGATATTATACATTAGCTTTATAATCTTATGTTCAATACGAATTACATCTCAGTGTCAGTCTCGGCCTGTTTCTCAAATCTGATCGGAAATCAGACACAAAAGTCACCAAGCAATGATCAGTCGATGATTGTGATTTCTTTTATGATTCAATGTATAATTTACTTTTCACTGCTGAAAGGCAGAAAATTGTGAATTGGCAATTCCTTGTTTCAGGGCATTGAAGTTATTCAATCGTATGAGAAGAACAAATTTCAATGGTCTGTCAAAATCAAAGGTCCATCCAACACTATATGGGAAGGTAATTTGATTATTCATGTGACATCTAAAATTCTTAAATATAATGATGTTAGTGAGATTCAATTCGTTCCGTGAGCGATAAAAATAATGCTTCTCTTACATTGTCTTGGTAGATCGCAGCAAATGGAAGTCAGTCATCTCAAAAAGTTTTGACAGTATTGCTGCTGATGACTTAATGAGTTTTCGCGACCATGTGACTTTCTTAGCAACATTTGTAGCTCAAAGAAGTGTGACTGGGTCTATTGTCAGGAAATTATTTAACAAAGAAAATACCGAAATGCCTGAATATGCATAACATATTGTGGACGATGCACACCGGACTGGGTGAGCCAGAAGTATCCGTCGAATAGGTTTACCTACAATCTAGGGTGTTATTCATTGCATACACGTAAATTCGTTATTATCCATTGGTTATGTGGCTGGATAAATTCTGGTTATTTTTATAATGTTAAAATTCAGTTTGGTTGCAAAAGTAAGCTACTCGTCAATATTCTTTGATACTTCCAACTTATTTTCAATATATAAGTTATTTATATATAAATAATGGTGTTACCATTAAAGTTTAGCACAAAAATGTGTTTATTCTTTAAAAGCAAAGTTGAGACTTGAAATGTCTTCATTGAGAAAAGAAATTCTAATAGAAAGTGATGTAAATTCATTTTTCATTCTCAGGTTGCCCGTTATCGTTGGACACACATGCACTGAATTCTCCACGCATGTGATTTTATGACCATGACACATTTTTTTGCAACATTTTCTTTTACTATTATGGAAACATAAAGATGGTGACAGTTCATGTCTCATTAAAACTAAGGAAGGCTTCAACAAGATATTCTTCCCCTTGATATCTTTAAGATGTCGTGCAGATACTTGTCCATTAGGATTCCCCAAAGGGCCGATCTTTTGCAAATCAGGGTTACGGTGAAGTCACTTGATTGCACCTTTTTCAAGACATTCCCGTTAGATCTGTTTATCCGACTTCTTTCTCACTGGCCTTGACAAATGGGGTGTAGAACATTCTTTTTTGAAATCAAATGGTGTCATTTCTCATCACTGACAAGATTTTACATGCAGTACAAATTCATTCAACTTTATAAGGTAGTCTGATCCGATTGCGGTTTCCGAGAAGAATACGAACCAATAAATTCGTTGAACAGACAATATCCCACAAATTCACTCGAGGGACGACTGTTGACTAACTTTTCCAATGGTTGCTTGCACCCATGGTTGCAATGTTGCGTCTAGGTTAATTTGAGCTTTTATGTTGAATATTGGTTTTTATTTTTACTTGAGCATTTAGTTTCATCAGAAAAAAAATGATATTTGAAGGATATGATGTTGTTACAAAATGTCAGTTCATTATCGAAATCATTTTCATCCAATTCTTGAACTTAGCTGACACCATGGTTTCTGCCAAAGCCTTAATTGAGTAAGTGGCATGTTGATTTTCGACCTTGTTGATGTATTCATTCGCTAGATTTCAAATGTTTTGAATTTTTTAAATTAATAAAAGATGATGTTCATTCATCTGATTCTTAGTATAACAATCTAGAAAAAAGATATAGATTGATAGAATATTCAAGTGCAATCTTGCTATTCCAGCCAAATTGAATTTTAGTAACGGAAACAAAGTAATCAGAATTCATCTGGAAACGATGGAAAATAGAGCATCAATGCTGCGATAAGATTATAAGGAAGCCTATTCGACGGTTGCTTTTGGTCCATGCCTTTTACATGCACTTTAATTCAAGATGTATTTACTTATCATTCATGGGAAATATCACATTCACTTTTAATATCAAACCAAAATGCATCGCAACAAAGCAGTCGTCATTAACATAGAATGCTTTTCTAATGTTTTCTTTCCTTTGTTCTGAAATACGTAAGTCATATTTAAACAAGTAATTAATAAGGATCATGTGAAAACATTACAATCTATTTTGAATTCCGGTGCAAAGTCATAGAGAATCTACGTCGCTTTGATCATAGCAGTTCAGCTCTCTCAGGCCTTCATTGGTTCCATATGCCTCATCGCATATTCTACAAAGTATATGTTGACTTAAGTGTTTATTTCCAGGGTCCCTAATGCGTATCTACAAAGGTTGAACAGATTCTCATATAGGCTAGTTCTGCAGTTCATTGGACCCCTCTGTCCGTGGACACCGAATTTTTGTTTCTCGATCAGCTATGATATATATTACCATACCAACTTTCTGTGCGCTCCATACCATCTTTCAAGCAAAAAGCTCGTTGACTGCTTTTTGTCTGCTTTCCTGTCAGCAGCATCCAATTACTATGCCTCTGTTAAAATGTTTTGCCGGAAAAGCAGCAGCCTCTGACAGTTTGATGGTAAGGCTAAATTGGCTTATCTCCTTGAATTGTCAGCGTCTTTTGAAAAGTGAAACAGAAAATGGGTTTAAGAAGCTCCTCAGAGCATTTCCGTTACTTACCTATGCATAGCACCATTACCGATTCATATTTTAGCTTGATGCTTTCCGTGGGACAGTTTCATCAAAAAAGAGTTTCAGGACCATTTTGCAATAAGACAATTTTGATCAGGACCCTTTTATTGTCTTTTCAGCACCGACTGCTCGTGTAACACTTTGAAATTTCTTTTAGATTAGCATTAGGTTTAAAATAAATAACTTGGATCAAATTACACATGTCAATCTGATTTACATGGCATTTTGTTTATGCAGAAACTCACGTTCAGTTAATTATTCATTTTTGATGTTTAGGACAGGATTCATTTGATTTAGATAACGATCAGTTGAAAAGAAGTGTCCATGTTTCACCCTTTTCTGTCTGTTCTCTTTTAATTATTTTCCTTTTTCAGGTGGTCTTTTCAAATTAGCTGTACTATTTGAAGAGACATATAATTACAAGCCTCCTACAATTGTCTTCATAACGATTCCATTTCATCCTAATGGTGAGTGAAATGCTGACTAACGAAATATTTTCAGTTATCATCCGATGTTAAAGACTGAACGCGATGGAATTGTAATTTATGACAGGTCTGCTGCGGGCATTCGTAGCTTGCAATTAAATTTCGTCTCTATATTTCATTTCATGCTTCACTATGAATCTTGATGATGATTTAGAACAGTCAAAGGAAATCAAAAAAGGAAATCATGGAGATTACTGGTCCTCATCTCAAAATAATCAGAAATAATCCAACTCATGGCCATCGCGGGCATCATGGTCTGAAACGTCAACGAACGTAAAACTTGACCAATTTTAGATTGGAAAAACATAAATCTTTTCAGAAAATATGGTAATCCCGTTTTTCTGGTAATCAAAATAGAAATTGGAAAAATTGTCATAAAATTTCTACTCTAAGATTCTCACGTCTTGTTTCTGAGTGGCGATGCGTTAACACGTACTATCGCATTTACTTGTTTATTTTATTTCCTGTGTTTGGATAACCTTAGTATAAATGATATCCGCTGTCCAATTAATGAAGTCAGAAAAGTTGACGATTTAGATCCCTTTCAGTAATCGAAGCAGAGTCACTTAGCCATAAATTCGGAAGTCACGAACTCATACAAATTTCTCTATTTATCTCTTTTCGTCTTCTGTGTTCGTAGTCATTAATGTGGATTATCATGCATTTGTCTCCAATCTATAATTTACATGACGAATATTACACATTCCAAAAAATAGAGCAAGCTTTCCTGTGAAATGAAATACTCTGGTAGCCCTTTGCTGCTGTTATAATTTCTGACATTTCTACAATATTTCGCAGTTATCACTGAATCAACAGGTACAGTTTATCGTAGAAATGTGAAGGCACCGCGTGTTGAAATTGATTTGTCACAAATCCCAAAATAAAAAATCTTCATCCACTTCTTGTATTGTCAAGTTAAATAAAATAAAGAACTATAGTACAAAAGTTAACAGGATTACGAGGACATGTCCAGAGGCCTTTCGCCGGTTTACGTCAATGGAACACACCGAATTATGGAATGGCAAGCTGGAATGTCTGACATAGAGAGCGGCTACGAGAGTGAGCTAATAAACATGAATATTAATCTGCTACCACGCACGGTCATGTTGATACGTTTTTCTCTTGTGCCAAGCGTTCGACGCCCTATACTTGGGGGCCGCTCCTTTGGTTCTAGGGCAACTCAGACATGGAGCCGTCTCCCAAAAGACACAAAGTCTGCTGACAATGTCTCGTTGTTTAAGTCGATTTTAAAAAAGTAATTTTATATGAAATTGTAATCTGTCCTTGAAGCCTCTTGGCATAACGCCACAATTTTAAATGAATTCTCTTTTGACTTGACTTGACTTGAAAGAGAGAGGGTCATCATAGCTTAGCTTTAACAATGAGCGACTCATGAGCGACTGTAGAATGTTTAGATAGCGGTAATTGTAACTACTACCGATGATAGAAAAGTAAGATGACGTACTACGATTTTTGTCAAAAGTTCTGCAAGATATAATATGATTAATGACAGAGCTGGCCGGAGCATTTCTGGATCTTGGTCTTACACCCACAGTAATGACCCATTTCGGAAGATGTTCAGAAATTTTCTTGCATAATCGACGCTCTGTATGACCGACATAGCTGATGCCACAGCTGCATTCGAATTTGTAGATTACATGGGATCGGTCGACTTTGCTCAGATTATCCTTGAGAGGACCAGTCGGAATAGTATGGGCTCGAAAAAGAATGATCGGATCCGCCGCAGGATATGATCTTTTGACTGAAGAGATCAGACGAGAGCGAACTTCACACTCCTTCAAATCTCCCTGAAAGGTTTACGACTGGTTCCGATCATGAATTCACGTTTGGCATCAGTATAGCCGTAAGTATTGATGAACCTATCAGGGTAACCATTCATCTTCAAAGTCTCAGTTCTAAGCTCCTGAAATAAGAACTCTACAGAGCATATTATCCTGGCACAATGGAAGAGAGCACGCACAAGGTTCTTTTTATAAGTCATAGACACATAGCTCAGAAAATGCAAATGTAAACCTGTCCAGGAAGGGTTTACACTCGGGTGCGAGCATGACCAGAATCACTACAAATTGCAGAGACATCTAGACAGTTGAGGCAATTTGTGACAAATCAATTTCAACACGAGGTACAGTTTACTTATACAAGAAATAAAACGTTGGCTACATAAATTGCAAATTTCAAAGGATATCAGTGGATTAAGGATTGGAAATCGTTTAATTCGTCATTACTATTTACATCCGATTGAAGATATTTTGGGGTCACAGTTTCTTACAGACTTAAAAGCCGCCCGGACAGGGCTTTGCTCTGAAAAATCCCGAACTGGTCCTCCAAATTCAGGCCGATTTACGAGTCTTGTTCTCTGGACTCATCTACTGTGCCATAAAGTAAATAGTCTCAATTATTAACGTTACTATATTAACTTTTACACGAACTTCTAAGGCCTTTAAAATGGTCTCTTGAATATTTTGCTGCCAAGTTCTAAAATCAGATCAAGGTCGTACTTGCACGCTAAAAGAAGATTTCTTAGATAAAGTTGGCGAAACCTGCAACCTGCTTGTCTCAAGAGGTTACCATCAAAAAGAGGTTAAAACAAGCAGCTGAAAAGCAAACTAAACAAACACAGTAAAATTTTATTTTAGCTATTTTTTAAATGATGCTCAGTCACTGAAAATCCAAATGTTAATATTCTGTCAAAGGTTAGTCTGACTTACTTTCGATCATATTTTGAGGTATGGTAAGGCACTGCTATTCACTGCTGTAAGCTGCTGTATTATTATTGCTGTAAGTCACTGTATACTTGCATTTCGTGAAACCTTGATAGTGCTACCAAATATTAAATAATCGTCATAGCTTTTCATCTTAGCACTAGGTATCAACCTAGTTGCATTCACATACCTTTATTTTTTCATTCATCTAACTTTGATCATTTGTTTTCAGAAGGTTTTTGCCATTCTTTTCTGTACGTGCAAGTGTACGTGCATGTCAAGCATTGAGTTAGTGTATTTTTGCATGATTCATAAATATTTGCTATCAAAAAAAGCTGTTTGGAAAATCGATGTTATTTTATCCAACCTTTCTGTATTTCAAATTTTGTCGTAGATAATGAGGAAACTCAGTTGTTGTCCTGCTTATCGTCCTCTGATGCTCTGTAGTTCTCTAATTATCTCGTGTGATGCATAGCGGACAAACCTCACATTTTTTCTGTGAGCTGATTCTTTATCTTTGACTTGTCCATTTGCGATTAATTATAGATTTACTTTCTCCGCGTAGATAATAAAAGAATCTCATGGATCTTGGATTTTTGGCGATCACTATCGTGTTAGACTTGATAGTAATTTTGGAGTTATTGGAGACTGCTTGATGGTCCGCAATCCCAGAAGTAATTGATCATTATGAAACGAATCTTCATTGTGACTTCTGAAAGCAATTCATAAACAAGTGAAGCGAATACGGTATCTAATTCTGTTAATGGAAAAATCATAAAGTGGTTAACACCTTTAACTCATCTTTTATTATAAACCCGGATGGAATTCTATAGGGAAATAATATGCAAAGCAAAATAGTAGATTGCGGATGTCGGAGGCTCTACCAATTTGCACCTTTCCTCACATTAAAACCCCCAACTTGGAAATATACGGTTGAGTGCATTCTTCGTGTGCTCGTAGCGCGACGATGTATGGGAGTGAGACGTGGGCTGCGGAAGGCTATCAGATCACGAAGATGGAAAGAACAGAAAAGGCATTGGTTAAAAGAAAGTGTGATGTGTGGCGATGGACGAAGTTGAACATAGAAGGAAATTTCCGATGTTGTGCAAAGAAGAAAACTGCTGTGGTCAGAAACGTATATGAGCAGCAGCCATCTGATTCCATTCAACGTGGAAAAGAGAGACGGAAAACGGTCATATGAAGCAAGTAAACAACTGTAGACTTCGTGAGTGGCACGTGGGCAGGCAATTTTGAAAAGAGCCGTGGGCCGCACCTGAATCGTTTGCAGCCGCAGTTGCCGAACCCCCTTCTTTAAAGTATCTTCGTTAAATTTAATTCAATCTTCTGACAAAGCAAGTTTTCAGTTATTTGATGCTGTTCATATTACCAGATACTTGAAGCCGCAACTGCGTTGCGAAACGTCTGTCTTTTTTAGGCCTATTGCTAAACTAAAACATATTGCGATCACATCATAAGGGGTATATTATTCTCTCACTTCATCATTCATTACGTATAATGCTATCATTATAACAATGATCAATATCAATAACTATCACAATAATATTCCTGTGCATCCAAGTGTTAAGATCTTTGTCACGCAGTTTGCCTATTTAAGATAGAGAGCGGTTGTACATCCTTTTTTTGAAAGCATTTACTTCTGTTTGACAGCCACATTGCTTCATCCTTTTCACTCGCTCTTATTCAATATGTTTCTTCACAAACCATTCGTAGCGTGAAGGTCTTTAATCTATTGAAACTTGAAATTGGACTTTAATCGATTGGATGCTTTTCAAGTGTTTTTAGATTAAGTTTACAAAACATTCTTCGACAATCATTTTTAAATCACGTTCACATGATGAGAACATTTCTATTCATATCAGAAATATGAAGGCATCAGTTCAATACCACTCTGCATACAGAAAACATCATTCTGCTGAAACAGCGGTTGTCCGAGTCACCAATGATCTCTTCAACTCGATCGATAATGGCAAAGTGAATCTGATAGCTGCCCTTGATGTTACATCCGCCTTCGATACAGTTCATCATGAGACTTTGCTTCGACGGTTGGAAACATCTTTTGGACTTTGTGATAATGTCTATTCTTGGTTTACTTCATACATTACAACTCGCTATCGATATTTCAAATTTCGCAATACTGTTTCTGAAACAACTTACGTGTCAAGTGGGGTGCCTCAAGGCTCAGTCCTTGGCCCTGTGTGGTACGCTACGCGCTAGAGACTGAAAAATGGTTGTAGTGAATATGTAAGAATAAGTGATGAACTTGTTAGGACTGTTCCATCTTTTTGTTACCTTGGAGTCTTTCTTGATAGCACTTTGTCTTTTAGAATCAATGTGTCGAAAACTGTTGCTGTCTGTTTTGGTGCTTTAAGACAAATTCGAACGATACGTCGCTCTGTCACAACACCTGTTGCTATAAAGCTTGTTTTAGCACTTGTTTTATCAAGACTTGACTATTGTATAAGTGTACTGTATTTTTTGGAATTTCGAAAACACTGCAAACACGTCTACAGGCTGTAATTAATGCTTCGGCTCGTCTTGTTGCAAATATCCCTCGCTCAGCTCATATTACACCAGTTTTGAGAGAGTTGGAATGGCTACCTGTAAGAGCCAGAATCGATTTTCATGTGCTAAGTCTGATGTTTAAATGCTTGAATGAATGTGCACCTATTTATTTGAGTGAAATGTTTCATTATGTTCGAGACTTATCTGAACGTTCGCGACTCCGATCATCCTCAACAAATTGTATTGTCGTACCCAGAGTTAACTTAAAGACTTTTGGCAACCGACGATTCTCTGTTTGTGGTCCAATAGTGTGGAACAATCAACCATCCTCCGTCCAGACAAGTGTTTCATTGAAGAGTTTTAAAACGTCTGTTAAGAAATTATTTTTGAATGACTGTTTTTAAATGTTTTTATTTTATTTGAATGTTATTGTACTTGAATGTATATTGTATGTGTATATTGTATATGTTTTGTATTGAATGTTATTGTGCCTTGAAGCACTATTTGCATATGCCAGTTTCTATAATATAATTCGTGATTCATTCATTCATTCATGCGATAGGGTGTCAACTGTCAACACATCTGCTGCAGCTTTCTTCTGACAGTCCACTAGTATCATACAAGCCATGCGTCCCATTGACTATGAAGGAGTGCTGGAAAGTATCGGATCATGTGGCAGGTATCAAATCATACTTTTCCTCCTCTTGAGCTGTACCTGCGCAAAGACGGCATTGGACTTGAAATTGCTTCTCCTAAGTACTTATACTCCTCCTTTCACATGTACTTCTCCATGGGATGGCGTTATTGAAAATTCAACTGAAAATCAATGCTCTGGACTGGAGGAGTCGAACACGACTTTGGCCAATCTATCAAAATGTACAAAGTGGAAATATGACCAATCTCAGCTGAAGGAAACGATGATGACCGAATTCAATTTAGTCTGTGATGAATCATTTTATGGATCTCTTTTCCAAACAATAACATTCATCGGTCAAGCTATAGGTCTCGTGGTATCTGCCAGTATTGGTGATACGTTTGGTCGAAAAAAGCTCATTCTTTGTTTGTGTATTTACGACATGGTAATGTCCATAATATTGACTTTTATACCAGGTGTTGAGGGACAGCTGATTGTTCGCTTTTTGAAAGGATTAGCAGGTGGACTTTTGTATCAATGTCTTACACTTATCATGGAGCTTGTATCAAAACAGCATCGAGTAATGCTTGCTAATATCTACTGGGTATTTTTCGGGGTAGGATACGCAGGAGCAGCTGTTTTAGGAAAATGTTTCAAAACTTGGCGTTACATGCAGGCCGCATCAAACATATTTCTTCCATTTAATTTAGCCTTGATATTCATGATGTGCGAGTCTCCACGATGGTCACTTGTAAAAGGTCGAAGGACTGAGGCATTGAAGACGATCAAGAGAATTGCACGTCGGAACAAGCGACACGTCGATGTAAAAGATTTCTATAGCATACGGATTTACGAGAGCGTTTCGAACGATAGTATAAGGGTCGCTTTCTCGTCTCGAATAATGGCAATGAAAACTGTCTGTGGGTGGATCCTTCTATGGACTTATAGCTTAAGTTATTTTGGCATCAGCTTAACTTTAGATTTCGCTTCAGATGACATTTTCGTGAACGTGGCTGTGCAAGGATTTTTTGAGATTCCTTCAGCGCTGTTAGCTAGCCTTATAGCTGTCAAGTTGGGAAGACGTTTGCCAAGCATGGTGTTGCTTTTCATCTCAAGTATAATTATAATTGTTTTGCCATTCATTCGAAGTCACTCATATCACGTCATATATACAATTATTGCATGTATTGGGAAATGGATCCTCACAACAGCCTATAATATAACATTGAGTTTTATACCAGAGCTGCATCCTACATGCATACGGAATTTTGGATTTCTTTCTGGATTGACGTTTTCTTCTTTGGCAATTGTGATTGCCCCACAGATCAATAGTTTGAGTCAATTATCCAAACTCATACCGCCTATAATATACGGTGTTCATTGTGCTATCACCTCGATGTTATACCTGCTTCTGCCTGAGACCCGGGGGACAACTTTGGTTCAAACAGTTCCAGAAGCAGATTTATTGGTTACTGGCAAAGAGAAAGACTTTCAAAAGCAATTGAATGTGTGTTACAAGAAAGATGAAGAATTAGTGGAATGTCTTCCAGCAAGTATTGATGATGCAAGAGCTTAAATGAACAACTTGCCAATACAGAAGGAGAGTGATTCGTTTTAACTGTGCTTGAAAATTGCGAACTTGAATCAGTCTTTATAATTTTATTAAAGCATAGACTTCACGCATGCAACAAAGCAGAAACGGCAGCATGCTGTCGCAAACTTGGCTAACATATCTTCTGCACTTTGCTATGAATAGAAAATTGGGACCATTTCTCTGTTAATACTCGTCAGTCGGATCTACTTGAAGGCTAAGATTATCGGAACTTGGAAGTGAATAGATATCCAACTCAATTTAGCTTTGACTAATATTTTTTGACGCCCATCAATGGAACTGGTCCATGAACTTGCGCGAAAAATTGTGAACTTGAACTGAAAGCCCTTCACGTTTTCAGTGAGGAGTGGTTGTTGAACAACCTTCATTACATTCATTCTTTATAAGTGAAACTTCCTTATCATAATCATAAATCATAATTAAGAAAAGAACCGATGTTTGATTTTTTAATGCAAAATAATTGAATGGTGAAAGGAAACAGTTATTGTCACGATTTGTACATGCAGTTTATTACAATCCTACCTTGGAACTACTCGTAGGTATATTAACTCCATAATTGCAGTATAGATCATTCAAAAGCGGATGTGAAAAAAGTCAGCTTCTTGGTTAAAATAATGTGCTAACTACTCGTTGTTGATCAGCGCACAACAGCCGCTAATGACCGTTTCTTTCTATGTGGCAGAGTTGCGACACATTTTGCTTGGAAAAATCGAGGTGGAAGAAGGTGGCTCACTTTTTTATCTTCGCAATATATTTCACGAATCTTCCGCTTCACATCGTTAGGCATGCAAATAGTAATGTGGTTATGCATCACGTGATTGGCCAAGCACTCACAGTGCAAGAGTAACTCAGGAAGCCGAAAATACGATCAGTGCAGGCAAATAATTCTTTTAATTCGGGTGAGGCCTTTCGACCAACAATGTTGGTCATCATCAGAGCTTTCCTTTGCGTGTCATACAAAACGTCAACCCTTCACATTTGAACAGAGCAAACTACATGTAAAGTGCCAGAAAATAGAAATGAAGTCAACCAATTGGCCTTGGAACTCAGACTAAGGACTGCTAAGGCAGTGGCGGATGCCTGGACTGATTCAAAGGCCCGACTAATTGCTGCTACAGTGAATGTATAGCTTTAGCGTCACTACTCCCCATACTGGGAGCTTGTACGTTGTTGGCATAGAAAGGTTTTAGCTGGAGCGCTGTGACACTTGCACGATTGCCCTTTCTGGCAATTTCTGATAACACTTTTGAGGCTTGACCTCTTGACAAAAGAATCGCTAGGCCAAACACTTCACCACTGTGTCACGGAAATCACTATTACCTATAAGTGAAGCCTAATCAAAGTATATATACACACGCATTGTACATCTACAGGATTAATGCAGTAAAATGTAGTTCTCTGTAATCGACATTTTCTATTTATAAATGCTCCTTGCATAACTATGTGTACTAACGTTATCTATAATCGTGCTAAAAGCATCTTTTATTTCGAATATTTGAACAACCGATTAGCATGCAAGAATATATATTTCAGCTGTAAATGAGATAATACTTTACCCTTGATACAACGGGCATCTATTTCAATCCCTACAGTGTACGCTATAAGCTAGTCTCGGCCATTCCAAGTGAGCAAAGTTTATAAGTATTGAAAAGTTGCGAAAACTCAACAAAAATTGACATTCACAAGTCATCTGCTGATTACTTTAGTGGAGAGAACGCTTAGATATAGTTTTCAAATTGGCGAGAATAGTTATCTATTTAATCACGTCCTAGGTCAATTGAGCATTTATTTAACAAGTTGTCTTCTGGCAAAACAACATAGAATGTAATGATGACGATAAGAAAGCATATTGATATCGAAAATGGCTTCAAATACAAGTTAAATATGTCTACCGAAAATTTGACAATCACTTTACCACAAACCGTCTGGACGAGTGAACGGAAAAGAACTGAGCGAATTGACATTTCTCAATGAATGAATGCTTGGCCCCAAATTAATGAACGGCGAACTGAGCGAACTGAAAAGATGGCGTCGTTCGACTCCACCGCTATGAACACGAAGTCGCAAAGCCTATTTTCAAAAAAACTCAAAAAATGCTCATATAGACTGGATGTCTACAAAATCCTAAAAATTTCTAATTGTCCTAAAAATGTCAAGGAACCCTTAAACCAGTCTAAAAGTCCTAAATATCATCAAAAAATCTAGAATGCCATTTAGAATGTGCGATTTTGGTGTTGCGTTACGTAGAATGTTAAAGGAAGTAGTTTTAAGTGCTCGATTTTATTCATCAAAATAATACAATTTTTATAGAAAGCGATCATGAGACTTGAACAAATAAAACACGAAAATTCTTTGGCAGCCGTAGACGCTGCATTTTGCCCTACAAGGACTGGTCATTATGGCTCGTAATCAGTATCAATAATTTTAATTTAAACAAGAAAGATTCAGCGTAGTGAAATGCCCCGAAAAAGTATTTGATTGAAACACAAGCATTTATGAATGAGAATATGACTTGGGCATGTGACATCATTTGTGTGATAGAAAACCCAAGTAAAACGATTTTTATTTCGCATTTGTTAGATCTTTTATCACAAGCATTTATTCTGTGTATCAGTTTCAACTATCTAAAGTAGTAGAAACAACGACACATTTGTAAGTCTAAATTCCACTCATTGGTGGACTTCGACACTTTATGAAAACTTCGACATTTTGTGACGTAAATGAGAAAGTAGCTTTTCTAATTAAAATTTGAGGTCGAAAATATGCTTCAAGTCATTAAACAATTGGAATGCTACGCATGACAATAAAATGAAGACATGGAGTCACAGAAGGTAAGAAGTCAACATAAGGTATACGCACGTATGTGGAAATGTATCTTAGTCTGAAGACTGCTTAGTTTTTAGAATGTAATCAGACGTTGGCAGCTCTTCAACTTCTCTAAATTGCATTATCTGCCGCTTTTGCGTCACACTTGACAGTCACGAAAAACAGTTGACGCAGTATAACGCCGTTATACTTCCTAAGATTCTGGCCGAATCAGCGTTATACTTCCTAAGGTCATCAAATTAACGTCAAAAGATGGTAAGCTGCATGTGGCAAACATTTAATAGTCCGGGAGCTAGCGTGAAGTTGTGCAGGGAACGAGGTACTACATAAAACTTTCACATAGCATAGTACACCTCTAACCTACTGCAAAACTTCGCGTCTGCCGGATCAGATCATTTGATTTTCAGAAATAGAGATGATAACAAAATCCTATGTATTTCCAATGGTAAAATTGTGACATTTAAGGTGTTGACTCCATTTTCTCGAATTTTTGCTCATAAAAGTTACACAAATTGGTATTTTGTTGAACTGGTTATTATAGAAATCATCTACAGATCATGATCTTTCAAATGAGCTATCATTCAATGATAGAGGATGAAGTAAAGTGTACAAACAGACACTTTTCGTTAAAGTATATCAACAATTTTCCTGAAATTTCTATGTTAAAATTTGCAGCTACACCAACGAAAAGTGTCTGTTTGTACACTTTACTTCCTCGTCTGTCACTGAATGATAGCTCATTTGAAAGATCATGATCTGTAGATGATTTCTATAATATCCAGTTCAACAAAATACCAATTTGTGTAACTTTTATGAGCCAACACCTTAAATGTCGCAATTTTACCATTGGAAATACATAGGATTGTGTTATCATCTCTATTTCTGAAAAGCAAATGATTTGATCCGGCAGACGCGAAGTTTTGCAGTAGGTTAGAGGTGTACTATGCTATGTGAAAGTTTTATGTAGTACCTCGTTCCCTGCACAACTTCACGCTAGCTCCCGGATTATAATGTAAAAATGTTCATCCTTGATGTGCATAATTGATGAAGATCTTATTCAACTTCCTATTTTTGCATTTTGTCATGAGCATGCATGCTTTCATTATTACTTGGATTCATGTGGAAGTCCTTCATTGATAAAGAAATCGCCGAAAGGGAATGAGAGCGGTTGAAAATTCTGAAAGGGCGATTATGTAGCTCTCGAACATTCCGTTATGGACAATAGTGGCACGAATATGCGTTTTTCAGCTGATACACTAAAAGTCAAAAGACTTGTCACCCTTGCGCATTAGTTAACATAGCATGTGCGACAAATCTTTTTGACTTTTAGTCTATATACATGTATATGTCAAATTTAGCGTTATACTTCCCAAAATTCAGCTGAATTTTTAGCTCTTATCGTTATACTTCCTAAGAATTTACGACTACACCCCTGTGAGCAACCAATCTGTCAATTATACTTGTAACAGGAAACAATTATTTAAATGAATAAAGTAAAAACCACACTAGTACGGAAGAATGTTATTCGAGCTTTCGACCGTCCTTCAGACAGTCATAATCATGTAATGAATGAAAACATTTACACCTACACGTACACCAAAAGATAAAAATGAAGAAGTTAACAGGTAAGAAAAGAACAGAGCGTGGCGACACAGGAGGGGCGGAATGACATGTGCAAGGAGGCTCAGACATCTAAGATAAAACAACAATTATAGATAGACAACAATTATTTAGTATCATCAATGGAATATACTAATTCCAGATGTTGGATTTTGAAATTCGATGTTTCACTTCAACCTTTTTATTCAACGTACGCACATGCAGCTAGATTTTTAGTTGAGCGTGAATGTTGATGACTTTAATTGCTTATGCAAGTTCATCTTTCATGATTATAGTGGTCATCAATTACTTAGACATGTGAATGAAAAAACGAAACATGTATAAATCGTTGTTTAAAGAGTTTAAGCAATTCGATGAAAAAATTTTCTGCATCTTTGTTTGGATAATACTTTTAGCGACCGCGTATTACGTTTGCTAGAATGGCTGAATTAGAGATGCTACACTTGATTCGAAAGTGAGTAAAAACACAGTTGCAAGCTGCATAATTTAGGCAGACCTATCATAATAAGGTTTCTTTAGTGGATATGCATGTATATGCAGAGCAACGGTGCGATGCGTTTTTATTTGAGATGAATGGCCTATTTTAAACAGAAATACCACAGGAGACTGGATCACATTCAAGGAAGGAAGCACGTACAGGTGATTAAGTGCTGACAGAACAACCGTTGATACATAGGCCTAACTCTAATAAAATATGCACCCTATGACTTACAGCATGCACGACTTTGTGGTCACTGGTCATGCAAGGTACTCCATGATATAGTCTATGGAGGGCAGCATATGAGTGGCGTTAGATGTTGCCGATCCCAATCAGAGAAAATAAATAAAGGAATGTAAGTTTTGAGAGTATGTTGTTTATCTTCAAATTCCATCATCTTATTGGAGCAGTTAACAAATGAAATTCAGTTTCATCTTGTGTGCCATTATGTACATGAACTTTGCCAAATATTGATTTAATGAATGTTCAATCACCAGCACCAGATCTTCAACACTTAGAATAATTGTATTGAAGACTTCAAATATTTATTCAGGTGGCTTACATCTCCTTCCTACACGGCTATTTCATCCGACTTAATCCAGTGCAGGGCGTTTCCGGGCCATCCTAGAAAAATGGGGCATTGTAAACCAGGGATGCGGAGTCCTATCATTAGACTCCGACTCCGGGGGTTGATAGGACTCCGACTCCGAGTGGCAATTATATAAAGCCTAGCTTTTTGAAAAAAACTGGTAACATACATCATAGATCATTATAGGAATTACTTGAACCCATATTTTAGTGATCATTTGCTATGAAAGTTTATCAGATGACGCTTTGCGTTGGATGCATTCGACCCGGCTCCTCCCATCTTGTTGATGTCTGCGTCACACGGTTTTTCTCCAGTCTCTACCAGGCAGGTAAATCCCCTATCCTTCTCCAAAAAATATAAGTACACTTTCGATTTTAATATGGCACTTTGGAGGAGCCATCACACACGACCAACGTGAGGGTAGGAGGTAATGTTCTTAAACAAACTAGTATTTCATTTTTGTCTCTGATGTGACCTTTGGTGCGTATGTGTAATCGAAGCTAGGAAGTCTTGTCTTCTCTACCAAATCGACGAGTGAAACGACAATCCTTTTTTCACTATCACGGTTCATTCCCTCAACTATTGCAAGCTTTGCATGCAGCAGTGTCTCTGTACTTTTGTTTGACGGAGAAAGTTGACATCAAGACAATAACTATGCACGAGAATAAATAATTCGTTTGTATAATATTTCGGGTCTAGTTACAGTCCGGAGTCCCACCATTTGATAGGACTCCGACTCCGCATCCCTGTTGTAAACTCGGCGGAGTGCAGTTGCCGCACTGGTCAGCAAACCCCAAGCCACGTCCTGCTCAACTGTCCGATCCTGAAGCCACCCTGCAGCCTCAAATCTGGATAACCCTAAGCTGTGGACGTACTTAAAAGAGCTGAACTTTTGACTTCTCTGGATTCTTTGTACGAATATATATATGTATATATATATATATATTCATAAAAATCAATGTACCAAAAGTTTGATAGAGAAAACAACAGAATATAAAAAATGAACTTTTATTGTGCGATCCGGATTTCGGAGGATTTTTCACCTTCCTTCTGAAGCACATCAAATAAAATGAAATTAATACTTGAAGTACAAATTAGCTGCAGCTATTATGCTTCGATGAACTTCAAAATAAAGTGACTTTCTTTCAGCTCTCTATCTTCCTTGCTGTAATGAGGTGGTAGTTGGAAGATAAGAGCGGCCTCAAATTTCAGTTCTATATCTTTGCAGCAGCTAGCAATGTGTTTACTCATAGGAAGAGGAGCAACTGAAGGTTTGTTGATGTGATATCAATGAAGAGTTATTCTTGTCTTAAAGAGGTCTCCAATCTGACCAACATAGATTTCTCTGCATCCTCTGCATCGTATAATGTAAATGATTTTATTGGAGAAACAATTCATGTTCGTTTTTATCCTAAAGATATTGTTGTTAATCATTATTTCTTTACCAGTTATTAAATGATGACAACATTTGCAGCGCTTATGCTGTCATTTTTATGTATTTGGGTTATTTCGATTGTAGGTGGATATGTATATATCTCTGATGTTTGTTCATTTCACTTAGATCACAATCAGGAACCGACAGTAGGATCAGGAAATGTCTTCATTATATTATTGTTGATGCACATTGTCTATTAGCTCTGGGTATTTGTATTTATATTGGAAGTGAGTCGAACCTGTGTGTTAAATCAATGTAATCAAATCTTATTCTGATTGTGCGTAATACCTTGCATTATCTCTACTGCCGTTCCTCATAGATGTCTGAGAAAATAGGAGGTTCCTTTCAGCGTTATTTGAAGTAGGAAAAAATCACATTGAATCTCCGTCTGCGTGTCAATAATTTGAGATATATTATTGAAACAATGACAACTTTTGTATAGAAACAGAGGCACAAGATGTTTCATGATCATTTATTTTTTATATTCATGACGCGTTTCGTCTGCTGTCAATCAGGTGATACAACAGAATGATCTCAAACGTGCGTACACAAAACGATTACAGTTAACTAACACATCAAAGTTGGTCAGAAGCGAAGAAACGGAAATCAATAAAGTCGCGGTATGCACACACTATTACAACGTAGAAGACAGATATTCGTGCATACTGGACAATAGACGGAATGAAAGAATGAAAATAATGTTGATAGAAGGCAGTAGTAGGCTATATCGAGACAGAGCAGAAATAAATGGGAGACACAATTTGAGAATACACAGGAGACCACATCAGGAATGATGCAAAACTGTACAAAACATGAAATAGATAATTAAATGAGCACAAGAAATATAAATAAATAAATAATATGAAGCAATATACACACACATATATATATATATATATATATATATATATATATATATATATATGATATGAAAATGCAAAAAACCACAAACAACTAATGTGTGTCATCATAAAAAAGCCAGAAGGAAAAAGGAAAAGATAGAGAAAAAAAATTAACAAAAAATTACCATGGCAATAAAAGCGATAAAACAAAATCCTTCTGTACACACAGATCAGGTGACTCAGCTTTAATGGCCAAACCCTCCGAAATTCGAAAGTGTGTCAAATTTTGATGGCGATGGATAACACGGAAAGAAGTCTGCAGTTGCGTTATTGCACGCTTGTAAATGTCTAGTTACAGCACTTTGTGGAGCTATATTTGAACGCGGTGGTTTCTTGACATCATTCTGAAGCCATAATGGGACATGTTCAGGCAATCTATCACTCAAACGACGTCCAGTGTGGCCCACATAGATGCTTCCGCAACTACACGAGAATTTGTATATAATTGAGGAGTGGGAAAGCATTGGAGTCGGATCCTTTGGAGATCGGTTGGGAATACGAGTCGTGGTAACTGTCAGAGCCAATCTGGTGGCATGATAATGCGACAGAAGTCATCTGAGTTCACGTCGGGCGTATAACTCTAGGCCATTGCCTTTGTAAGGAAGATTCACGAAGACATTTTCTTCTTAGGACCGAAGAACACCGGCTTCTGTTCAACCTGGCTATGCTTGCGGATAAATTCCAATGGATATCCATTCCTCAATAGCATAGTATTGGTAAGGAAACGCTCCTCAGCTTGCATTTCACTTGCACTGCAGATTTTCATTGATCTCGAGAACAAGGATTTCACGCCGTTCACTTTATAAATTTGAGGGATGAAGCTGTAAAAACTTGTACATAGCCCTGTGAAAGTCGGCTTCCGATACACTGACGTCACGAGTACATTACCTCGACGCACCAAATTCACACCCAAAAAATGGAAAGTGTTTTTTTTCAATATCAGCCAATTCAAGCGTAAAATGTATGCTTTGGTGCAGGTTATCGAAGTCGGAGCTTCTTTGGTTGGAGTGATTATGAATGTCGTCGATGAACGGGAAGCAACAATTAGTGCTTCCTTCGATCTTAGACTTCAGCTGCCGTTCTAGATGTCCCATGAAGATATTTGCGAAAAGCACACCAAGCAGTGAACCCATGGCCAAGCCATTAATCTGTCGGCAGAACTTGCCGTTGAAAATAAATTGAATATCTTTCACACAAAATTCAAGTAAGTGACGTAAAAGTGGTGTGGGGATTCTGCATGTGGCATCACTTTCTTCAACAGCTTGTATGGTGACTTCAATTGTTTCGTCGACGGGAACATTTGTGAACAGATGCCACATCAAGGGACATCATATATCCACTGATGTCATGAATGTCACGGAGTTTGTCGATAACCGAGAAAGTGTCTTTGACGCAAAAGTGGCTAAAAGTTCTGTGTTACATCTCCAACTCATGACATAGCCAACTAGCCAAGAAATGGCGAGGGGTACCAATCATCGATAAGATGGATCTGAGGGGCACTAAGATCCACAAAGATTCTGTGCCTCTCAGACCCATCTTATTAATGTTTGGTATCAGAAATGAAAGGAATAAAAGTATAGTCTTTATTCAAAGAAAGATAATTTCCATAGGAAATACTTCAGAATACATGAATAATTTGTGACTTTACTGATTGAATAAAATGTTTCACAATTCAAGTTAGTCAATCTCAGAACAAATTCGTCCTGTTAACATGCAAACCTTATATCTTCAAGTAATTTCAACCTTAAGAATTCAGCTGTTTCACAATCGCGTTCACATCTCAGCTGCATCGCTAAATCTTAATGTTGGAATTTTCAGGTAGAGATACCATGAAATTGTAAGTTGAAGCAAACGCAAATTGACCGCACAAATTGATAATGATTCCTCAAGCAGTCCTACAAAGACAGACAAATGGTAGGTGTCATGATATTCTTTCCCCTCCAATCTAAATTGCTGACCGAGAAAGCAGATCAGAAGACCGCTAATCTTACACTCGAAGGAAGAGAAGCAAGTGCAAAAGCCACATGCCTCGATATCTCAGTATTTAACTTCTGTTCAAAGAGGTGGAAAGGTAAATATCGGTGAATAAGAGTCAGCTTACCAAAATTTCAACTGTTTTTCTCCCGGAAATTCTAATCTACATTACACTTTCCGCCCGGACATTTAGAGCAGGGGAAAGCGAGAAGAGCAACACGGGCATGGAAAAAGAAATAGGCAGAGACATACATTCATTTGATGATCGCAACGATTGTGTGCTTTCCAGGGATGGCTCATGGAACTGTGGACCCATGGTATCTTCAAATAATTCCAACTTTCTGAATTCACCTGACTTTCTGACTGACATTACATGGGTGAATTTACAGTGGGATTTACATGGGTCGATCAATGATTATTCCCGTGTGATGGGGTGGGCGTGGGAATCAAAATCTCGTCCCATGGGCATCATTGGTAAAACAGGCTGCATATTTAAACCGATCAGTCATCAATTGATTTTTGAATTTCATTTCTCTTCTTTTCCGTCCACTTTCATTTCATTCGATATTATCCAATAGGGAGACTTTTGCATCATGTTCTTGATGACCATGTTCTGAACAATGAAAGCTTAATTGTTGCTCCACATTTGGTCCATAGTTCTAATGAACACTGAAATACACCGATGTGCGTGAACATATCGAAGCCTGAGTCCTCAGTGGGAGTGAGGTATCGCGTCTTCGACAAGTCTAATCGACAACTTGTTAGTTCTGAATGTGACAACAGGTTTCAAGTTAGAGAAAATCAAACAAACAGCATTTGAATGACAAAACAGGGAATTTATCGCCATGCATGAATGACACAATACGCAAGCTAGATCAGAAACGAATCTGACTGTGATGCCTTCAGGTATAAACGACTACAGTAAAGAGCTACCCGTCGGTTCTGAGACTGAATTTCAATTCGATGTGAATTTGAATCCGATACCGTCACACACATGAGGATATGAACATTGGTAATTAGTTTCGGTAACCGACAGGTAATGCAGAGAACACTATACAAATCCGTAAGTAGAATTTACAGTCAACTATGCTACTCACTACTAACCGCTTGAAATTCTTTAGAATGGTGTTTACACGGAGATGGATTCAACTGTCGTGGTTTCTCTAGAGGTGAGTGTTTCTGTATGCAATGGTAGAGAGAGGTGGCTTGCTCCCTTTGGCTTACGCGATTGGCAAGCGCGCACTGCCTGAGGAAAGTCGTATTAGGGAACACACGAGCTACCGTTTTCACATTATAGTCTGAACATCTGCCAAGTGAACAGTACTTGTCTTTGACTCAATATTTCTCCGTGATAAATTCATCAAATGGAAATATTATTCACATCGCTCGAATCCTCACGATCTAAATTTACTGATTGTGAGCGTTCAAAGCGGTGTCAATGATCTAGTTCGTCAGAATTCAGACTTCAATTTGCATTACGTTCAATGAAAATGGATCTTCTTGCCTCTCGGGTCTATAGTTCCAAGCGTGACCATCAGTATTAAAAATGTCATCACTAGACCAAACAACGCAGACAAAGGATCTCCGTGGGTGTTTAAAATTACCCTTCCAGCAGCATCATCGGTGATAAGTTGGTTATGAACACTTCAAATATCATGAAGAAGTCAGGTATAAACTGCATCGTTAGATTATATCAATTCTTATCAGGTATTTGAAAGTAAACAGTTTTGACTTATCTGCTAATGTGCTTTTTTATCTTTGTTTTCACCCTGCATCAGAATGATTTCAAACTGTCGAGCATGTCTCATTACAGTGGATCCTGTCAGTGGTCGACTGTGTATGGATTACTTGGATAACCCTGAAAAATGGAATTCTGACGTAATGATGACATCAGTTCTGCAAACAGTGCGAGAAGTTTTGGGGAAACCGCAGCTGGATTATGTTATTAATTATGAGGCCGAGGATCTGTACCTGAACAGTCAACCGATCTACAACCAACTTGTAAAGGAATGTGTAATGGTCAGTAGAAGTATCGATGAGCCATTGTATACGAGGTAAGAAACGTTGTCAATAAATAAGCATTGACGTTTTTTCCGTTAACATCATAGTCAGACCGCTATCACGAGTTTCTGTTGAGATCGAGGCAAAAAATGAGAATTCACCGAATGATGTGCATGAATATGTATATTCGTATGAAAAATGTCATGTCAAAATTTACATCGTTCAAGAAAAGTCACAAGTCTCGGATCATTCACATCAGTGAGGGAGCACGGGGTCTCAACGAAGGACATTCCGTCATAATGTGATTGTGAGTCTGGAAATCTGCACCGCAAGGGCAGTTAGGGAAACGTCTATGTTCCCAGCGAAACATGTCGGCAGCAAATCTTCCAGTCCCACAGCGAAGTCTGTTTAGATGGACCCACTGATGGCAAGCAGGACGATGTCCAGGTGGATGACTTGTCCATTCCGAGTTCAAAGCGTTCAGACCCTTGGGCAGTGCGACGTCCGATTTTGGTATGCTCCTGGCAAGGTTTCTCAAAGGATGGCGAGAGTGGAGTCGTGTAAGATTTGGAGCGCAGTGAAGCATGTGGTAAAGAGGATGAGCGGGATGCACCGCGCTTTTGACTAGATTAATCAGACTCTTGCAACGACGATGCTCAAGAGTTTCGATACCTGCTACCATTGGTAGAAAACTGACTCGGGTGCATCGAATACAGCCGCTGATGGTTCGCATTCATTGAATGGTATGTTGAGCTTTTGGACGTGGGAACTTTCAGACCAGATGGGTGCACAATATTCGGCAGGGGACACCACCAGCGCGAGGGTAGTGATGCGGAGGACATCGAAGGGTGTACATCCAATGACGGTGGTATTGGTGGAATTACTCGACCCAGTCTTATGGATAACGCGTGGCAGGACGCCGTGGAGGTCGAGCAGGCGGGTAGCCACATGGACGATGCTTAAGATCGAGGGGAAGGCAACGAAGGCCCAAAGTTAGGCTCTTGATAGACATCAAGATAAGAATTGAGAAGGAGGCTGTGGCCGCTGCAACGAAGACGAGAGAGGTTCTTATCAGGGAATTATAGTGATGAAGACCTTCCGGAAAATAGAAAATTTTAGAAAATGTTGAAGTTTTGTGATATAATTTGTGCGCTTATTACCACAGCCGAAGCAGCTACACACTAATAGAATTGGTCTAAAACTTTTGATTTCATCACTATTTCTATTAAAGCAATCGTAGCAATACGAATCCCGTCCGCGGATTTTTAAAGCATTCCTTTGACGCCAGTGGCTTACGTGCTGTTACCATTAGGCCCATTAATTACCTTTTTAATTACCTGTTGTTAACACAGACAACGTTATTGGGATAAAATCTGGAGAAAAATAAATCATTTTATTTTAGAGTTTGCTTATATAGCTTGAAAGTTAAATAAGCTTTATTTGGCAGCGTTTGTTATAGTGATGCAAATTTTCCACATGTTGATGAACATGTGAAGTATCATACCACACAGTCCACGCAGCACCCTGTGGGAGCGCATCTTGTGAAAAGCTGGTGCATTATCAACTTCATGATGTCATGCTACAGTTGAGTAATATTTCTTGACATGCTCTCTCTTGCACGCTCTACGTCGCATTTTGATCTCGCCTTTTATTTTTCTCTGTATTATCACTGATTTCGGCTTCAATTGTCGAGGCTTAATTTCTGCCACACTTCCTTACCTCTTCCCACACATGGCCGATCTTTATGCCAAATAGAAGTTGCTGGCTGTCTTTGATGATAATAAAACAATTGAAATCAATTTATTTATATGGATTTGTATAACATCTCCTGACATTCAGGAATTTACAACAATAACAAATATTTGAATAATTTCATAGCATTTACTACAACATTTCATGGAAAATTTTTTTTTGTCTTAAACTTTCGTGAATTTAAAAATCAGACTTTTTAACAGATCAGATTGATCATGCAATGCATTTTTATATGAAGCTAGCATACAAACAATGCTATACTTAAGCCTGCTGCATGCTTATTATTTACTACAATACCCACTACTGCGTCGGTTGGTGAAAAATCAGCTCAGATGAGTGAAGATGTATCTGTCAATTGGTTATAACAACTTATTCGGCACCTGCAGCTTTGTTTTTTGACGCATTTACAAAAAATATGATGACTTGCACATTTTGCGATAATTTTATCATGAAAATGAGTTAAAGGTTAAATTGGCCACAGAATCCCTAATTCACCAGATAATCTTTTGATATCAGCAAGCGACTTTCCCACAGGGCAGTTATACTGTACATGAACTACCTGGAAACTACGCAAGTGGGACTGAAATATTCAAGCCCGTCCAAGTTGATTTCGTCACCTTTATGAATGTTGGCGTTTGCTCGTTATGATGCTGTTTGTGAGTTAATCATGTTTTTTGACTGGTATGGAGTGCTTTCATGTTTATTTAGAGGTAAAAGTAATTCATTACGTTTTTCTTGTTGGCATTTCCGTCGCCGTTGGATTGTCTTAAAGACAATTCTCTTTTCTTGTCTGATATAAAAATTACAAATTTATGTTCCTTTTTCCTGTGATATTATGCTGACAAAATCAAAGAGGCTGTTTGATATTTAGTGTTTGTATACACCTGATGAGAGATGTTTAAGCATCAACTTGTTTTGGCAATTAAATACAGTGTGCGGTTTTGTGTTTTACTCATCAATAATTATTATACTTAAAACTAATGTTTTCTGTGAATTTCTTCAATACAGCTGCGCTTTTTTTCTGTCCTTCACTTACTTAAGTCTTGTCGTTTTAGTCTTTTCATATCAAGCACTTCCCTCCTCGCTTATTATTGTAAGCCCTAGATGTAGGCATGCATCATGAATAAAAATCTCTTGAAGAATGCAGATAACATTGAAAGTGTATACCATCTTTGTGTATACCATCTCTAAATAACCTTAATATTTCACCCGTTCGAGGCTTAGTGTAAATTCTACTTACCCGCGAAGCAAAAGTCTTGATATGCTGAATCTCTTTTCCTCACACTAAGTACATGTGCACTCAACGGTTTTTATTAAAATGCACTTTATTAATGTTATCATGATCAGATAGCAACCCGTCCAAGGCAATATTTAATTTCTGTTGAGTTGTGCTGCTCAATCTTGATTACAGCTGCAGTTATCACTTTTCATCCCTAAATTACTACACTCATGTAAGATTGGAGTGTTATGAATTTCTCACACATAGCGATGTTCATTTATTCTCGGTTGTTCTGCTCAGAAATTTTGATATCTACCGGTGCATCCAATGGTCTCTTTTAATACTCGAGTCATCTAACAATTGTCTTGGAGCAATATCAAAAATGTTTAGGGGCTCCAGGAGTGTTTAATTAGTGCAGCAGTACTGCCGACATAAAAACGTATAAATTACTTTACAAAATGCCATTTTTCATTGCGGTATTCCTTTGTTACCATGTTTCCCTTAAGGACGTCGTCTAATAAACGTCGGTTGATAGATATCTACACTGTATAGAAAGCTCGGTTGAGATTCCTACCTGTCCGTCACTGTTCCTCGTCTGGAGAATAGATCCAGGAATAAATTCACCTTTTATGAGACGATGAATGTTCTATCTTGGAGGAGACCAACATAATCTCTCGGAGCACTTGGGTATCTTCAATGAGCGTTTGGATATGAGACAATGCCTATCAATCCATTCATCACAGACAGGTGGTGGAACAACAACTTCTTGATCAGTCTGCCTGTAAGAAGCATGCACGCCATGACCATTTATAGATAAATCGCTCCAAAGCTCGCCAGCCGTTAGAAGTTTTTCTTCTTCAGCTCCAAATCAGTAGTAATACCCTTACCATGCTGTCTGACTGCCGCTCGGGGACTGTGTGAGAGAATCTGTGTGTGATGTGTTTATTGTGAGACAGCCATTGCCTACCTACAGCCATCATTTCATGTCAGGTCAGCTGCACTGCTAGGGAATCTATCAAAGCAGCTGTTGAATCACTGAATTTGCGGACACGTCCGCACCAGCTTGACCCCTTACAATCCGTCCACAAGTGTCCGCTTCTCTGTAACCCCCTTCCCTCGCTGCGGACGTCCTTTATGGATGCCCCTTTTATAATAAACTTTGTGGCATTCGTTTAAGTTTGACAGTATAGATAGACGTCAGCATTTTGGATGATATTCTTAATTAGATGAGTTTGATTGTCAAATTTGATTGACAAGCTTGCAAAATACATGCTTCAAAATATTCAGAATTTCAAAGCACATTCAAATAATCTATTTCAGACATTGATATTCGGATTGATATCGAAAATTTCGAAAATTAGGGGCCCATCGTCCCATGAGTCCAATTTTTCATCCCTGGCCCATGGGCCATCCCTGAACAATAAGAGCCGTGAAATGTGACATCCTCACGTTTCAAAACTTTCAATGCTTGTGTGATCCATAATAGGGGTCGGGGGATAAACATGTGTCCAACTTCTGGTGGAATTAGATATGTTCTTTTGATAAATGCGAAATCTAGCCTTAACGTAATGAAATGAATGAATCTGAAACTTCATTTGTAGAAAAGGAAATTACGGCGATGATGCTGGACAGCGTACAACTATTTTGGAGTACGATGAAGCGTTCGTTGATCGCATGAATGCGAAGGAAACCGAGAAACGAAGTGATAACAATGTTGCGCGGATAAGTTTTGAAGATTATCATTCTACATGGAGCGGAATAGCAACTTCTAAAGCAAAATCTGAATCCAAGAATCCACGTGAGTGACTTGAATAGCTCTAAATCGGCATACTTGGATAGCAATGCAAAATAAAGAAGTCAATTTACAACTTACTAACAAATAATATGATGTGATAAAATAAATCCGTATGACTGCGTCAATACAGAGTAAGCCTATGCTTGAGCTCCTCTCATTCGGTTATCTTAGGAATGAGAAGTTTCCGTATCTCAGACTTGTCTGTCTCTTGTGCAAATATACTGAGTCTGGTAAATGTACAGGTATAATGTATTATTAGCTACTCATTGCCAGGCACTACCACTACAATTCTATATTCTTCATGTCTATATGTCCCTTGCAGAGATAGATTCACTTGCGTGTGGGTTAGTCTAGAGCGGACATAATCCCACCGAGCCATTGTGTGCAATGGCAGCATCTACAAGAGATTTGTCTCTCAGTGGAATAAAGGATTCGTAACGTATACACTGATCATGGATTTTAGGCTTCCTACATTTAAGTAAAAACAATGCCATCTTCAGTTCTAATTTCGTTTTAATTTCAAATCTCCAATCAAGGTCTGATGTGAATTTCGTTCTTTCAGATCTCAAAGTGATCGAAGGACAAGCGACGTTGTTATCCGTCCATCATGGAGTGAAATTTGAGGAAATTGAAGATCATCTCACGCGTCAACTGGAACAGTAAGAATATAACCAACTTCAAGTACCATATTAGATGGATTTATTTCAAAGGATGATAATATTTCCTAGTTTATAGCATCAATAAACGCCACAAGTCACAAATTTTCGATGCTAAATTGATCTTTTATTGTGAACAGGTGGCTTTATCTCGCGAAAAAATCGACTTCTATTATAATACAATACTGGCATCTTATATAGGAGGCCAAGGGCACTTGATAGGATCTGATAGGGATGAAATGACAATTCTTCTCATATGAATAGTCTGTCATGTACAATTCTCACACTGTGAGTGTAATCGGCTAGGTTTCACACCTGATTCACAGGAAAATCAGGAAAAACGTTTTTTCGCTCAATGTTTTATCGTATATTAGTGAAAAACTATCTTATTCCGCTATATTTCACGACAAAATATCACTTAAACCGCTTCAAAGCTCATACTTCATCTCCTCACAATGAGAAAAGAATAGTTTTAAACAACTATCCAACTTCCTACTGGTAATATTGTCAAGCTATCAAACTTCAATTCTGAGAGTTAAATAAGGAATCTAAATTGGTAAATTGTAGCCCAGTACTACCTGTCGCATATCATCATCATCTTTCATCTTAATATTTCATTGATATCAATCATTTTGCCTATCCTATCTTGCCAGACCCTACTCGAATTAAGTTAAACTATGTTTTATGTTTGAATTGCTCACATAGCACTGCTAACCCTTTAATGAATTTCTTTCTTTTTTTACCTGAAGATGGTCTGTGGATGCTGACCGAAAAATTTTGTATAGTACATCAATTATATAATCGTTTAACATCAAAATATTCCTGATTCTTTCCAACATCATATAAAACAACATGACTAAGTCAGGGCCTTTTCACTAAGGAATCTAAAGAATTATGTTAGAATGTGTTCATTCATTAGGGAGACGCCGCATCGGTAACTGTAGAATATTTTTCTGCATCGTATTTTTCTCAACTGAAATGAGCCATTACCACTCTAAAATTTTATTTTTTATCACAAAATTGATTTTAAACGTTAAAACAAAAAAATTAAAAGCGCACTTCGGAAGAATCAATCCATCTTCTTGAGATATCGTCCTAAGTCGGTGACCACTGCGCTGTCGATGCAATTGACGCCGTAGTTCTGATTTCATCGATGATTCTGTCCGAAGGTGTGGGAGAGAAAAAAAGCAGTACAGAGACTTGGATAATCATCATAATCATACTGAAGTAAGTCATTGGAGTTTGGACTGATGTATTTTAAACTCCTAAAGCAAGATGAACTCATCAGAATAGGTAAATGGCAATTTCAAGAAAATGAACTTCAGAGTGGGGCAACCGTCGTTCAAAATAATTGAGACGATGTCTGTCGTTGGTAAATTTGTAGATTACAAACATAACTATTGTCGAGTTAATTCTTTATTGAAATGCAAAATAAGACACAAAGGAAAAAGTAAAATTGAAATTAACACCTGAACGTTTTCGCCGGCTCTTCTCAAGGGTGAACACCGCTTAATTAACTGACAGTAATGCAATCGACACTGACACAGCGAAGTGACAACAACTCAAAAGGACGGAATGACGGACGGACCTAACATAGATATCTACCTGGGTTAAGCAAGCGAGAAAATGAATTGCTTTTGGATACACAAGGTAGGTTTGTACAATTTCATCAGTAGTGCATTGTCGTCGAATGCAATTGTTATGTCCTGCAACATCATTGACAAGTCTGTTCCTCCAGTCAGTCATTTTTCTGTGCTGGCTCATTCTGATTCTGTTTTTCTTCTAAGCATTTTGGAAGCACTACTGATAAAATTGTACAAACCTACCTTGTGTATCCAAGAAACAATTCATTTTCCCGCTTGCTCTACCCTAGTAGATATCTGTGTTAGTTTCTTCCGTCATTCCGTCCTTTTGAGTTGTTGTCATTTCTCTGTGTCAGCATCGATTGCATTACTGTCAGTTAGGCTGATAGTTACTACTGTCAGTTGATTAAATCACTTACTTACTTACCATTTACTTACTTACCATTTAGCGTCGATTGTTCCATCCATGTTGGGAACGACGGTGAATATCAACCAAATCCTGGCATTTAGCGATCAATCACTTCTATCTTAAGATCATCATTAGAATGTTTGATTCTGTTATGGATTGCGTAAATGACATTCTTTTCTTTCAGATGATGCAGATTGCATGATTTCTTCATTCCTCATTGCAGGCATAAATCATTTGTGTATGGAAACTTCACAAGGGATACTCCACAGTTTGGCCACGATGATAAGATTATCCGATTGGAACAGATGAGAAAGATTTACCTTGCACAGAAAACTCCATCGAGTAAGTTATTTTGCACTCGAGTAAATTTGCGTGCTACACCTCTTAAAATTATAGAGACCTTATGAAAAATTATTCTATTTCTTTGATGACACTGTCGATACTATTGTGGTCAATACAGAACACCTACATGATGCCAAGGATAGAAATATATATTGGAAGAATCAATACTTACACGGGAAGCCTCACTTTTTATCACAAATTTCCCTCATTCCGGCATTGAAAATTTTTCTGTTCAATTCATCACCGATGTCTGTGCACAAACTCTTGCAAGTACCTGGCGAATCTCTGTTGTTGATGTGATTTTCATGGCTGCCACCTTTGTGTTCGTTATTGACCATGCCTTTCCGATCGGGTTCAGACCTGAAGAGTTCGGTGGCCACTCAAATGCTGGGATGTTATGCCATCGCAGCCATTCTCTTGTAACCTTTGTTGTATGGCAAGAGCACCGACTATTACACAAGCGAAAGTTGATGAGACCCGTACACACCATTGAATTCATTTTGAAATTGCACGACAGAGAATACACAGCATCAATTGAAGAACATACAGGTCCAAAGTATGACACAGAGAACTGGGATGTTACACACAAGGAACAGCGAATTTTAGATTTGTTGGATCAGAATTTCGAGACCGACGAGCGAACGAATTCGGAGATTGAAGATTACTCCATTGATCAACCTTCCAGTCCTTTGCCTGGCTACATCACTGCAACCGCCTTCTCAATTGTTCATCGAAGGTATAGCCTACGCTGAGGTTTTCGAACTTAGTAGACGATATCGTTCAGAACTCGCGTGATCCTTGTCACATGAAGTTTTTACACTTCGAGTTTAAATTTCAAAAATCAGTAGAGGTCTGTCGAAATGGTCCGAATTCATCGCATATATTTTTATCATTTCATTCATTGCTTTTTTCGAATATTAAGAGCACGCTTAAGTAAAAGTGACTGCAATATTAGCCCTTTCACGCATATTGTGCCTTATAGAGGACACTTTGACCCACATCTTTTGGGTCAACATTGCGCAGCAAAAATTTATAACCAAAAGAAAGAGAAGATAAATGCGTTTCTAATAGCACCTCTCACGACTTCGCACGATCCCTAGAACACCCGCAAATTGCATTTAAAAAAGAATATTTTTCAAGAAAATTTTTAACTTTGAAAATAATTCATGCATCAAAGGGTTAAGAGAATAAAGTTTAGCAATGGTTTCCTCATATGTTTCCAAGCTAATGGTACCGAAGATGTTGTGATCGGATTCATAGTCAAGAAGTAATTCTCTATTGTTATTTAGTTGATTGTTTATATGGACAAATGCATTATCAGAGGTTAGTAGGTGACTAATGTTGGCTTTATGTGGATGTCGTGCAGTTTCCACTTTCTTGAACTCTTAATCAAACATGATAGGATCAATCAGTCAAAAGTAATGAAAACCAATGCGATCATTTCATTAGGTAGAATATCCATTATTCATCTCACAAAACTCCATGCTGTATGACTTGGAGGTGTGCAGTCGGGACCCGAACCCGATCGATTGCAAAATGCAAAATTTTTGAAACACAAGCCAAAAATGAGTAGACGATACCATGGGAGAATCTGATGGAAAACGTTCACCAGCTAATATGCTTCGCTATATTTATTATACGCAAGTGCTGTCTTACATGGTCTTGTTTACATAACCCATTAATGCGCAAGCTATTTTCAAAGTTTCTTCCGCAATTTGCAGGAGTATTAGGACGAGGTTGAGAGAGGTGCCATTGGAAGCACGTTGATCTCCTCTTTCTATTGGTTACCAAAGTTTGCCATTTCAGGGTCTCGAAATCGCTGATCCAAAAGCTTCGGGTCAAAATGCTTGTTTGACTTTTTATACAATTTTTATTAATTTTCGTTCGTTTAAACAAGCATTGCTTTTAAATGGGTTGATATGATGCTTTGATCCCACACGAAATTTTACAGCAATGTATGCTGCTTTCCAGGGCATTTGTCAAAGGGATTGATAGTGAGTTGAATATTGGAATGAAGACTTTAATTCTGATGGCTTCCAAATTTGCATGTCAACTTTAGGTGACATGTAAGAAATATATAAATCGTGACTTACAGTGAGCAAAGCCACTATGAAAATTGAGAATTATACAAAATAAATGTAAATGCTAAAAAATATTCAATTTGTAGGTACCTTGTGCAAGTATGAATAGAATAGAAAATGCACCATAATTAATGAACTAACAACGAATCCTGCCGGTCTGCCACAAGATTTATTGAACTGTGCAATTATTTCGATACTTGTTTGTGTGATAAAAATTTAATGGGTTCAATTAAACCTACATATCTGGCTACTCAGGTGCTAACAGATCACATGTTTGCGTCAGATTAGAAGGAGAGGAAGCTGAAGGCAAAGATAACGATATGATATATGTTATCTTTCAAGTAAACCCTTCGTGGACGGTCGAAAATTGTCTCGGTGATTCCCTTATTTCAAATCTTAGTGAGAGTGTTGCTACCAATTCTGAATTCTGCCGCTTTCTGTCCAATATTCAGGATTTTGCTGTATAGAAAACTCATCACCATGTCAATGAATCTTACTTAACTTGTAAATAATTGAATCTATCTAATTCCTTTGCAGATCTAAGTCGACGTGATTATACTCGCATGAGCATTCTTGAGCAACCCGAACAATTCATGCAACCTCAAGAACCAATTGTGCAACTTCAAGAACCAATTGTGCAACTTCAAGAACCAATTATGCAACCTCAAGAACCAATTGTGCAACTTCAAGAACCAATTATGCAACCTCAAGAACCGATTATGCAACCTCAAGAACCGATTATGCAACCTCAAGAATCAGTACCGACTTTCGATATCAAAGGAACTCCAATCGATGCTGAACCTGCATTAATTGAACTTAAAAACGAAGAGGTCAATTTGGATACGAAAAGAGAGGACGAAATGCCGATATCTCAAGAAGTGCCAAAACCAGACTTTATTGCGTCTGAAAATGCGATGGAGAATTCAGATTTGACTCTCAGAAGGGAAGAAACAACTATTCCTGACGAAGAAGTAGATGAGCTTGAGAAATGGGCAAATGACTTAAATACAGATGATATCATTAATTGATCTGTCTATCTCTATGAAAACGGTTTTCAATTGTTTCAATAGATGAGGATTTTCGTATTTTCAGAAACATTTCATGATATTCTTCGTCGCTGACATCTTTCATGGAAATCGAAAAATCGCTGGCTTACACTGATCCAGCTACTAGAAGTTTTTAGACACATCCACGCTGACGGAAACTGTGAAGATATGTTTGCGTCATCATGATTTTCATTGGTTTCCATCGGTCCAGCATCCCGCTTTGGCATGGCAGAGTAAGACATGCAGTGGCCCTATTCATACAATATGTAACTATAGATATCTGAAAATCTCTGAATGATGAATCTGAAGAAATGAGGGAGGTGAATAGATATGAACAAGTCTTAACTGTTTCATCTCGAAAAAAAGTAACTGAAAAATTGGTCGCATGCTTTATGTTGCATGTAAGTGCCTACAAAATGACGCTAAATTCATGTATTTGCCTCCAGGACCATTTCAACTTGATATCTCGCCTCGTGCTCCACAAGAGGTGGAAGTTATTTATTTTGCGCATAGTAGGGCGACTCTTCGGGGGAGAAATGTTGGCAACTTGTTAACCGACATTAAACATGCAATTTGAAGTTTTAAAGACCTACTATGCCTGTGTCATCTAATCCAACAGATTTATCTTGAAATCAGATCCAGGTTTCCTGACTTGTGTGTTTAACTCAGTTCATTCACTTCCTTGTGCATTTCAGAGCATGCAGACTAGAGGTCAACGGTCATGACACGAACACGATCTTGTTTCGTGCCGTGTTGAGCCATGTAATTCGTGGTGGTTTTTTGACAATGAGAGTCGTGTTGACAAGGATTATTCTAAACTATAAGTCAAGATGATTTGATAACGCAACCTGTTCTAGATTAAGATATTATCTAGTCCACGAAGATAAAGGATGAATGAAGACATTCTTTACGTTGCATAGCTAGATCGGCTAAAGACCAATATGTGCATGTATATGAATATGCATGTCATTGACCTCCTGTGCCTCAGTCTGGTGTTGAGCCGAGCTTTCTGCTTAGTACCGCAATTAAACCAGAGCAGTGCACGCCATTGTGACCACCTCAGCCACTTCTGCTACAAGCGAAAGTGGATTTTCAACATCGGAGCTTGTCACAGACGAATGTAGCCTACTCTGAGTACACAGCAACTTTTTATCAGATGGACAGTAGGTCTGAGGCCATTGACAGTAATCAGTGAACCTTTAAGCTGATTCAAAATACTTCGTAATTTCTTTTAGCTGGTATAATCTCCTCCAGTCAGCTATTGTTTGTATTATGTATTGAATGACATAATTTAAATGAATTTCTCACAAAATAAATGTCGCGTAGCTCTCGTGGTAGAAGTAGGCGACTTGAACTTCGTGTTTGTGTTTTTAGCTGAAAAATTTCGTGTCTTGTTGAGAGCAGATTTCCGACGACTGCAGACCTCTAATGCAGACGCCGAGAAATTTATTGCATGTCTTTGAGGCAGATGGTGAGTTGCTTGTCATCGATTTCGCTTCATAATCGTGCGTCATTGTATGAGATTGACAAATGCACTATCAGCTCGTCTTCCATTGTCTTAGTGCACACATCGAGAGTCATTTTGTGTTTTGAAGAGGGAACCAATGAGTTGATAACCAATCACCAACAGATAAGTAGTTAGTGTGAGAAATCAGTCCCTATTATTCGCAAGCGAATCTATGAGAGAATTTGTCGTCAGTGAGAAGTTGTGCAATGTTGGTGATGCATTTCCATGGTTATCATTTTCCAGAGAGTGAAGAGTTTTTTTGTTCGGAGAAATCCTTCTGTGCAGATGACCAGCTTATCTTCTTCCGTATACGGCTAGAACGTTCTCCTCAAGCAGCCAAGGAAAGGAACTGTGAACATCTACTGAATCAAAATTCAACAACATAATGCATGTAGGATCTACAGTCTACTCAAAATATGAAGGTGAGATGCTACAGTCACCTGATTTTAAAATGGCTATCCACTAATTTTGATACCACGAGTCGCTTCTAGCGTATGTAGTAGCCTACACAAAGAACGCTGTAAAATTGTATTGTTGTCAAATTGCAATAAAATGCGAAACAATTTTTATCTTTCTGCGATGTTCGAAATGACTTGTAATTGGCATATCATCACTAAACATGATATACTTTGATTCATTCATATGTAAATATATGTAAATACTTCACAAGTTCCGTCTTTTCTCAGTGCAGACATTTTCATATGCTGATCGGGCTGTAGTTGGCTCCGGCAAAATTCTCGGGTGGGCTTGTTTTACTTGTAACCAGGTTTTCCAATTTGTTCTGCATAATGTCTTGTTGATAATTTGAATAGGAAATTAGTGTTGATGGCATGAAAGATATTCATGTTGATTCTCCTTAGATATGCAGGCTTTCTAAGCAGAGTTGGAAAAGTTGGAATTGGAATTAATTCCGACCCGGAATTAATTCCATTTTTCGTCGGAATTGGAATTGACGATATTTAAATCTACTGGAATTGGAATTGACCTTGATAAACCTCATCCACTTTTTCGATAGACCTGTGATAAATAAATCTATTTGTACAAAAATTGAAATCACAGTATTCGGCCGTTGTGTTAACTGCACGCAGAGATAAGAGAGAGAGATAGATCGACAGAGCTAGTTTTATTCTATTGTTGAATAAAGGGTGCTAATTGTGACTTTGATGGGCCTACAACCCCGGACAATGTTAATTCAGCAATTAAGCAAACAATGAGAAGATAATCATCTTTGTTCAATCTGTTATTTAGTTTTTATCATGTAATCAAAATAAAACAATTGTTGAATTATTTATTGAATTTATTGATTAGATAAGCACAAAAATTGGAGATTAACTTAATTGCTGTACACAAGAAAAACAATCGGTTTGGAAAGAGGAAAATTAACCCTGCATTAAAGGGCAGCCTGTCAGTTCAAATCACAATATAGACAGTGTCAACAAATTATTCTAATAATTAATGATTCAATTAAAATGGCAATGACATGAAATATTATTCAACTTCCAATCACAACAATTGACAATATTAATTTTCAAGACTATAGTTATACAAATACGATACTCAACGATAAAAGAAAAACTTTAAACTTGCATTTCACTTCTTGATGTTGAATTCACTTCAATTCGATCGGACTCACTTATACCAAAATAATATCATAAATATCATGAATATCAGTGTCACTTATACCGTCAATCGCGCTCGCTGATGTGTTGCTGCATACGCTACTGTGTTGTTGTTCGCTGGTATGCAGTTGTAGTTGTTACTTCTGTAGTCAAGTTACACCGCGAGAGCCCGGAGTTCTTCTAACAGCTGCTGAAGATGTCGTATGTGTTGTTGTTGATAGTTGTTGTTGTTTCAATTTCTCATCGTCTCTAATTTATGCAAATTTTTGACACTTGACGATAAATCCACTTTCTTTTGAAAATTGAAAGAGTTTCCTTTAATCTCTGCTCGTTAGCTTTCGACCCGACCACATTTCGTTCTTATCACGGAATTTTGAATCTCCTTTTTTAACATCGACCATTAATCAGTTTTCATGATATCATTTTTATCGTCGTTTTTTCTTCCATCAACAATCACGTCATTCGCACATTGAATTTCTTTCTTCTGTCAGTTTATTAATAGATTTATTCGCATCTCTCTCTCATAGAAGTAGATAATAGTACACTAGAATGGAAGTTTGATATCTTGCCTACAATGATGGCACATGGAAAAATCTATGGTTTGTAGATCAGATTCGATCCAGAACATTGATTCATAGTCAAACTATTTGCCAAGTTGCTTTTGGAAGTTGTTGGCAGTAAATTAATGCAGGATTTTTATGAAGATAATATTAGTGTTGTAAAGCAATGTCGATTTCCAATAAGTTTTAATAATGAAAGCAACACAATTGACTTCATGTGTTTAATACCCGAGCGCTTTCGTGGCCTCTTGTCAAGGGTGGACGACCAAGTGTGAACATGTACAGAGATGACTGAGAAACATTCAATGATAACTGCCACCAGTGACAGCAACCAATCAGTGCCAAGGTAAAGACAATGAATAAAGGAACTCTTTATGTACACATAAAACAGGTCGCCTCGCAGCTATGTACAGTGCTTCCAATACAGGCAAAGAAAAACGATATTTACAAGATGATAAAATAGAAAAATATGTACAAAGTGGACGATACTGAAAAGAGTCACATTCAAGTATGTGTCGAGCGATAGAACTTTGAGGGGATTTTCAATGTGACTGTGGACACAGTTACATCGGCCGTACCGAGAGGACTTTGCGGGTCCGAATGAGAGAACATGTTCCTAGGTGGCTTGAGGATAGAAAGACAAGACCGCGATCTAGAACAGCACCTCAAAGTTCTATCGCTCGACACA